>VZTF01006514.1:1363649-1469674 GCA_013397755.1 Cnemophilus loriae | reverse complement strand
GGGGGGTGGGGGGTTTAGGTTTTTTCACTGAAAATCTAAGCTGTGAAACCTGAGTTCTGCTTTCTGTACCTCTTGATAGGAAAAACTGCACAAGGTTATGCATTTATGAGCACTATTCTACTTTTTCATCTAGAAGTCAAAACTAAGCCAACTTTTCATCAAAAGTTTCGATTTTAAAAAAAAGTCAAGAAAACTACAACTTCTCGTTCAAGTCCTAGAATTCCTCTTCTTTTGACACTAGCAAAATACTGGGAGAAGTAACTAAACCCAAATTCTTTTCCGAGGCTCATTCACAAAGAGTTGAGTTTTATTCTTTGCATCTGGCTTTAGCAGGTGTAAGAGCACTGCTAGCAAAGCACTCATCCCCAGCACTCTGGGGTCTGTGATGGGCATGGCCCAGGGCTTCCAGTTCCTACCCACGAGCCCCGTGTTCTCCCTTCTCCTAAAGAACTCTTTACCCTCTCTGATAATGTAGGTATCTAGTTCAGTGGGTTTTCTTTTTATGAATTTTGCTGTCTGAATGGAATTTCTGAAATACCCAAAGCCATCCAGTGCTGGAATAATATCACTGCTGTGCTCCCAGATGGAAGCAGCCTTGAGCCTGTCAGGATTGTCTCTTGAATAGTCTGCAGGCAGCGATGGCTAGATCACATCCCATGATGTGGCTCTGGAAATCAAGCAATTTTTCAAAGAAACCGAAAGTCAAATTACCTTTTGTGGTTTTACAAGCAAACTGACGTTTCAAAGTAATTTTAATGTAATAATGTAAAGCAAAGACAGCAGCTAATTCCCCAAAGCAACGTAGCAGTTTTGGACCGTGAAGGCTGCTCAGCTTCAGCGTGACAAAAAGTGCTGCTGTAACAAACTGGACAGTGAGGAATTGGATGCACTCCCCGTGAGCACAGCCTTCCTAACAGGAGCCAGGAACACCAGGGAGTTGGCACTGGCCTCCCCTGCCTCATGCTGCATCACAGGGGTGGGATGGAGGGGTTTGTCCAGAGGTTGGTAAGTTCATGGCAGTTACCGAAAGAAACACTTTGGACAAAGCACCAGGATATTTAACTTTGGCAAAGCTGCAACACTCACTCAATAGTTTCTTCCACTAGACAGGGTTGCTCAAAGGCCTGTCCAACTTGGCCTTGCACATTTTCATCTACAGCTTCTCTGGGAGACCTGTGCCAGGGCCTCACCACCCTGAAAGGGAAGAATTTCTTCCTGTTATCTAATCTAACCCTGCACTCTGTCAGTTTAAAGCCATTTTCCCATGTCCTGTTACTCCATACCTGTGGAAAAAGTCCCTCTCCAGCTCCGTTTAGGTACTGGAAGGTACTTAAAGGTCTCCCCAAAGCCTTCTCCAGGCTGAACAACCCCAACTCTCAGCCTGTCTGCATAGCCAAGGTCAACTCTGGTCATCTTTGTGGCCTCCTCTGGACCCACTCCAACAGGTCTACCTCCTCCTGATGTTTGGGGGGGGCCCAGAGGTGGATGCAGCACTGCAGGTGGGGTCTCAGCAGAGCAGAGGGGCAAAATCACTTCCCTTGATCTGCTGGTGCTGCTGCTTTTGATGCAGCCCAGGACACAGTTGGCTTTTGAGGCTGTGATTGCACATTGCTGGGTCATGTCGAGCATCTCATCAATCAACGCCCCCAGATCCTTTCCCTCAGGGCTGCTCTGGATCCAGTCTCTGCCCAGCCTGAATTTGTTAAAGCAATCTTTAAAGCATCTAGATTTAGGTTGTTAAACTTCTGTGTTGAGAGGATGGAAAGCTGTGATGGAAGAGGAGCTTCACTGCCAGTATCTTTCCAAAAGAAAGGATCATCCTTGGCTCTCCTACAAGCTTTAACTTCACCGCCTCTCATGACAAACGAGGCCAAAGGATGCAGTGCTTTTGCTTCCTTCTCTGTTCTTACTGGCTTTCTTCCCAGATTTTGGCGTTGCTCTGACTTTAATTTGCCTCTTACTCTCTTCAACAGCACACTTTTAATATTCTGGATTTACACCACTTGCTGGTGTGAGTTAAAAGCCCATTTGCAACTGCTGTAGTACTAAATGGGTTTATAGCAGCCACTGCCTTCTGTGTGTGGGTTGCTCTGCCGCACACCAGCCCCGTTGTACAGCGTAACACACACGAGGCTGGGATGGTTTGTACACTCAGCCAGAGGTCAAGGGAAGGCTTGAGGTGTGCAGGCTCAGCTCTGTCAGGTCCCCAGCATCTAGAAATGATGGCTTTAATAAGGCTGGTGAGACGGAGGTGCTGCAGGAGAGTCGGTGTCCAGGAGCTGACAGGTCCCACCAGTGACGGCAGGAAAGTGCTGCTGTGCCCGGGGCTCCTGGTGCTGGTGGGGCTGAGTGCTGTGACTGCACTCAGGAAAACAGAAACAGTCACAGCACTCGGGAAAACAGAAACAGTCACAGCACTCAGAAAAGGGCCCGTCCCTGCTCTGTGCCGCAGACATTGCCTATTTCACCCACGCTTTTGCTGTCACTGCTCAGTGTCTTTTGCTTTTTTGTCTTGTGAGCACCGTGATGCTCAATTCTAGTGCTTTGCAGGGACAGCCAGAGACCTGAGGGGTTTGAAACCACCAGTAATTCAGGGAGGACTTTCCTGGTTGTTGTGTTACTGGCACACATTTACTGAGTTTAATTTGGCAGGTCAGGGGGCAGAAATGCATGCAGGGGAGGGAAGGTCCAGGGAGGAAGAAAAGAGAAAAAGACCAAAGAGTATTTTATCAACTTATAAGAACATTTGATGGTGTGAATTACTTGAGTGCGTTTTTTTATCGTGTCTCACACCAGTGCTTACCGAAGGGAGAGCCCAAAACAGAGCAGTAACTTCTGTTAGACAGCTTTGACCCTCTGAAGAAATCTTGTGCGTGAGTTAGAGGGACTTTTGGCAACGCAGGTTAAAGGCACATTACATTACACATAGGTGAGCAAGGCTGAAGCACAGAAAAGGGGAACTCTCGATGCCCAGGCAAGGGGGAGAAGCTTCTGTTGTACTGTGGGGTGAGTCTAGGAGGTGGGGGAACCTCTTCTGCAAAGGTCAGCAGCAGGTATCTGCTGGCTGCTCAACTAAACAATTGAGTGAAGCCCTGCTGCTGCTGCTACCTTTTAGAGGGTGTGAGCAAGAAACAGGAGCTGGATTCATATAGTGCAATAAGAGCTGAAAACTAAAGGAAAAAAAAAAAGAAAATTAAAATTAGGAGGACTTTTCCCAGCTGGACTTTTACGCTGGTTTGAGCATAGTGGTATTTCAGAAATACCCAAAAGACACAACTCTGACTTTCTGCACTCTTAGTTGAAAGAAGACTCATTTGGAACTTGAGGATTGCTCGTAATGCTTATGATTTTGATATGTTGGTTTACAGAAGGGAGGCATCTATTAAAAATAATGAAGTAGCACTGGCATTTCAGTGCTGCTCAATTACAGCACACGTCTCTTGAGGATGACAGTTATTAGACTGCAGGTGTGACTATAACCCGCATTTCTCTGGAGATGGCTTTTTTGGCTGTGTTTGAAAAAATGTCATAAACCTTGTTGCCTTTGTCTTCCATTTTTCAGCTCTTAGTTTTTACGGGAGGGAGGAGGACAAGGGAAAAGGCGGGGAGGAACACGACAAAGGGAAGAAGATAAATGAGAAGAGAGATGTTTGCTATTCCAGGGAGGTAAAGAAGAAAGAAGGCCGTTCCTGGCAGTGCCCCAGGAAAGTGCCACTCAGCCGTGACTGATTCTCTTGGGGAGAGTTGCTTCCCTTCTCGAGTAGTCCCAGAAGACTACTTGGAGAACTTGCATTTACAAGTGATTTCAAGGATGTTCCTTTATCAGGGCTGCACGTCAGAAACTATATAAATTAACACTCTCATTAGAGCCCATGAGTAGTTATGGTTTATCTCTTAAGAATCACCTGAGAACATCCCTATTTAAATGTAAATGCAGCCTTCCCACGGGGCTACATTTGGGGAATTTCCTGGGATTTCTCCCAGGGAAAGCACAGAAAAGAAGGGGGCAAGTGAAAGGGAACCTTTTTGTGCACCAGATCTGAAGGATGAGGATTTCTTTCTCTCCGGGTAAAATTTGTTGCCTGTGTACTTTTACTCCCTGAAAGTCAATCAAACATAATCCCAAACCCTCGTGTTTTATCACACTGGTCAAGTAAAACTAAAAATCCTTTTTCAGTGGTTATCACAGTTTTGATACTCTGTTGCCTCTAAATTGAAATACAGTCCTTTGGGAACAAAGGACCTAGGTCAGAGAGGAGGCAAAATGAAGAATTTTGCCTGGCCATCACAGTCGTATTTTGGATTTCTGTCCCTTTCTGCTGGCCAGCTCCTGTTCCTGTGCTTCCACACTTAGCAGCAGCCAAAGCTTGAACTGCTGCAAGGCTCCTGTAAAGAACCTGTTCCTTTGCCTGAGTTTGTCTGGAAACCTCAAAAATATGGACTTTTTATTTGGAGATTGCAGAAGATCTGCCAAAACCAGGGCTGGAAGGCAAGGAGGAAGGAACTGAGGCAGCCCCTGTTCAAATAATTCTTCGAGCAATAATGGATATTTTTACCTGCTTCTCCCTCTTCCAGCTCTGATCAAATCCAGCCTTTTCTGTTTTACCTTAATGGGTAGAAGGCATTTGAAGCAGTGCACTGACAAATGAATGACTATAGGAAAGCACAATTGCTTCGGGGAAGTTACCCTTCACATGAGCCAGTTAAGGGGAAAAAATAAAATTGCTTCATATAAAACTCCATGGTTTATTGCCTAATCTAGGAAAGAGTACTAAAATAGTAGTGAGTTGGAAATTTTTTAATTAAACCCATGCTTGATGACTTAAAGTTTGTTTATGATTTCTAGCAAAGATTAATGCACAATAGCAAGCCAAACAATTTATTATTTCAGAGCTTGTTGTCATGTAATTTGTAGAACTGAGTGAAAAAGAGATTATTACACTCAAACGAGTTTATTGTTCTGTAGCCTGGGGTTTTTCTTTTGCTTGTGTTTGGCTGTTTTTTTCATAAAGTAAAAGTAAATAAATTAAAGTACTGGAGAAACTCTTGGAATTTCCCCAGAGGAGTGGGATACTCCCATAGGCTTCAGACCAGAAGCTCTGAACTCTGTTGATCAAGGCAGAAGGACTGGGTTTCCTCAAAGCCGTAATCACATATTGTTATAGATGTAGAATAGAAGTGAGTAAATCATTGGTCTAATCCTTAAAACAGCCTGTTTATTAAGGGAGAGATTTAGGATATAAAATTGCATGAGAACAGGTGCCTTTATATTAGTCTTGGATTTTCAAAACCTTATGGAAGAGGGTTTTTCAGCTACAGAACTGGTCACAGGAAACAAAAAACTGCAGAATCCTTACTGCCAACTTCATTTTTTTTTTAATGAACTAGCTACAACCACCTCATTTACGAGACTGTTCTTGATCAAACTTTTCTGACAGTATTTTTAATCACCAAATTGAATTTCACCTCTTTCAACTCGAGAACCATTTTTCTCCACCTTAATGACAGGACTTGATTTAACCTATTCCTTTTCATTCACTATGTTGTTACAGTTAAGGATTAAATGTTAAAAAGAAGCCATCCCAAAGCCTCTCTGTACTAAAATGGAAATCTTAATTTCACTAAAATTAAATGACTGTATGAAGAACCTCTCGCCTCATCTCAAAGCCGTTTAGAGGTTTCTTCCAGTTGTTCATTCCTGACCCCGCGTGCCTTTAGTTCAGGAGACCCCCTCAGTTGTGGAGAGGCTGTGCGGGCTGGGATTTCACTCTGAGCCCCAAAATAATTGCTTTGGCACAACACAGAGGGGTGGGGAGGAGTGGGAGCAGGATGAAGAGTGTCTTAGCCAAGCCTTTGCTGCAAGAAGTGCTGGACACAACGTGCTGAGAGCCACATAGGAATCAGACCGGGGTTTAGGCTGCCAGCAGGATTTTACCCTTAATTACATGATAATTTGATGATAGGAAATTATGATTAACTAAATGTTAGTTGGAGAAGATGTGTGTGCTGAATGAGACATCTGGGGACTGATTTTTACCCTTCTCTTAAAGGCTTGGACAAGGCTGTCTGAATTTGGATGTCTGTACAGAGAAGTTAGGCTGACATTGGCCACGGGATCTTTTAGAGCTGTGCGATGTTTAGGTCGCTCAAGTGAAATTTCTCAGAAAAATCTGAAAGTGCCCTGAGAGATTTCCCTTTGAAAGGCAGAGGCCACTGTCAGCAAAGCAGCACTTGGTGGGCTGAGGGCTGTTCCTTTGTCACAGGTTAAACATGGAAGAAAAAGCCACGTGAAAGCACATCCCTGTATGCTGGAATAGATCTGGTACCTGGCTGGCCCCACAGCCCCAGCTGTGAGAGCCCTTCAGTCACACGGGCAGCAGGGATGTTCCTCTGTGGGCAGGGACAGGGATCTCCCCACACAAGACGTGAGCAGGGCTCGGAGAGGCGTTTCCAGCTCTTTACATTTTACAGCAAATGTGAGCGTCTGCTGTCATTCTGTGCCTGTACAGATCCCAGAGCCGTGTCCCAAAACCCTGCACCGAGTGTTCCTACCTGCTGTGCTTTGAGCGCAGACATGCAGAGTGCCACGTATTTTATTTAACCCCTTCTGTGCCGCTTTGGATTGCGAGAGAGGGGGTGAGTGCCGGGAGGTTCAGCTCCCCAAGGCACAGGCTTTCATGGCAACCCTGGCAGAGTGTAACACCCCAGCCACATCCCAGGGCTGCCCTGCTCTGCTGGGAGCCCCGGGGGTGCTGGAGCAGAAGCCTTGGCGGTGTAGTGACAATCCATGAGATGCTGGAGTTGAGCAGAGCGACAGTTGTTGCCCCAGTGCCACGCACGGCAGAGCTGGCAGCTCTCCACAGAGCCAGAACAGCCTTCAGCTGCTGTCTGCCACAGACCCCTTCTGGATTCCTTCTCCTGTCCCCCCCTCCCTCAGAGGACTGTGTGGCAGGAGGGGTTTATCCACAGCCATGTCTCCTTTGCTGGAAGACCTTCCCCCTGTGATTTCTGATGTCCTCATTCTGACCCAGAGCTGCTTCTCGTTTTTGTGCTCGTCCTACATCCCCTGGGATTAGGGCACTCTCCTTGAAATCATTAGCTCTTGCTTCTGCTTTGTCTCTCCATCTCTTTTTTGCAAATCCAGCGGAGTAATGAGACCTCAGAGCTTTCTTTTGAAGTGTTTTCATCTCAAGATTCTAGAATGCATGGATTCCTCCCTCCCTCCCTCCTTTCTGTAGTACTAGAGGAAAGATTTTTACATTCAGCTGTAGGTTCTGAAGCTCAAATAAGAGACATTGGTAAGGAATAAGAAGTGAAGCCAGAGGAGCAGAACACAACTGCATTTTGCATCCAAAAAACATACTAGATGATGCATAAGAAAATAATAATAATAATGTTTCAAGTTATTATTGTCCTTTAGCAACCAGGAATCAGAGTTACTGCTGCCATTTCACGATAGCTCTTCTGGAAGGCACCCAGCACGCATTATCCAGCATTGTGACTGTGTCTGACGTGCCTCTGGGTTATGTATAGGTAGTAGAACAGCTATAGACAGCTTTTTATATCTAGCAGCAGGTTTGCAAGGATGAAGAGAAATGCCTGCGCACCTGTATTGTTCCCATGGCACCTGAGCACTTAAATGTCTTTTTCTGCTCGACATCCTTTGTATTTTAATAACACACAGAGGCATCAACAGAGATGGGAACTCTATTATGCGAGGCACTAAGTGAACATGAGAATGGCTGCACCTGCCCCAAGTTACAGCCTGTCCAAAATAGACAAAACAGGCACTAAAAGGTGTATTATCTCCATTTATAGGTAAGGCCATGGGATAAATGAAGGCTCTTGCAGTTACACACAGTCTATTATAGTCATAGACATTGATCCTGTAATTGTAGGCTTGCAGACCTGTGTTTTTTAAAGAGAATAGCTGCTGCTGTCTTGGAAACAAGTTATCTCTGTTAATAATCAAGATGTAAAATGAAGTAATGCAGGTATGGAGACAGAAAGGTGGTGTGTTCAGATAATACTTCATGGGGATGTTTCATGGGAACAGACATTTAGAAGCAAATCAAGCTTTCTTTTCATCTTAAACATGTGGAAAAGTGCAACCTAAAACTAAAATAGAAAGATCCTCAATTGTCCTTCACTGCTTTCATGCCTCTGGTGTTCCCTAGATTTACTGGAGGTATTTGAGTTTTAAACTTCACTAAGGAAAAATCTATATTGCCCTGACAGCCTATTCCAGAGCCTTGCTCACTGGGGATAAGACCCCAGTGCAGAGTTCACTGCTGAACTGCCTGGGTCCCAGCAGCAGCTTTCCCAGCTTTAAAAGGAATCCTCCAGTTTTAAAATATATTTACATTTAGTTACTCTAGTTAAAATACAGGAGGAGAAAATACAGGTAGTCTCTCATTCATCTTAAAATTTGAAGGCTATGATAAACCCACTATTTCTTCAGAAAAGGAAGACTCTTGAGATTCAGATCCTCTGCCACCTATTTTTCAAGTTAGATGTGCAGCCCTGCCACTTTGTTTTCTGCAGTGGATGAGTAACTGCACGTGGCAGGTTTATAGAAAATGAATTCCTCACCTTCAGTGATACTTCAGGAGAGCACTGGTGCCATCTGCACTGATCCCATTACAGCCAGTTTACAGACAGCTGGGATGTCGAGGCACCCACTCTCCTCATTAATCCCTCATTCCACTACAATAAACTTCTGCAGAGATGGCAACACATTGCAGATGGAATTAATCCACCATGGCAGGAGCTAATTAAGAGAACAAATCTGAAGCAGTGCCTTATGGCTTTAATTCCCTTTTTATACCTGCAGGGCAAGGACTGTTAAAAATGAAAAGAAGTTAAGCGTAAGCTGGCGCTGGCTTTAACCATGTCTGCAATCTCAAATACCATTGCTCCTGCTCATTTCAGTAAAGCCTTGGATCAGACTTGAAAATAAAAAATTAATGAACTATGAGAAGAGCAGAGGAAAAGAAGTTTTCATTAGGGATGCTCAAAAATCAACCTGAGCACTGTCCTAAAAAAGCTGATACACTTAATCTCAGCATCAAAGCAGAGTTTTGTAAGGTGGCAGATATTTCTAGGAAAGAGTATTCAGACAGGTACAAAAGGTCTTTTCAGGAGCAAGTAGAGTATAAATTATTTGAGCTTGTCTCTTTTAGAGCAAGAAATAGTCCTCCACAGGGTGTTGTTGTGTCAGGGTAAGAGCAACCATCCGTGTTTGTGTCTTCCAAAGGGGAACTCTCTTTTCATAGATTTTGGAACTTATGATCTTCATTTAAAAAAATTAATAATCCTGAAGCCTTTCATTATCTACCAGTTCTACTCTCTGATGAACCCCCACCAGCTAAAGCCAAAAACGGGGGATGATGGAAACAAAAGCCTCTGCACATGATTTTGTGAGACAGGAGTGCCTGTGTATAAATGACCAGTAGCAGAGGAAATGAATGAAAAGTGCACAGGAGCATGTGGGAAATGTTAGAGCTACTGGTGATCTGTGCAGTATTTATGTGTAACACCTTGAGGTGTGTTTTCTGGAGCAGAGCTTTGCAAAATGTGTTATTTCAAACTTCAAGAGCTCTATTTGTAGCACACTGAGGCATGTACTTGGCTTTAAGCATATGTCGAGGACCATTCTCTCCTTGTCAAAACACTTTGGGCTAAGTACACAAAAGATATAAGAGTGAGGATTAGTATTAAGTGATCTGTCTTAAGGACCTGTGCTGTCACAGAGGAATTCCCAGTCCTGGCTTTAGACTCAAGGCTCTCTAGGCAGTGAAGTCTCTGTTACCACAAAAACAAGGGAGGACTCGATAAAGGCAGTTGTAGAAAATGTTGAGTAATTGGCATTTTTTTTACCAGGAGCTGGGGCAGCTCCTCCGACAGAAAAAGACTTGTGCCTTTTCCTGGAATTAATTCCTTATGCCCTTACTTGTCAAACTGGAATGGTGGAAAAAAATAGGTCAGAGCTTGCTTTCATTTGTGACTAATAATAGCACTGGAATTTGCAGTCCATCCCAGATCAGTGGTCTGGACACATCAGGTGAAATAAAAGCAGGCCTATGGGCCAGTTGCCTTGCAGCACCATCCAGAGACCTGTCTGCACTGGGATAGTGAGGAGATAGAGATGTTGTTGCACCAGGTGTCAGCTACAACTCCGTGGCTTTTTTGGAAAACCGTGGTTCTGTCTTGGACATTTGGCAGTGTGTGAGGCTTGGTTTCCTTGGTCCTTTTGCAGATCTGGCAGTGGTTCCCACTGGAACCAAGGACCGTGTCAGGGTCATGGTGCTAGTGTTGCCTTTTTCAACCTAGAAATGAAACTCGAGGGAATTTTAGTATAGGAGGTAATGTAGAAGTGGATCTTTCTTTGGAGGTCTCCAGGGAGAGTTATGGAAGGATGTCTACAAAAGCCCACCCACACAGGGTGAATACAGTTTTTTGCAGGTTTTAGGAAATTAGCATAATTGATAAAAAGCACCAATTAGGAGGACAAGTGGTGATGCAATTCCCCCCCCAGGTCAAGCCCCTTCTCTGCAGCCCCCCTGCCTTGGCACTAGCTGTACTTGTTTATGAAAATGTGTCTCAAAGACTTCAATATCAACCTTGGTTCTCAGGAAGAACCAAGACAGGACAGGGGCCTTGGAGCTCTAGAATTTGTTTTGCCTTCCTGCCTAGGGAAAGGGCATGGAAAATTACTGGGAAAACTAGCTAGAACACAAAAATAGGCTGCAGAGCTCCAAATATATCTCTGAAGAATACAGAAAACACATAAAAGAAACAAAAGGCAAACGCCAAGATGGCACCACTAGGAAGTGGGGTCGAAAATCCCCTGTAGAAATCACACTTAGAAAGGGAACTGGGAGCTCAAAAGTGAATGGCCAGGAGGGGAGTTGGGGCATTGGTGTCCTGTGGGGAGAAGGACAATTGCAGCATCAGTGGGCAAAGCACGGTGCAAATGGATCCCCACTGGAGGCATCTGAGACAGATTAATGCAGAGCTGTGCTTCCCTCACGAGGCTCTCCGGGCCCTGGAACACTTGTGCATGCTGTGGCTTCATATTGCCACAGCTTTCCTGCCTGTTGAAGTCAGGGGGAATTCTGTATCCCCTCCAAGTTCAAGGTTACTCTTAAGCACAGACATTAATTGGATTGGGAACAAGTTCTTTGCTGAGTTAGGGTCAGACATTCTTACATCCCACGTGCAGAGCATCTCATTAAAAGAATGTGTCTGATTCCAGAAAAATAACAGCTTGGGAGCAGAGCATCACATGTGCTTTTGGTCGGGGTATTTGTCACTTGCTGCGTGTCTGTTACTTGCAATGAATTAGAATGATGTATTCTTAAATCCAGCTGAAAGCTGGTTCTGGACAATTAAGATTGATTTTTGTGTATGGATCCTTGTACTCTAATAATTTACACAGGGACAAGTATCTTAAATAGAGGCCTTGTTGTTTTCCAAACTATGCAAATGTCTTACATTTTACTGCTGGATTATTAATGTCCAGTTGCTTATATATGATGAGACAGAGTCTGTATAAATTTTTGAAGAAGTGCCTCTGAGCATTGATGCTACAAGAACATCAAAGTTACTACAAATCCTTCAGTCAGACGGGGCTCCTAGAGGTTTGGATTGTCTCAAAGTGAGCAATTTAAGCTGAAGATTGAATTTTTAGAAGGATTGCTACGGAGAAGAGGAAAAAAAAATAAGTAGCAGAGATTTTGGCCTATGCTCTGTGGTTGTAGCTCAAGGAAGACTGTGAGTATTATTGATTGGGGTTTCCACCTTCAAATTGTGTAAAAAAGATTGAAGACTTAATTTTACTTGTGGCAGGCAAGCATCAAGCCCTACTTCTGTAACTGTGTGTGCTCAGACAAGCTGCCGGGCCGGGCGCAGCTTCGTTCCCCTCCTTCGCATCTGTGAGAAGGAATTGCAGAAGGCTGCCACAAAAATCTGGATTTCAAAAAGCCCCAGACACTGGAACACTTACGGAAGTGTTGCTGAGAGGAAAGGACATGTTGTCTGTGTGGCAGAATTAGGTTCTTTTTTTAGACTGACCCGAGTTCCATTCCTGCTACTTTGAGAGCAGTTGTTTGATTTGTAGGCAGGAGGAGCTGGACTCTGAATTCTTCTGAGAAGGCAGCTCCTGTGTTGAGGAGATAGGAGTCTTGAAAGATATCTCAAGGCAGAAGATTCCCATATTTATTTGATCTGGAGGTGAAAAAGAGTATTTTTATGACATTTGGCAATTCATGCAAAGGCTTTCAACTTAATTTTTCCCTACTGATTTTTTTTCCAACTCGTTCAGAAGGCAGGTTACTCTTTCATGTCTCCCAAACTGGTACGTCTTCAGATCAAATACTCACAAAAGCCTAGTTCAGTGAAACAACCCCAGCCTTCTACAGAGACTTGTGGTAAGGATCACAATCCTTGTCTTAACCAGTTTTGTTTTTCAGAGCCTGATGTTTATAAACCATTTGATACATAACTGTGTTATTTCACTTGGTGACCTTGGCAGTTTTGTTTTGGGATTTTATGTGTTTTAAATGAAAATACTTTTTAGTAAGTGAGCAGAGCAAGTGTGGTTTATTTGCGGTGTTGTGGATGAACAGCAAACCTGTTTTAAAACCATGTCCAGTAGTGTCATGGGGAGGAGGGAAGGATGAAGAGCAAAATTGGGAAGGGCTCTGTTAATCTTCATTTTTGCCCTCATGTGTTCTGCCGGGTCAGTTCCTCCACCCTCCATCAGAAGTGACCATGCCTTGCAAAACACGAGCAACTCCTTAGACTGTTTCTGCTCCCATCAGGTGGAGGGTGAGGGCAGGAGAGGCGCAGAGGTCCCAGGAGTGGTGGTGGCCAGGTGGGGCACGTCTGCTCTGGGGTGGTGCATCCTTGCTCTGTCTGCCTGGCCTGGACACTTGGTGCCCTGAGAGTCCTGGGGACGGGCATTCATTGCTGGCTCCAGCACACCTGGCTGCAGCTCTGACAATCCGACAGATTTTAGAATCAGAAGAGGCTTTGAAGAGACAATTAGGAGTTAAGCTATCCATCAAAAACCTCTAAAAGGCACCCAGGGAGGTTCATACTAGAACTGGGGGCAGGGAGGAGTTTCTAGTTGATTCTTTCTTTTGATATGTGAAGAATAAGGTTTGAGAACTTAAACACTTTCTTAAAATAATGCCTTCAGTTGTGTGAGCGGAAGCAACAAATCTTTCAGCTCATAAAACTGATGCTTCCTATAATTTCCTGGTGCTCGCTTACCTTGGCTGTTAATGGGAACCTGCATTCCAGCATAAACTCCGTAATCGTCCCGCTGAAAGCAGCAGGAAAGATTCGTCCCCAGTGGACAGCCACAGGCCATTAATGCCCTGGATGTGCTCTCCCTTCTGTTCCCAGGCTGCTGTGAGCTAACTGTGGTGGGCAGGAGGTACACATACAGATTTTCCATGGAAAGATGGGTGAGGCAGTGCCTGTGGGATGAGCCTGCTGGGCTGTGAGTGTGCTGGCACCGTGGCTGCCGCACGCGCTCCAAGCTGGTGTCTGGCCAGCATCGCTGCTGTGAAAATCAATACTCTGATTATAGAGCTTTAGTCCACACCGATCAGTTTGCTCGGGGAAGAGCCTTGCAGCGCCCAGTGTGAGCCATGGAAGTGGAATTGGCCACAGCCTCTGAAGGGAGGGCACGAGCAGAGGAGAGCCGGGCTCCTGCTGAGAGACCACGAAGCAGAGAATGTTGAGAGGTGCATAAATGGTACCACAGGGGCACAGCAGTGTGTGCCAGGAGAAACACTGCCTCGTTTTGGCTCTTGGGAAATGGTAATTAAAGAACCTGGGAAGCCCTGAAGTTTATCTGGGCAGGGCAGGGTAAAGCCGTACCAGTTACCTCGTGCAGAGGTCAGGATTTCTATTGCAGCTGTAAAATCAGGTGAGAGAGGTTGTGTGTGGGTGAGTATATGTGTTATGCTTAAATCCAATGCAGAGTTTGTGCACAACAGGCCAAAATGAAACCTTCTGCCGTGGATGCTAATTGAACAGTGTTCAATTGTACGATATTCATACTCTAAACCGCTGCCAGGAATTAAACCTTGTTCTTATTTTCTGTTTCCTTTCTTCGAGGTGTAGTAAATCAAAAGGGAGATCAGAGTCACCGAACACCTAATTTGCAAGAGAGGGCTTAACTGCTTTGTTCCCGGGATTTAGAATGTATTTTGCAAACTTTTATCTGTTTGGGTAGAATTTAACTGATTGGAAGTGACATGGGCAGCCTCGCTCCCTGCCGCAGCAGTGCAGTAAAGCAGATGGCTGGCCAAGGCACTGTTCCATTATTACACAGATCAGCAAGGAGCCTAGAAAGAAGCACACTTAGAGCCTCCCTGTCTCACAAGGCCATATATTGTGTCTAAGATGAGGGAAAATTAATATGGCCTCTTTATTGGATGGAAAAGGCTTTTCAATTTAACCTTGAGCTATTTCCCTTTGCAAAGAAATTGCATAAAAGCAACAATGAAAAATTTTAATCTCCTTATGGGATAATAGAAGAGAGATCATCTGGAGTTTATAAAGCATCATAGTTAATGGATTCATTTTAATAATGACGGGTTTATCCACCCACATTGGCAAATCTTGATTTTTTTTTTTTTTTTTGAGTGCATGCATCCAGACTACACATCTTAAAGCACAGAAGGAAGTGTCACACCAAGAATAACACGAGCACTCTCCTGTCTCTCCTTTGACAGCTGACACGGGAAGTCCCAGCATTTTCCCTCACACTTGGGTCCATCATTTGGACACTGTCTCTGGCCACCTTTTCTCTAAATCTCAATGTCTATGCTGCAGCTGATTCATACTCGACCCTTTGGTGCAGCTTCTGTTCACTGCAGCTCTGATTCTCATCGGGGCTTCTCCAACTGAATTCCTGCAGCATTGTTTTCCCCAGCATTCACAGAGGTTCCTGCACACAGCTGCCTGAAGTGCTTCCTCCAGTGCCTTTTGCCAGCTGGTTGAGCTGTGGAACCCCCCTGTGTGTCCTTCTGCTCCTTCCTTTTGTTGTTTTGTGTTTCGGTGGGGTTTTTTTTCTACCACCACCAGCATTAACTGTTTGCCTTAACTTTAAAGGCCCTGCCCTATCTCTCCATGTCCCCATTTTCCCTCCTCTGATGCTGCCAGGGGATATTCTTATCTCCCTTTCCAGTCAGAGATGCAGCTGTGCTCGCTCAGCCTTACACACCCACGTGCTCCGGAGCCCTGGGGCCCTACACATCTGGAAGGACCCTGCCACAGGATGTGCCACTCTCCCCTCTGCCATCCCCTGTTTAAAGCCTGCCTTGCCACGCTGCTGATGCAATTTCTGACTGCTGCTAACACCACTGCTGCGTTCCCTCCTTGCTTGCTCGGCTGCCTTTCTGCCTCAGGCGCCGATGTCCTGTTGCTCTGTAAACCCACGGGGGAAGAGCTTGTCCCCGCTCCTCGTGTGCAGCGCACAGCTCCGTGTGTCCCAAGGCTGCCACCACAGCCCCTGGGCTCTACGGGAATACAAATAATTAACAGCAGATCTTTTCCCCATCATCTGGAAATGCTTGTCAGTTTTGTGGCGTTTCTTGTAAAAGTTTAGCGAGCCTCGTGAGGCAAAGCTTGAAATCGGGGAAGAAAGCACAGTCGATTATCAGTTCAGGAATAATTCAACGCTGTCCTACACTGACTGTTCATTTGTCTTCCACTTGCTGAATACATTAAAATTCTCTAAGTGGGGCCTGACTTTGCCTCAGCAGACACATTATATGCTGTGACATTCCTCTGTCTCAGACGCACGTGCTTGCCACGGCTGTTGGTGTCTCTGCAGTTCTGCTTCTCACTTTCTCTGATCAACAGGCATCCTAAGGTATTTGCTAGAGTAATTGGAAGTTGCCAGCTGTGAAGCAAGTTTGTGCTTCTGTCCAACCATTTGGTTGGATCTAATGTGAAAAGGGAAAAAAAAACAAAAAAAAATCCTCTTTCCGTTTTGGCTTTGCAAAGACTTTCTGAAGACTCAGGATCAATGAGTCTCCTTTGCTCAGCAGCACCTGGATGGGTAATGGGAGATTTCTGAAGAGTTCCCCAGTGCCTCCTTCAGGACACTCAGAATCCTTAATACTTCACAACAGGATATGCCCTAAGCAAAAATCTTTGGAAAGGTAATGTGTGCTGTAAGTGCTCACAGAAGCTTCCCTCCTGTGCATTTAAATTTTTTCCTCTTCTTAGCATTGCCATTAGTGGTAAAGCCAGAGCATTTCTGGGGAATTCCACCAGCACACACCACACTGATGGCCCTGTGCTCACCACCCTGTAGCCTTTCCCTAGTGGTCTGAGAGGGCAGAGGTGATGGGCACTGCTCCAGCTCCACCTCTGCTCTTCCCAACCCTGCAGGTCTGGAGGAGGTTGAAGGAGCAGCTGAGTTGCTAAGTTAAATTTCTGATCATGTTCCCAAGCTTCATGCAAGGTCAATTTTTCAGGAGCAAACACTCACTTTGAAAAAGCTGTAACCAATAATTCCAGTGGAGTGAAATAAAGATTTTTAAGGTGAATCCTGTGCTGACAATAACGCTCTAAGGTAACAAGCCCAGGAGTGAAGAGTTTAAATTTGTTGCTCTTATTTTCACTTTTAATTTGGCTCAATTTCTCCATTTCCCCTGCATTGTCTGAATCAAGGAATTCTTTACAGCCTCGATTTTGTACCTTTCCAAAGCTACTTAGGAAATTTAATGTAGGAAAAGCAGAGACATTTTTTGCAATACCAAAGACTGATCAAACGTACTTGTGTATTTATTAACATTATCTGGATCCATCATTGTCAAGCTGTATCTTCCAAATCTGCAGAGCAGGAGGAGAAAATCATAACCCTGAACTTCCTTCTGGGAAGTCCAAAGCTAATTTTGAGAGAAATTCCCTCTATTTTATGACAAACTTGCAGGATTTTAGAGTATATATGGCTGGGCTGTAAATGGTTTCGTAATAGTTCCAGATCCACCTGGATTTGCTACAGGCAGCACGAAAATTGCTTCTGTTAGATTCCGGATGGGAATGTGGAAACTTAAAAGTGTTTTCAGGGATCCTGTGGTGCCCACTTCTTCACAGCAGCAGCTGCTTTTTCAGCAGTCACGGTCAGTGACTCCCATGGGTTTGGCCACCGAGTTTCCCTCGCGCTGAAAGGAGCACAGCTACAGAGGCTGTGAGCCCTAAACGTGGCCACTGAAGTGATTTCAATCTGTGCTGCTAAACTGCTTCCCATTTTAAAAGTGGGAAGCTCCCCTTGTTGGATGGGATGGCACGTTCTCCTCCACCCCCTTCCCCAGCCGGGCTGTTGCTTGTTGGCACGTACCAACCCCTACAGCAGAGACACCAACAGGCCTCCTCACTTCGTGTGTGCTCCCCTTCCTCCAAGGCAAAAACATCTCAGAGAGCAGTCCCAGATCCCCAGCCCAAGCAATTACAAGCCTCTTTCCCCTGGCATGATTTTATCAGTTTCTTCTGGAGGATTATCCGTAAATGTCAGCTTTTAAATATATACCAAAGAAACTCATGACCAACCAATGCCAGGCTTCATTGGACCTTACCTGCTAAAGCACTCAGTCAAGAACCAAATTTTATTCTCTGGAGGTTGGGAAGACTCATCCCTACACCCACAATGTTGCTTGTGGTGCCCTGAAGCTACCTGAAAATACTGACCCAGTGAGTTATTTTCTCTTCCCTCATGGTGAGACATTAAGATGAAGGGTGTTGTCCTGCCCTTTTAGGTGACAACACTCTCCTGCAAAAGTGTCCAGCACGGGCACGTGGGAATTGCTGTTGGATCATCGGTGTTTCCATTTTGGTTCAGCTGACAAGTTTGCTCATTTGTGAGTTTTTTGGAGCGATGTGTTTCTGTCACTGAACTGGTAATTTCTCCATGCAATTCTGGTTCTTCCTACTTCTCTGTCAGTTTTACTTCATGTAGAGGAAAGGGAGGGGGGCAAAATCCTCAAGATAAGTAAATAGCTTTTTGTTTGTTTGTTTGTTTGTTTCTCAAATGTATTAATTAGTCACCGAGTAATTTACAAGGATGATTCTTAGTTCACCAATTGTTTGTGAGCAGTCCATTACCTGTGCTCAAACTGCAGATGTTTTGATTAGGTACAGGAAATGCATCACACTTGTGATCTTTCTTTTGGGGTAGTTCCTCTGATGTCAGCAGAAGCTCTCCCCATCTGTAGCGGCACTAGACCCGAATGAAGCTCAGTATAGATATTTCTTGACCACAGAACTCAAGCAAAGCTTCCTAAAATCAATGCAATATTCGTGTTCATGACTGTCAGCCTTGTGAGTGCTTTCAGGGAGAAAACAGGGAGAACAGAGATGCCAATTCCTGCACAGGTAGCGTGAAGGAACAGGTTTGTTTTTCTGCATGACCTTTCATAGGTTCTTGACCAGCAACCCGTGGATCCCAGACCAACCTGGGTAGATCCTGGGCTGAAAATCATGGCATTAAACCTTGAATTGTCACAGAACTAGGCTCTGGATGTGAAAGCTCACAGCTCTGAATTGGCTTTGCTCAGGGCTGTCAATGTCATTGTGGATGCACTTTTTTTAGAGCGTGTTTTACAGTTCTTTAGCCTTTCCTCTCTGCAAACAAGCTTTTCTTGCCACCTTTGATTTCTGTAAGTCTCTGGTTGATTTAAAAAGGGCTGTATCTCTGAGGACAGCTTCAGCTGCCATTCTCCTTAAACCCTCTCGGGACACAGTCTTAGCTCACCATCGACACAGACAAACAGAATTCTTATTGCGTTTATTAAGCTGAGAAAAAGGTGAAATCATCATTCCTAGTCTACAAACAAGAGTTAAATACCTATCATCAAACGTAAAGAGGAGTAAATATGGTATAAATTATTCTAATAGGTTTGCACAAAAAAGAGCAATTAAACTAATGCAGTTTGACTTCTTTTCAATTAATAATGTACCCAATCATTTTTACATTGTTTGGAAAGACTATGTGCAGATAATATTGTCTTATGGCCTAATTTTTTTCATGCAATTAGTTGCATACATTTGCTGACAGGCTAATTTATGAGCAATTGCTTTAAAAGCAGAACTATTTTGCATTTAATTACGTTGGGTTGTAATCCATCTGTTGACAAATTTGTGTGTTTTGCTATTTATTTGCTAATGCGTTCCACTACTCCAGCATGATCACTCATACAAGTTGAATATTTTGTTGATTATATAAATACCATAGGGTAATTAAGGGCCAGATGTATGGCTGGTGGGAATGACTAGTTGTGGTATTTCTTCCCCCCTCTCCGGCTGAACTTTTTATTACTGCTCTGTGGAGAGTGAACAAAACTATGATTAAAGCTGGAATGCTGTGGCTGCTGTTTCTCAGCAGCTGGAGCAGGGGAAGGTGGGGAGAAGCGAATCTCCGGATGGGGCCCCCCGGTGCTTTGTGCTGCTTTTGCAGTTTGCTTGTGCAGAGTTTGTCTCAAATACCTCGTGCTCACGAGCAAACCGATACTCCTGTAGTGGGAAGCAGAGGGCAACCTGGGAAATCAGGCCAGGGTTTCTGGATTCGCTGTTTTCACTGCTGTGAGCAGGGGGAGAGGTGAGCTGGGTGGGAGAGCCCCTCAGGGGAGAGGTGCCTTTGGATGGCAGGTGCTTGGACATGGAAAGCAGGAGCACTTTGTTTCAGTCAGGTTTCTGGTTTAATTGACTGGCAGAGGATGCCTGAACTGTGGGTGCAGGATGGAGAGTGGGAGTTGTTGGGAGAATTTGTTTCTCTTGGCAGTTTCTGCTTGGACTTGCTGAAGAGTGATGTTGTTTGGGTGTAAGAAACATGGTTTTTTTTTTTTTTTTCCTTGAGAGGAAAGAGGTATCGAGCTGGGGGGTTTTGAGATGAGTGTGGTACTTGGCTCTTGCATCATCCTTGGGGGTAGAAACAGGACGGCTCAGAAAAATGTGGACCAGGTATGGGATGGGTGTGTGGTGGCCAGAGACAGAGGAGCTTGCTCGCCTTGGCTCCTTTAGGTGCGCTGTTCTTTCCATGGCAGCTGAGCTTCAGCTGCACGCACAAAAACGACGGCAGTGATGGATAAATCTTAAGACAAAGTCTTGGAAAAGTCGGATCTAGCTGGACACCCCAGCACCATCAGAGCACAGTGGGACAAGGCACAAAGTCTCCTTGCAGCCACAGCCACGGGGTGCAGTGTGGGGTCCCCTCCACGGGCAGAGCAGTGTCACTCCTTCCCATTTTGACTGACACACCACCTGCTGAGAAACCCCTTTGGCTTGCATGAGAATTGGTGGTGGGCTGGGCTCTCCAGGGAAGCGGAGGGCAGCGAAACCCAGCTCTTGATAATTTAGACTGTTTGGTTCAAGAGCCAAAACAGTTCCAGAGAGTGCCAAGCAAAAGCTTGACGCCTTCGTACGTATCAAATTGAAGCCATCAGAGGTGGCAGGGGCAGTACAGACGTGCTCCAGCTGCTCGTTTGCACTGCTGTGAGAGAGCAGCAGGCTGGGGATTCTTTCCACGATAAAGGTTGTTCTAAGGCTTGTGAAGGTGTTTGTGCACTGGTTTTGTCTGTGCCTAGCTGAGGTTCAGATCCACATCAGATTTCTCAGCCTCTGAGTGGGTTTGAATTGAGTCTTGCGCTTACCCCAGTTTTAGCCAAACAGTTTGTGACTTTGGCTTAAAGACAAAGGTCAAATTAGAATTCTCTTTGTATGCTCTGCAGGTTGGATTTCTGGTTTGTATCTTTGTGGTTTTAAATAACTGAATTTCTATTTCTCCTGAGTATTAACAGCTGGCAGCTGTACAGATCATAAAAGTTCAGGCATCTATAAAAATATCAGTTCCTTCTGAAGTGCTTTAAAGCATAAATTATAGTTAGATAATATCCTCGGATGACAATATCAGTCTGTGAAAAAGGATTTTCTTTCCCCACCTCCTTCAGCTTTTAATCTAGAAATTAAAGACAATAGGGACTGCAATTATCAAAGATGCCACATAATATTCCCTCTTGGGGGTTTCACCTAGAAGTTCTAGTCTCTGCCCAGTGTATGTTGGGAAGCTCGGTTTGATGTTAAAATGCTTTTGTAGAGCTGTCTAACAGTCCCCATAAAGCATGGTGAAAATAGAGCTTAAAGGAATGGGTGGACACTTTGTGAGAGTCAGACAAATAAATTACATGCTTTTTACTCTCCCAAGCACAGATGACTAGAATTGTAACTGACTGAATAATTTGCAGTGATTAATTTGAAGAGATTTTCAAGGTTTTCAGTGTTCTTTGAAAATCTGTACATTTAACCGCAAGTGTGGTTTATTTAAACATGTTTCAGTGTAATTGTTTGGTCTTGAGACTGCTAGCAGGCAATTGTCATTTGAAATACTCCACATATAGACAAATTCCATAAATTCTGTGATATTTGTGCCTTACATAACAGGGAGTTTCATGAAAATAGCTTTATTGCTTAAATTGCAAGTCACATGTTTGATGGTAATGTTTGCCATTCTTGCCATTTTGGCTAACCATATCAGACGGTCAGGGAGAGGAGATGGCATCGCATAATCCACATAAGCAGCAGGCTGAAATGTGGATTTTGCAATTGGATCTATTTATCATTGCTGTTTTTATGGCAGTGGTTTCTTGTTAGTGCTGTGAACAGGGCAAATGACTTGTGTGGGTGTTCCAGGCAAACTGGCATCCTTGAAGGCTTCCCTGCACCTACCTCAAATCATGCTTTTTCTACCCTTGTCTTCTTAACTTCTCTTTAGGAGCAATTTTCTCATAGCAGTTAATAAAGGTTTTGGATATTGCTTTGTCCTGTAAGCTGAGATGATTACAGAGAAGAGCGAGACGAGGATTGTAAGAGAACACGAACCCCACCCTGTGCTTCTGAGGAAAGAAAAGTCACTGCTGAGCAGGAGCCACGGGGGAAAAAACAGCAACCTGCTCGTGTCCCTGTGCTCTCCGGGTTTGTTTGGGATCAAGAGCTAAACTAATGTAGTGTGAAGGGCAGGGGGAAGGGGAAAGCAGTCCAGAGGGAGCAGCTCTGGGATTCAGTGCCTCGGCCCGTGTCCATGCTCCCGCTATGCCAGCTGGCCGTGTAGGACTTTTCAAGTATTTAACACGTTGCAAAATCACGTTGCACATTCAGTTTCAGAACTGAAGATAAAGCAATTTTCTCCTGAGATCTCTGTGCTGGTTTCCCAGCTGAAGAGGTCCGGAGAGAGTTTGTGTGGAAATGGAAGTAGGGGAATTCTGAAGCATGATGAGGCTCGTCTGAAACTTAATCACTGTTGGCCTTGATTTTACATTCAAAATCCAAATAGCTGCAAATGAGAGTGTGGGAAACAGCAGTGATTCTATCCCATGCCTTTCATCATGAGATCCTAGTGCCCCCCAGAGTCTGACTAATAAAATCACTGAGACCAGGATCCAACGGATGGGCTCTCTGCTGAAACAGCTGGGAATATTTCATGGCGTGGAGCTTGGACTTCCCCACTTGTCCTATTAGCTGTCCAAAGTAATCCAGTTCGAATGACCCAAGGCATGGGTATTGCAAATTCTTCCTAAGCTGGAAAAAGAACTCATTGGCCAAATGAGGGCAGGAACTAATTAGTGAGGAGCAAAGGTGTACCTCTGCAGATTTGTGGGGTGTGAGGAAGTGACTGCATTCCAACTGCCCTGTTATCTGCTACAGCAGCACGGTTTTTACCATCAGCTTTGGGCATTTAACTGAAGTACTGTTTGGTGAAGAAGGTGATGTCCCCTCTAGGGTCAGTGGAGGGATGAACACCACCTGAGAGTTGCTCGGGTCACAGAAGTTAGGTGACACAAATAGCTTCTTAATTTATTTTCATGATTCTTCATCTGACAGTGCTCTTGGGCACGTGGTGGGACTCTTGGGGTGTCCTGTGCAGGGCCAGGAGGAGGACTCCGTGGTCCTCGTGGGTCCCTTCCACCTCAGCATGTTCTGTGATTGCTTCTTTGCCTCCCTGAAGCCCGAGGCTGTATTCCCATGCACTTGCTTCTCCTCAGTTGCTGTGGCACTCCCTGCCCAGCAGCTCTCGAGGCAGGGAGGTAGCCTGCTGCTGCTCAGAGTGCTTGTTTATGAGCATCACGATACTTCCTCTGCTATGTCCTGCTAACTCTCTCATTACGCTTTATAGCAAACATTAATGTCTAGAAAAAACCAGATTTTTATCTGCTCCCAAGATAGAACATAAAACAAACATCTAAGGCTCTGTAATGCCAAGATGTTTTTAGGATGTTTTTCAGAACATGTACTTGACTTCAATCCTTCCAAATCTATTTTGTAATTACAAAGCCATTTGATGTTCCTTTGAAACCAATTCTAAAGCCATTTCACACTCATACTCAAAATATCCCATGTACAGAATTTAGACAAACATTTATTTCAGTTCTGTCTCTTTTTTTTCCTTTTCTGCTGTACAGTAGAAAAAGGGTTCTTTGCAGAACTCGAGGTTCTCTTGACCACCTCACTGTGACCTCTGTGGAAGGCTGCCCATTCACCTGGGCAGTGTCAGTCCAGGAAAAAAGGAAAAGGAGACTCACACAATGTAGTTTTAAAGCCAAATGGAGTCACTAACATTTAGTTTCAACTATGGCACAGGTCATGCTGCTTCACTGAGGATTCCTTTGTCGAGGTGGGCAGCAGAGGTTTACCAGACCACAGAGCTGATGAGTGGCTCTGAGGTTTCCTCAGCTGGCTGTGGGGCAGGGCAGGCTGGTTCACTGCTGGGTAGGAGGGAGGTCTATTCTCTCTCACCAGGTGGTGATAATAGTAAAGGCAAGTTTGAGAGCCAAAAGCCTGAGGGACACAGTGAGGTTTAGATCAGCACGTTTGCCAGCTATTATATTACTTTCTCCTTGACAATGCTGTGAGGAAGATGATAATCAGGTTTATAAAACCATCCGTTGTTCAGCTGTATGTAACCCTGATACTAAGCAGGTGTTCTTAGACTACAAAATAGCACTGGCAAGCACGGATCATGTAGCTACCAGATCCAGCTGATCTCACACAAAGCACAGCTTTATTTAGAAGCAGCTGTGTTAAAGCACAAATTCCTCGTCCGTGTGGAGGGCCAGGAGGTGAATAATGTGCATTTAGAAAGCAACCTAGCCATAGCCTATATAATGCTAAGTAAGAAAAGCACAAAGCAGAGGGGAAGCTGAAGATCTGCTTCTGCAGTATGAGCATGGTCACAGTGTGGGAGCGTATGCACTGAGTCAAAATAATGTGCAATGAATTATCAACTGATATTATGTAAAGTGGTTGGAAATAAAACTGACATTACATAAAAAGTGATGTGATACTGCTACAGTAATCGCTCTGAAACTGCTGTGATCTGGTTCTGGTTTGGAACTGGTGGATTTCGTATCCCCTGAGCATCCTTTTTGGCCTACGAGGAAATGAGCAGGTTTCCTGCTCCCCATGTTTAAGGGAAAAGCAGCTGCCTAGCAGTTCTCTCACCCCAGTCTCATCAATGCTGGCTTTCATGTTATTAGTTCTCGAGGTTGCTCTCGCAGTGATTCAGCCTTTAAGATGTGGTTATTGTGCTTTTCGTAAGCCAACGGGGAAAAACCACCAAGGTTAGCTGTATTTCTTCTCAGTGAATTCCTCAGCAGAAGGAAGCATTCAGTGATTCCCCCCGTCTGTGACCGTGGGCTGACAGATCAATGCATTTCCAGGGCTTTGTTACCCTGCCGAGAATTTATTTGCAACAGATTTTGAGGCCAGAGCACATCTTCCCTCCTGGCCAAGGAGAAGTTAAGTAGGTAAACACGACCACACAGTCTTGGAAGGTTTCTGGATTGTCACCCTGGGCAGGGAGGGAGGGACACGTTGCCCTCTGTCCCACAGGAGAAACAAGGGAGGGCGCAGTGTGTCCGTGCTTGGAGGTGCCATCTGCTTTATGGGCTTTTTCCCCAGTTCAGGAGGACTTTCTGTGCTGGGGGCTCCAAGCCATTCACCCTCTGCACAAGAGGCATGCGAGGTGTCAAGGTGAATTATTGACGGATGATAAATGGATTTTTTTTAATTTGTACAACAAATCTGTTCTCTGGGGTTTTTTGTTTCTTCCAATACCAAAGGAAGGTACGATTTTGCTGATCATTTCTTCTACTGACATAACTAATTACTTAATCAAGGGCTTCTGCCTTCTGTTTAGAGATAGCTGAGATATTAAGAGATTGCATTAATGCCCTTAGAAACACAGCAAGACTTGAGAAATCTATAAAGATATATTTAGTGGCAAAAATTATTCCATGATAATTTGTCAATTACAGTGCTCTATCAGATAACAAATGCTCAAGATGAAATCTGCTCCAGCTGGGGAAGGATCCATTTTCTGTGCTTTCAGACGTGTCTGGAAAGAAAATGCCTTTACTTAACTATTTTTTTCTTTTCATATTTGTAGGGTTTGGGTTGCATTTAGCATCAAGATGGTTTTGGGTAGGGGCAGCAGGTGGGTGATAGGTTCTACCACCACGGTTTAGGCATAAATCAAAGTTTTCTGGATCAGTAAAGGATGCCAAGGAAAATGCTTAGAAGCAAACCTTCAATACTGGTTCGGAAAGGGATGGAATAACTTAGGCTGCCTGGTCCACCTGCCCTCTGAGAGCAGGACTAAATCATGTTAAGAGAATAAACGACCACATTAGAATGTAATTTATAATCTCCTCAGTGTTTCATTTCCATATCACTCCTGTGTACTTTCATCTTCTTTTTAATTGAGGAAAACTGCACATGAAGACATTAGAAATTCTTCCTGTGACTGAGTTACTGAAATTTTTTCTCAGTTGTTACTGTTTCAGAGAGCAGAGCACCTGCCTTTGACAGGAGGGTATTTGCCTATGCTCACAGCACACAGGCTTAATAGCATTTGCACCTTAGTGCTGGATTCTTCATTTCTTGCATAACTGCGCCTCTGACACCCTGGACATCGCTCACATCCACGGGAAGGAGAGTTCCACTCCTTCCCTAATAAATCTGTGAGAGTCAGGCTGCCCATCCAGGTGGGACCCCACAGTGCTGTCCCCACAGGAACAAGGTGGGGCCTCTCTGTTCAGGCGTGCACAGAGAGCTGCTAGAATTGGCTACCAAATCCCACAAGCACCTCTCATCAATGAAGCCCTTCCTCTGCTGTATATAAGGTGTGTATTAATATATTGACTGGCTTTGTTATAATTTCTGTCATCTCTTAGTAGTTAGCAGAACAAAGTCGAAGGTTTTTAGTTAAAACCTCACACTCTAGGAAAGCTTATTCAAGAAGGACTAATGAAAATTACAGCTATTTATCCACCAAAGCTATGAAATGATACATTATGATTCCCAAAGTGCTGGGTTACTGTACTGTGACAAATGGAACACTTTCCCTTGGGTGAGAGCCAGTGTGCAAAAATGAAGCTAATATTGAAGACTTTTTTGCAACCACTTAGTTGCCAACAGAAGGAGATACAACTGAAGTTTGTGTTTCTTAAATATCTGTCAGGTGTGGGGGTTAAAAGCTGGGAGAGCAGGGAGTGCTTAGAGCCTGTTGAGTGTGAAGTGGGAGGAGGAATAAACATGGTTTGCAGCCCCTGGATGGTTCTGGAGCTGCCTCTGGTTCCTGGGCTGCCTCCCCAGGACCTCGCTGCGGGCACCCGCACACCCCGGGTGTGAGGGGTTCCTATCCTCACAAGGAGTAATCGTGTCAAGGCAACTGGCTCAGCAAATCCACCTGTGATCTGATCATTAATAACTCAGCTCATCGAAAGGTGAGGAAGCCAACAGACTAATGAAGTTCTCGAGGTCTTGTAATTCAGCTCTGCTGCAAATCCAAAACCGATGCCTGAAGTGAGCCCTTTCAGCTGTTTCACCAAATTATGTGTAGAGAGCAAGGTGATGTCTTTTAGTTTATCTAACAAATTGTCCACTTTGAGTTATCAAAATCTATATGCTTTTACACCACCTGGGGCTAAAATCAGTGCAGCTGAAATCAAGAAGCTCTTTCTCATTATTTTGAAATCTTAAACTTCATGAGAGAGGAACCCCATTCTGTCTAGTCTAGTCTAGCCCCAGTTATCCTAATGCGCTCTGCTTTGCAGTCAGACTCTGGCTTCTTGTCCTCAAGGCACTTCCAAACTTTCCATCATGTGATGAGACATTCAGAGCTGCAGCTGGGCAGTTAAATTATGTGAAGTGCATGGTGCCAATTTTGACTCTTGTTTCCTGATGATTTTTTATGTGCACGGTTTGTGTTTAGGAATTGCCTCTGAGCACAGTGCTGAACTGGCCACCTGGACTCTCCTGACTCTTTTCCACTGGTTTTAGGACATTTCAGTGTGCTCGTGTAGCTCATGGTATTCAGCCTGTGTTTTGTTGAAAAGGTGATCATCAAAATTAGTAAAGGAGCAATCTGTGAACAAACATGGTGATGATGATGATAACACCGCTCTGAACTTGTGTTTGCTACACTTTTCAACTCTTGCTTCTCTCAAAATGCCCATAAAATGCTTCAAGTCGAAGCAGCTGATGAGCTCTGACTCCTGTTCATCTTTCATTTTCTGGTCTGATTGTTTCCTGCTGCCACCACCGCTCCCCCCCTGTAGAAGTGGGTTGAAAGCCTGCTGAGGTACAGAGCTTTTCTGACTGTGTTTGGTGCTCACCCTGGGCGAGTCACACTGAAAGCAATGTTAAGAAACAGTGATCTTGGGATTACAGTGGTTTAAGGAACATTAAGCAGTACCTTCCACTATCCTCTGCAGAGGACTTTCAAGCAAACTTTTCAGTGAGCCATTAGAGGACATCAGTCCTTGTCCCTTGCCAAGGTGGGTTTGGGGGCAGAAAGCTGCAAGTACACATTAGGAGATTGCTGACCCAGGGCTCTTTGTTCCCCCTCCCCTGCAAGGCCCAGTAGCTGGAAATTAAAGGGAAGTGAAAGTACCTGCACGAGGAGAGAAATAAGTCATTTATTTAGAGCTGAAATAAGCGCTCAGTCACTTCAGATCGAGATGAGACGTCCACCTGGACAATGCACTGTAGTTTGATCACAAATGGATAGGTCTGATACAGAGGTGACATGGTGCAGTTCTTTGTCTTGTATATAGTCTGTCAGAGGAGCAGCCTCTCTGACCTAAAGAAATGTTCCTTCTCCTTTACCCTGTGGATCTGGGAAGCATTTAACCAGACAAGGACAGACAAAAAGCCTGGCAACAAGGTCTGTGAAAAGTGAGACCTCCTTTCCCTACCTTTCACCTGCAGGTAACTTTGTTAATTAGTGACTCTGACAAGTGGCCTGGGGTTTTTTCTTATTAATGAAGAAGAAAATGGGGCATCAGTTGCTGATTATGACTGTTGTGCAGAGTTTTGAAATAAAACCAGTTGTATGTGGCTGAACCTGCCTGATAAGAAGTTATTTAAAAAAAAAGTAATAATGTCTTTGTCACAGCAATGAGGAGATAAATTATATGTTAAATGGCAAAGCACAGCACTGCATATTTTATACTCTGTAATGACTCAAGAGTTCATCGTGATAAATGGTATTAAAATAAGCACCAAAGGAATTAAATGTGATGTTCTGCTACCTGTGCTGAGATCTCTTCAACTCACTTAATTCTTGCTGCCTTGCCTTTTGCGTAGTCACTGTTCGATATCCCTTTTAAAGAATGTGAAAAGGCAAAAGAAGTCAATCCTTTATGATGAAAGGCTGCACAGTTAACAAACGGACAAGGGGAGGTGCCTTGAAGCCTTCCCACTGCCTGTAAAAAATGCGGTTTAGGCTTTACACAGGTGGCATTAAATTTAAATGTCAGATCTGGGCTTTGTTCCCCCCTTTAATATAAATGTCAGTGGCATTTTGTTGGGAAGTCTTTTTGTTTCACCTTCCACTTTGATGAATTCAGACTGGCTTTCAATCTTGCCATCTACATTTGTGTACTCATAACTTTGTTGACCAAAGTTCTGCATCAGTTTTCTTTTTCCAGAAGCCACGAATGAAACACAAGGGATGGACCAGGCATACTCCAGACCAGCAACAGTGGGCAAGTCTTGTAGTGACAGTGACGGGGGGAATAAAATCCCATGAGTCCCCCCAGTCATAACCAAGGCAGGGGAGCTTCATTAGCACTTGGGCCACTGGTTGATTATATGGAAAATGAGGGTTTTCCTTGCTTTCCTTTGGTCTCCTTCAGTAATGCCTTCTTTACTCTGTTGGCCCTCCAGAGCTGGCATCACCCCTTTCTTTTATATATATCGTATACTTTAAAAAATAGAATTCCCATATTCTGTGTGGGTTTTTGCCACTCAAAAATCTAATTTTTTGCATTTGCTGCAAATAGATTTGACTAATCTGAAATTAGTCAAACAACTTCCTTTCTGAAGAAATAAAGTATATGTTGGTAAAGCCTGTGCTTTAGATATTATAAAATAGAGATAGATATTATAAAATAGAGATATTTTTCTGCCCTACCCTGCTAATGCCAACTATTTAACTTCCCCAAAAAACCCCTCTATGGTTCAGTGTCATTTATGTCATCCCTAAATGATACTAAAGCAGCCAAGAGTTCTCCTATCTCATCATTCTTTGAATAGTTGACTACTAGCACTTCAAAACTGAAATATATTTCTGTAAAACCTTTTCAAGCTGTCTGTAATGATGCATAAACTGAGATGTAATGTTTTAAGGATTTGCATGAAAACCCGCTGCGTTCACGGTACATTGTCCCTGAGTTACAAGGCTTTTACAGCAGCTTTTTAGTACCTTCAGATACTTAAAGACGTTCAGTTGAATCCTGCCAGGACTTTTTTGGACATGTTCAATCTCTGCTTTTTCACATGTTGTACGTGTAAGTCCTGAGACCCAGCTCTCCAGTGGGGCCTGTGCAGCTGCTCGTGCTGCCCCGTGTCGTGAGCAGAGTGGCCCTGACAGGCACCTTCACTCTGCCACGCTGGGCCAGGGGCACCCAGCACTCTGGTACCAAACACCTCTCTGGTGCAGAAACCTCTGCTGATGAGGGCTGGCTCAGCGAGCCAGAGAAAACGAAATACCCTTTTTCTCCCCCCTGCTTTCTCCATTAAAGTTCCTTCATGAACTTCTAATGCACCTAATTTTTCAGTGTCCGACTTCAGCCCAAAAGGCTCTGTTGGCACGTCCCTCATCATCATGTTATGTTTATTGCAATTTCACCTCCTTGAAAAAACAAAAAACAGACTTTATGCTCCTTTTGGGGAATGGGAGATGAAGGCAGACTGCCAATGCTTGCTGAACAAAGTGTGCCTGAGGTGGCTCTGAGGCTACAGCTGCTCTGCCTTCCAGGCAGCCCTAGCTGCATGAGCAAACTGAAATGCAACTCATGTCCTCACTGGGCAGAAATAAACAGAGTGAGAGACCAACAGCTCGCTCTGCTGTCCTACCTGTGCGTGTCCTTTGTGTCTTTAGTGGCAGCATCATGTTAGGAGGCCAACAAACCACCCGTGCTTTTTGTTCAGGAAAGTCTCCTAGGCATCAAAGCAACAAGGATTTGTAGGCAGCAAAGATCAGGCTTCCTTTTTGCACCTTGAGTCCCCAGAACTGAGTCAAGACATGCGCCAGGTTAGTTTTTCAGCCTGCCTCTGGCTTAGTAAAGGGGAAATTTCAGGAAAGGAAATTTCAGGAAAGGAAAGGAAATTTCAGGAAAGGAAAGGAAATTAAAGGAAAGGAAAGGATGCTGTCGCTTCAGATCTCTGAACAAACCTCATGTTGCACCAGAAGACCTCCCTGTGTTTGAGATAAACATCAGGTGCCACTGCTTTTAATGACATGTACTGAGCTTCACAAACAGGCAGAAAGGCTAGAGAGGTGTCCAGCAAAAATGCATTCCACAAAGCAGACTGACACACACGGGCATTTTGAGGCTGTTCAGACAGATAGGGCTAAGAATGGAGCTAATGCTCTAAGTATGGAACATCAATTTTCAGTGAAGCAAAAGAAATGCAACTCATGGCATCTAGGCTCTAAAGCACATTTTATGAAAATGTATAAAGGCAGTTGTCTGACTAAAGAGTTAGAATTAGTACACTGTGCTGTGCTGGTTTTTTATTTAGGGCCACATGCTGATATTTACACTAAGCAAAAGAACTCAGGGACCTCTCTGGCATGGGATTTAGTGGGATAGTTTTGACTCAAGGTACCAAAAAATGAGAGTGACCAAGCCTGTTGGTTAAGGTACAGTTGTTGGTCTCAAACACTGGTGTTTGCTGATAAAGGGCAGTTAAACTCATAGGCTTTTGTAGTGGTGATAAAAGCTGAAATATAACAGTAGGCAAGGAGTGATTCTGCTCTCAGATTGCTGTAGATTCTGCTCTCAGATTGCTGTAATGTGGCGAGCTGCCAGACTCCCTGTGAAAGCAGGGCTGGCAATGTGTGTTCTCTTTTGCAGAGCAAAGCCCAGATCTGAGCTGGCAAATGCCTGATTCACAGACTTGGAGTGTGTTGAGCAAAAAGGAGCTATAAGAAATTGCTTGCTATAATCTAAACTCAGCTGAAAGGTCGTTCTGATTCCTATTTGACTGTTTTCCACAGCCAGCTTTTTAAAATGTCTTCTGTTGTTAATTCATTGTCCTTAAATATTCCTTTAATAATTTTCTTCGTTGCCTTTGAAAAATATCTTTGATCTCATGACTTGAAAATATAACTGGCAAAATAAAAATTGAAAGGCTTATGCTATTTTTGTGACTACAAGTTTGCTTAATAAATATGAAGACTGCTCTTCCAGCATGAGAAGGAAAAATGATGCCAGGGCAGCTGCATCTCCTTTTTGTCTATTGATGTCTTTTCTTCCCTAGCAGTTGCTGAAAGCTAGAGTTCCTGCTTGTCCCAACTCCCTCCCCTCTGCTTGCATCTTTCAGCAGCTACCAAAGATATCACATCACCCCACCACCTCCTTTCAGTGGATTTCTCTCATGCCTCCTCCTTTTTTCATTGCATCAAACCTAAACTTACCATCTGCATTCCTTATTATGTTCTCTTTCTGTTGTCTTACTCTGTTGCGTTCCTTCCCGTCTTCCCAATTTACTGATTTAATTTTTGTTTATACCAGATGCTACCCAGAAGCACCCCTTTTCCTCAGGTTCTATGCGATATAAAGAAAACCTTGGCAGCAAATGGGAATTCCCTCTTTTAAATTAGATGAGGATGGGGAAATGGCACTTTTTTGGCAGGCCTTTAAGGCTTTGTGAGCTTCAGTTGTGTTTTTGACCAAGCAAGTCAGCTTGCTGTCCTGAACACCTCTTGTTGCCGATATCCCCAGTATTCCAGGCTGGGTTTTTCTGTGGAAGCAGGAGCAGAGAACAGGGCTGGAGGGAGGGAGGCAGCCCTGCAAAGCCAGCGTGCCCTGGGCATTGCCACTGGCTCCGTGTCTGTCCGAACTGCGCTCTGCAGGGCGCGTGACTCCAACGCCGACCGCGTTTGTGAGGCAGCCCGAAGAATTTTGGCACCCGGTCCCTTCTAAATGCCCAAAGTGCTGACAGCCTAAGTCCTCTGGCAATTAGGATTAACTGTTGTGGTTGTTAATATCCGTAGAGAATGGAACACATTCATGAGATGAGATGGGTGAAGCTTTCCTCTTGCATGAAGGTTGGCGAGGCAACTTCTGGTAAAGGTCACGAGAGAGAGAGGGGGAGATCCCGAGGCAAGAGGAAGGTGTCAAACTGATTATTAGCGGGCTTGAGGCCCAGGATGTACGTGGGGGAGTTCACACAGAGAGCTGGAAGTGACTGACACCGCCAAAACCTTCCTCCCCCGCAGCACAGCAGTGGTGGGGATGTGACGATGTCCGGCAGAAGCGGGGCCGTGTCCCCGCTGTGCATCCGCCTGCACAGGCCCCTGCCACTGAGAAACAAAAGCCTAAACCCTCCTTCCCCTTGGTGGGGTATTGGCCTGTTTATCAGCTCTGAAATTTGCAGTAGAGGACAAAAGTGATGGAAAACACCTCTTCCCTCTCCCACCACCGTTTCCAAACAGGTCCTTTCCCCTGTGGGACTGGGGCCTGTTCGTTGCAAGCTGGGGAGTCTGTGACCTGATGGCCAGGAGCAGGGCAGGGGCAGAGAACTCATGCTTCAGCCATCCTCCTGATGAATTAAATTAAAAAAAAAAAAAAAAAATCCAAGAAATGCTGGGGAGGAAACTGTTCTAACAAAGCAAGCCTTGAGCAGGAAAATGCTCACGCATCTTGCAGGTCACCCAGCAGATGTAGAATAAAACATCTCATCAGATTTGGGCTGAGAAACCACTGGGGCTAGAAACATTAGGAATGGGTTATAAAGATATAGTCCAGGGAAAAGAAATGCTGCACTCCAGAGTTAATTTAACCACNTTAGGAATGGGTTATAAAGATATAAATGAAAAGGCAGAGTCCAGGGAAAAGAAATGCTGCGCTCCAGAGTTAATTTAACCATGTTTAGATTTGGTTGTCCCAAAGGACACTTACCCTTCTGTTTCTCAGTGGCTGTCGTTCTGAAAGGGGGAAAGAGAGGGGCAGCAAAGGAGGCACTGCACCTCAAAGGATCTTCCACGCTAAGGCTGAATATTTTTACAATATTTAACTTTTCAGCCTGTTTTCTGGGAGCCAGTGAGTGAATGACAATTAGCTGTGCCGCAGGCGAAGGGGGCACACGAAACGAGCAGGGGGAGTGATCCACCAGGAGCAAAATCAGTGCTGGTCAGCCTCGAGTGCTGCAGCAGAGGAGCACCATTAAACAGCTGCCGAGGACCATTCACTGCCTCTGATGCTCTCCCATTTTGCTGCATTAGTTACGGTTTCTCACAACGACCTCTCCTGACTCAAGGGAATTTTTTTTTTTAAGAAAAATTTCTCTGTTTAAATTTCATGCGTTGTGAATCTCCTCAGAATCTGTCAGGGGTTAGTTCTACATTTGACTGACTTGCTTGAAACAGAAATAGTTCTGGGAAATTAACCCTTTCTTTGGTAAGCCTCCATCTTGTGAGCAAATGGCACCTAATGCTAGGAAAGGAAGGAAGCTTTTCGTGGGAGCCTTGATGCCAGGAGAAAGCAGTCCTCACTTCTCAGGGCTCACACTGCCAGCTCCAAAACCAGTAATGGCTGTAAATAGAAAGGGTAATCAGTTCTTGGGAAAACTGAAGATGTCTTAACCCACACCATGTTTAATTTGCTTAAAGAAACAATCTTCCCACCCAGGGGTCAAGACTGGTGGGGGATCTGGAGGGAGAGGCATTTACCAAACCAGGGATTGGAACAGTTCAGGAATGCTTTAAAAATGAAGTAGCAATTGGTGTCAGTAGATCTGCTGTAGATGCACATGACCGTGCCTCTGAGCTTTTTGCTTCCCTGTCCCTGGAGATGCCTGTAAGTGTTCAGTGTGTGTGCAGCCCAGTTAATGTGCTCATTGACATCCACAAACTGCAGTTTTACTCTTCCCAAGAACCCTGCACAGGCTTCTGCTATCCCACAGATAGCAGAACATAGATTTCCTTATGTTTTGCTTTAAAATAGCTTGGCAACCAGTGATCACATGTGAAAGTCTGACAGTGTTGGATCACTTGAGGACAGAATAAAGAGGACAAGAATCAGTGATGTTCACAGTTCATTTCTCTGTTGGTTCAACAAGCAGTTTGGTTTTGTTTGCTTCTGCATTTGACAGATTGTGAAATTACTGTCTCGCTGTTTATAGGGCAAATAAAGAGCTCAGTGCTATTTGAGTGTGTTGAAATATCCGTGCTACAAAAGATTTTCAAGAGTTTACCGTGGAAATATCGCTCAAGTAGTTTATAAATCTCATAATTGCACTTTTCCTTTCCTTTGGTTTTATATATGAACAGGAAACAGAAACTTGTTTATTGTGTCTCTGCTTCCTGTAAATGCCAGAGACACTGTCATCGTGCCTGAAGAAAAAAAGATGCTGTAATATTAAATTTACTGGCATTTTTAAACATCATTTATTTTTTAAAAAGAAGCAAAACCATTTTTATCTTATACAATTGTTGTTTTTTTTACCCAGATCACCCAGTCCTTTCTGCTACAGCTGAGTTAATTTCCACCATGGATGCCACCAGAATGCTGGAATACGGGAATTACTAGCACACTGAGAGAAAGCACCTGAAGGCCTTCCCTGCCCTGCTGCCACACTGCAGACACACACTGGCTGTGCCACCAGGCTCTGCATCCCTTTCTCATGCCCTGGATGTGCCTTCTTGCCTGCACTACCAGCCCTGGTGTGCTGTAGGTGCCTTTGGACCTCCCTCATCACTCTGGACTCGTCTGATGCTCGTGGGACCCCTGGCTGACCCTTGCCGCCAGCACCCAGCCCGCTCTGCCCTCCCTGCCTGGGCACCCCAGGGCTGTGCCAGGCTGGGGAGGGCACTGCCCTGCTGCTCTGCTGATGCCTGCAGCTCTCAGCTCGTCTTTGCAGACCAGCCCCCTGACACCTGGTAAGATTGTGTAATTATACTCAAACAGACCAATATTTTCTCAAGAAATATTTTTAAAACCTTGCTCTGTGCATAAAATCCGTATGTGAAAGAGGTGGTTGCTTATTGTTTGCACTTGTGTGGAGCATCTAAGGTAACCAAGCTTTGCTTTTAGCCCTTCATGCTCCTGAACAGCAGGAAATATCCACACCAAGGTAAGTGACAGGCAGAGTCAGGCTCCTCCTGGATGGCTTTTCAAAGTTGGTGGGCTAATCTTGTAATCCAAACAAAAATCAAAGTAAAAACCCCCTTTCTGAAATACTCAGCCAAAACACTCTTCCATCAACTTCAGCAAGGGGTTAAATGGTCTTCTAAGGTGTTCCAACCTCTTAGATCAAGGTGGGTTTGGTTCTGCGAATGAGATAAACTTGCAAAGACTTTGTTAAAGCAGGAAACAGTCCTTTTAGTTCCACATGCAAAGGCACCTGTTAATGTGGCTGCTGGATTGGCTCCATCAGAAGTAAAGGCTAATCTTCCTCTTGACATTTCCCAAGTTGGTTGATTACTTCTCTTCTGAACCATGTGGAGCATTGCAGGATTTTATAAATTATTTCCTGGAAATGCTTAATATTAAGAGGTTTTTCCAACTCCTAATTTAAGTTCTGCACATTGATGATTGAGATCTTACAAGGTAAAGCAAAAAAAAAGAAAAATTAAACCTGGCAGAGCTCACTGGGAGGAAAAAATAAATATTGATGAGACAAAACATTTTACCTGCAGTGGTCAGAATTCTCTTGACTGTCTTAAAACAACTTCCTGAGATGAATTGAAAGCTAATGTGGCAGGAGGATGAGCTGGAGGCCTGTGCAGCAGCTGGTACAGGCTGGTACAGGAGTACCTGTGAAAAGGAAATAGTTATTAGGGTATATATAGTTAAATATCTATGCATATATATGTTTTATACTGAAGTAACAGTGGCAGATAACAGGCCCATGAGAGGTCAGAGCCCCACTATATAGACTGAGTAGGAAGTAGTCATTGTCCCACAGGGTTGACAACTCTGTGAAGACAGAAAAAAGAATCATTTCTGTCCCTATTTTTAGGGAAATTGATGAAAAGCAAACATAAGGATTCTGATTTCTTTATTGTACAGATCCGTGTAGGCCTTGAAAAGCGATCAAAATTTCAAATTAATTCTTTCCTTTTAAAAATCTGGGCATAGGCATTGCACTGCAGGTATTAGATTCAAAGGATTTCTTTAAACTCCAATGTCAGCCAGCTCTCTGCAGGGCAACAAACAAGCAAACTCCCATCCCAGAGCTCACACCTCTCAAGTCTGTCCAGTGGTGCTGCTGTGACCCAGAAATGGGCATCTACAGAGCCCTCCTGGGTCATTGTGTCCATCCCTCTCCTACTGCCATCCATCTCCCCCAACCCCATCTAGAAACCTACCTGGCCTCAAATTAAAACGGAATAAATCCCTAGTGGCAAAGCTGTCACCACCTTCTCTTCCCTCTGCGATGTCAGAGGAGGCGGTTCCAAGAAAAATCTATGGTTTATTCACTCTAATTTGTTCCCTGTCAGTGTTGCCCTTTAGCAGAGATTCTTCTCCTTCCCTCGTGTTTGCCCTCCTCCTCCCCAGCGCCTCCTTGGATTTAGGGGCAGCAAGCTGAGCTGTGGCTTTGCAAGGCTACAGGAGCTTTATTCACACTCCCTCCTGTCAGCTCACCTCTCCCCAGCCCGTGGGATGCCCAGAGCCCTTCTCCACACCTCTTGCAGGTGGAATAGGTCATTCCCCAGGTGGGCTGATCAGGCCCAGAAATGGTGTTTCAGACGGCTTCTTATCCAGGCACTCCCTTCAGCAGGAGATCCAAGGTCAGTTCCTGTCTGAATCCGAGCAGCTATTTCACATAAAACACAGGCCAAACCACAATGTATTCTGCCCTGGTTCTATTTTCAGTCACTTGTGGGTACCATTGCACAAAGTAGAACTCAAATGTTAAAATGGAGTGGCCTTATCTCTGTTCTGCCCTGGTTCTATTTTCAGTCACTTGTGGGTACCATTGCACAAAGTAGAACTCAAATGTTAAAATGGAGTGGCCTTATCTCTGTTCTGCCCTGGTTCTATTTTCAGTCACCTGTGGGTACCGTTGCACCCAGTAGAAGAACTCGAATGTTAAAATGGAGTGGCCCCATCCCGTAGCACTGCCCTGAGCCTCAAGCACTAGGCTAGAAAACCATTCTCTTTCCTTCCCTGTGTCAGTGCTTCCATAACTGAGGAGAGCCTCACCTCTCCTCCTTGCAAGACACGGACCAGGAGCTGTCTGGGGAACCTCCTGGTACGTGTGTCCTCCTTCTCCCTGAAGCAGAAGCAGGGACTGAACTCAGTCCTCCCTGTTCCAAGGGAAAGACAGGTGCTGCATCAAAGTAAACAGCTTTTTCTCAGTTTAATGATATAAAGAGTACCTGCAGTTGAATGGCTGCACTGAACAGCTTCAGGTCAGCCTGGACTGGGTTTTGTTTAAGGTCATCAGGCCTGATGCACTGGGGACTAAAAACGTGGGAAAAGAAGAGTGACCAGCTCTGCTTCCCTGGCTGTTTGTCCCCTGACAGCCACAGGGGTGACTGTCAAAAGTGACTTTTTGCAGATTTGAAGGCTGCTCGATCCCGTGAGAGCACGAAGAGCATGATCCCATGACAGCCTCAGCATCCCTGCTGTGGCACGGGGACAGTGCAGATGGTTCAGGGCCTGCAGTGGTCAAAGTCAGCTCCAGTGTTCAAAGTTTCTGATTCCACAGCCACACAAATCGGTTCCATGGTGACCAACTCGAGATATTCTTCACTTTCATTGGTGAGCATGAGCAGGGCAGGAGATTTTGAAACAGTATTCCTCTTTTTTTAGGTTTTGTAATGCATTTCCCACAAAGTTAGCTCCAGAGCAGTAATAGCACAAGGTCAGTTAAACTTGTTATGTGAATATTACACTTGGTAATGATCTGAACTTTAAAAAATATCTGCTTCCCATTTCAGAAATGAGACAGCTCAATTCCTTCCTACATTTCATTTGTTTTAAGGCAGAGAATGGAAGTGGTATCAATTTTTCTGCCAGCATATTAAACCATGTTTTTATTAACAAGTAATTGCATTGAATCTTGGAAAGCAGCAGCAGCAGCAAAAAGTACTTCAGGAAAGCTGAAAAATGTATTTTAGAGTCCTTTGAATAAAATTGTAAAACTGCTCTAGCAGGATATTTCCCTTCCTTGAGCGCAAAATGGGAGAATTTTACATAGGTTATACAGCTGAGAGCTGTTTTAAATCTCATTCTGAACTCAAGCAATCTATGAAGTGAATGCTCATCTGGGTGAAAAGACACCCTATTCTATTTTTTTCTAGGCAAAACAAGTACAAAATACCGGAATGCTTAACAATTTCAAGTGAAATGCAGAGGGAAGTCCACATTTGAGTTGTGTGTGGAATCATTTTATTTCCAGTTTTGGACTAGTATGGATCAGCAGGGAAGGGGAGAGGTTGATCTTCCCTGTGGTAATTTTCCCAGGACCATTTCCTGCGTGGATGTAGTTATAACCATATAAAGGTGCCAGTGGATTAGGAAAAGAGTCATTGGTACATGAGACTGAAATGTGATTAAATGAAGCAATCATTTACCTTGTCAGAGAGAACAGTGAGGAGAGACTTTATTACACTCTGTAGTGAAACAAAGGAGAAAACCATGAGCTGATGAGACCTCTGATCTTGCAGAGGAGAGCACAGCAAAAGTAATGGTTGGAAGCTAAAGTCAGATAAAATCCAGTAGAAATGGGATTTTCGAGTGAGCGACTGGGACAATCTGCTGAGGGATGCTGCGTACTCTGCATCTCTGAAGGAGGCTGTACCTCTGAACTGTGGTGCCTCTGTGAAAGACACCAGGTCCTGAGCTCAGAGCAGGATTTGTCCAAGTGTAATAGCCCGAAAATAAACAGGATTCTGCCTGGACATGAGACAGTCCCTCTGTCTTTAACGCTCTAAAGTTTAATCCAGCACAGAGCTGCCATTCCTGCAGCCATGAGTTCAGCGAGGTGTGGTGGCAACCGTGTTATCAAAAGTGCAGTGACAGGATTATGGCTGCAAGGATCTGGAAGTCAGATCTTTGGAGAAGGGGTTAAAATAGGGAGGTGGGACCAGGTTGCCCACTGTGGTTCCTTCCAACCTGACCCATTCGGTGATCCTGCAGCATCTCAGATTTTCAGGAAGCCCCTTTGGATCAAGTGGCAGAACATCGAGCAGTATTTGAAACAGTATTCCTTTTTTTTTTAGGTTTTGTAAGTGATAAAGTAATACAAGTAAGACTTTCCTGGGAGAAGGAGCCAAAAAAATACAGGAGGTTGAGCTGCAGTAATGGTGTTTGTGACCAGTGCTGAAAGCTCTCTTCAGTGAAAACCGGGATAGGGATGGGGCACAGCCAGTGGTGTGCCAGGGTGATCAGGGAGGCCTTCCAAACCCAGCAGCTTGGGAAAGCCCAAGTCATTTGGTGGCATCATTTCAAGCCAGCAGCCAGTGTAGGGTGGCTGTGAAAGGGAGCAGAGCTCTGCAACCTGTCCTCTTCTTGATGCTGAGACTGCAGGCACGGGGCAGGCTTCTTCCCACTGCTTGGGAATGTCTTAAAGCCTCGGGGTGGGGGTGGCACCCAAAACACCTGGCCTTTTGTTTTGCTTTCTGCAGTCAAACTTCATGGAGAAATTCCTCTGAAAAGATCTAGGGATTGGCAGAGTGCCTGCCCCTCTGAATCCCGGTGGCAAACTGCTCACTGACCTCGACGAAACCAGGATTTCATCCTTGGGTTTTTTTTATAACAAAAGAGCAATGTTCCAGCCTAACCAAAACCTTCAATAAGTTTTTAAGGCCAAGCTATCCCATGGAAACGATTGCTTCCTCTATCTCCTCCTTCTCCATCCAAATGTACAATTTTATTTTAAAAGCCTCTGCAGGCTGCTGCGGCAATTTTGTAATTTGAGGTTAGGGGGAAGCTGAAGTTTTCTAAAGGAATAAAGAACCAGTTTGATTAGAACATGGCAAACCTCCCAACAGCTCTTAAAATACAGCTTTTGTGCAGTGCTTACAGCACCTGTTGGCACAGCTGGGACCTTGTAGGTTTCTTGAGGTTTCTTTAAATCATTCTGATAACACTGAAAAAGTTGGTAACATTGAAAGCCAGGGCTCAGACTTCAAGTCTTTTTTTCACCTTTCCTCACAATGAAACACATTCATATTAAGGTTAATATCAGAAAGTAGTGAGACCATGAAAATATACCTTAACCCTGGATTTTGTGGTGGTGGCGGCATTTAATTAACTTCCATCCACATTCTGGCTGGATGTAGGAGGGTCAGTGTGGGAGTACTTCAGGCTGAGCACTCAGCTGGAGTGCCTGGATTTGGCAAGAGTCAATCCTGACCAGGCTGTGTCATTTGAGGGACAGACTGGACTCCGTGTCCTTCCCATCCTTGGGGCAACACGTGTTCCTCAGCCACCAGAGGCTGGCAGGAAATGTGTGAAGGATGCACAAAGTAAGGGAGGTGAAGGCAGACAGACAAAAATTTCATATATTCTAAAATCATGTCCGCTTTTAGAAAACAGGCTGTGAACTCTGTTATTTTTAGCCAAGCTGATGAAAGTGTGTTCTTGATAAGGAACAGCCTCTAATGGGAGGGAGGGAGGGAGACAGGCCCAGGGCAGGTTGTTATTAAAGCCAGTTTGGTTGGCAGCTGTAAAACTAAATAATAACGCTGCTCTTGGTTAACAAGCAGCAAATGGGGGGTTTGAACAAACTCACAGATTGTTAAACAAACAGAAAGTTCACTCAACATCAAAGTGTGGTTTGGTGTTTAATTTTCTACTTTAACAAAAGGGGGGGAAAAAAAAAAGCTAAGAGTAAATATTTCTGCAGGTCTTGTGCAGTCTCCATCAGACCTGCTCGGGAGCACCAGGGCCACAGAGAGCAAGGTTTTGTGTCACTCCTCATTCGCGTGGGTACCTCGGGAACATCTGTCTCCTCAGACACCATTTACCTACCAAGCTCCACCTTTTCTGTAAAATCCTGCCATTCGGGGAGCTGGGGACACGTATTTACAGCTCAGGCAAAGGGCTGCACTGGATTAATCCACTGGGGAAGTCACAGACCACATCCCCAGTGTGGCATCGTGCCCCCTGCCCAGCCCATTTCCCTCAGAAGGCAATGCAAGGACTGCTGCCAGACACGTTGCCTGATTATAATTGGAAACATTCTTGAAAATCTAAAAATCAAAGGTTGGACAAAAGTGCAACTCACATAGGGCTGTTTGTGGCTTCTGTGTGGTTTGAATGTTATCCACATTCAAACCTGGGCACAGGCTGTGCTCTCCCCTGTGCAGGGATGGGTGTGAGTCCGTAGTGCTCACATTTACCCGTTCAAAATGGGAGCAGAAATTCTGTAATATTCTCTTTACTGCAGTCTAAAAGAGAAGAAAGCTCATTATTTACATACAGCATTAAAACTTCCTCTTGATGTTACATGGGCGTCTTCCTGCTCTCTCACTCCTACTAAAATCCCTCTGACTGAGCCTCTAGTTCAACCCAGAGACTAACAAGGGGAGAAAGTGGTAAAGGTGATGTGTAACTTATAGAAAGACTGCTGAAAAAAAAGGTTTGCAGTAAAGATGCTCTGGTACTTCAGAGAAAAGTAATTTTTTTTTTTTTTACAGCTTTTTGTAATGCAAATATTCCGTGCCAAAGCCTGTGGAACCTTGTGTATTAATCACTCTGACTATCCAGATTTTTATTTTAAGGCTTGGTCCCTTAGCTATTTGGAAAGAAGCATAAATATGTGATTTAAAGCAGGGGGGATGGAGCACCTGTATACAACAAAGGATCCAATTATATATCCTACAATTTAAAAAGGAAAAGTAAAGACATTTGATTTCCTTTCACCAATCACACCTGTTCAGAAAGATGGCCATCTGATTACTCTGTGCTTTGAAATGACTGGAACAGCCTGTGCTGGCTTTTTTTGTTACTATTATTATTATTATTATCTTTTTTCCTTCTTCCCTTTCCTGCCTCTTGCCCATAACAGAGCTGTGGGAAATCATTCGAATAGAAATCCTAGCACTAGTAATAATCAAAGAACTATTCTGTTCTTAATTCAGAACCAAGTAAAAAAAAAATCATTGCTCTTTTTTATGGGTTTTTTTTTTTTTTTGGCCTGTTCTCTGCTTTAAATGCCACGCACTATGGCCACCTCTGCCACTCTGGTTCATTTTCGGGTAGATGATGATGTAGGGGGTTGATTGCAGGGGGGAGCAGGGGTTGTCCCTTCTGCACCCCGTGGATGCACACCAGGACAGGAGTCTCACAGACAGTTTAAGCTAGCAGCAGTGTTCTGCCTTCCTCTCCCAGCAGCAGAATCACTGCAGGAATATCTCAGGATTGCTCTGCAGGGTTGTTCTTCCAGCCTACCAAGGCCACTGTGTTCTGTCACAACTCATGCTCCTCCTTTTTTGCCTGTCTTCTCTCCACTTCTTGAACCAAAAATGACACTGCTGAGTGATTTTTAACTGGAATGTCATTTAGGTTTTCCTTGCAAGACAATCTAAGGTATTTGTAGCTTTCTGTGACAAACAGAAGCCAAATAGGAGAATGGACTCTGTGTCTCTGCTCTTGTCATCAGCACCAGGTCCAGGAGGTTCTGCTGGAATAATTCTGCCCCATCATATCCTACAGGGTAGATCTGAGGCAGCTGCTGTGGTTTGCAATGAGGTTGAAAAACTATTTGTGTAAATTTCTGGGGCTAAATTTAGTCTGTTAAGGCTGGGTTTGAGGCCACTCCTTCACAATCCCATTCCCATTTCTAGTTCAGGGGTGTGTTTAATATCTTTCAGCACCTGCACAGCGGGCAGCCCTGGGGAATGAAGAGAATAATCATTGTGGTTTGATCCTCAGCTCCCTTTCAGAGCTAATAAATCAGTTAGCTGCTGGTTTACATACTGGTTTGGAAGCCAAAACCATTCAAAGTTGTAGTTTATAGATATGGGTAATTAGCAAACATTACCCAGCATTATAATTTGCTGTTTGTTTTCTCTCTGAAGCAAACGGATATAAATCGTTTAAAAGGGCAAACCTGTTCAAGAGAAAAGCATCCAGGCACCCAAACACCAGTTTCTAGCAGTTAAGGAGATATTATTGACATGAACAAGGTAAATATAATTTTTAAAGCACGCAGCTGCCGGTGATAACTGCAAAGGCAGCCCATGGCCAGCAGGCTCTGGGTCGGGCTGGGAACTGCTGTGCTCAGATTGTTTATTTTGGAGGTCCCATTGTCACTGCTGGTATTTCAAGTGAGCCTGCCTGCCTGCACGCTGGAGTGGGAAGGGCCAGAGACGGGAGTCGTTCAGTGGAACAGCGTTTGGACTCGAAAGCGCGAGTTTGTCAGAACCGAGCGCGTTCTCCAGGTGCGTGTCCCCGTCAGGGAATCTCTCGGGGGCTGTGCAGCTTGGGACAGACCTTTGGTGGTCCCCACACCCTGCCTGGCCCCCCAGCCCAGGACCTGGTGCTCTGGAGGCTCTGTGACCCCAGGCAGGGTGAGCTGGGCACCCAACGATGCCCGGGCACGGCGCTGCACTGGCGGAGGCCGAGCCTCTGAAACCCCAAGTCCACCCTTGGCTTGACTAACTTCCATCAAGCATTGGAGCTGCTCTTTCACTGGACTTGTCTCAGATCTTGACATCCAGAAATCAGGTCTCAGCTAAGTCTTGGGATATGCTTTCATTTTCAGAATTGAAAAAAAAAGGAAGAATTGGTTTGGAAGTGAAATTTTTCGGGTTTTCTCTGCTGTGGGAGAGATCAAAGCTTCTGGTTTGCTCTGAAAGAAAATCATTTTCCTGCTTTTAAAGCAGTTTTGACTTCACACTGAAGAGGCATTCCTGCTTTCAGCCAGCTGGCTGATACCCTCTGGAGCTGTAGTGAGGTCACTGCCCCTGCTCCGATGCTGCTCCACATTTCTGCTCCCCAGTGCAGAGGGACAGAGCTACCCCTGTGAGAGACTGCCACGAATGTTTACACAGCTTGAGCTGAACTGAGAAAAAGACAATAAACCAGCCTACAGTCTCATTTATAATTACCCAGTGGGAAGGAAATTAAAGTGACAGCATTTAAGTTTTCACTCTCTCCTGGTGACATTTAGATGTGGGGTTACACTTGGTAAAGGCAAAGTAATCAGCCAAGTGCACAACCTCATCCAGCCCCATTTCATGCTGCAGAGCACTGCCAGTGAGCCAGCCAGCTCCTTCTCTCCCTCATCCAGGTATGCCATGCATGTTATTAGTCCCCTGTCATTCTGGTGCAGACAATGACATAATTGAATTTAAACAAACTAGACTGTAGTCTCCTATGGTCTAGTGAATATTTATGTCACTCAAGCATCAGGAGATCTCTGAAGGGGTTTGGAGTTTTGTTCTTTTTTTTTTTTTTCGTTTTCCTTAAATACTTCAGAAAAATCAAATGTCAATGACATTTTCTGGACCAAATGGTTCTAATAGAGCTGCACAGAGATTTGGGTGGTCATATGCTTTTTGTGTGACACAAAGAAACAGGATTAGTTTTACCTGGAAGGCAGAGTCACGAGGCTCCCCACAGGCATCTCAGGAAATGCTGATCCTTCCTGACTCGGGTGGATAAAAGATTATGACACAAATGGTTATTTTTAAAGGAAACATCTCCTCCTCAGAGGATAAGTTTTTAGCTCTAGTGTAGCACTAACAAATTAACAAGCTGTTTCTTAGATTGGGAGATCTGCATGTATATCTTGTTATACGCTGCTCAGGAAACTGGGAGGGGAGAGCAGGGGAGGGATGCTGTGGCTTTCACCTGAGGTGTGGAAAATTGCCTCAGCTGCCAGTGAATAGGGCCAGGTTCTTGGCTGCATAAATGTGTTGGTTAGAGTTTACAGTAGGAGGAATATGGGTGCATGTAGTTTACCTCGAGCTGGACTTCGATTTGAACAATCATTTTATGGAAAATAATGGAAATGGTGGGCAGCTTCTTCTGACGGAGCTTCTCCCCCACGGGCAGTTCTCGTTGCCATCTGCAGGACCCAGAGGTGTCTTTGTCATCCACAGCAGCACGAAGGCTAAAATGAGTATGCTGAAGGGCTCAGGTTGAGCCTGAGCATGGAGAATCAATCCCAGACTGACTCCAGCCCAGAGACACGAACAGCTTGTGACCTTCACCTGCTGGGAACTGTGGGACTTTCTAGAGGGTCTTTAAGCAGGCACTGAACTGCAGCAGGCTCCAAGGGGATGTTATGGTTGGTCTCATGTCCAGCTCGTTAGAAGAGCTAACATTTAAGAACTTCTTGTGCTTTTCTTCTCTTTCCTCTCATTCTTTTTTATCTGACTGCAATACCCCTGGTTAGCTGGCAAGGACGAGGCATGGAGAACACCCCCCTGTGTGGTTCTGATAGCTGAGGCCTTCTCCCTCTGCATTAAACTTCCATGAAATAAAAAGCAAACTTCCGTAGTAAAGTAATTAGGATGTGGGTCACAGGTTGTTATATAGCAAGTCAGACACTATTTAACTTTGCAGAAAATCCTGTGCTAGGCCTTTTATCAAGAAAGTCCATTTGTTTTTAAAAACCCTTAATCAATAAATCCTAATTAAAATCATATGTCAGATAACTAGTAGTCCTTAGGATTTTGGTTTTATACCCAGGAGGATTCTAGCTTACTGATGACATAAGTGTATTTATTTACTGACTAGATCAATAGCCTGCTTAATAATTGTTTTTTGCCAAGGTTACAGGCATTTGGCTGGAAATAATTAAAACTGTTTGTGATGATGGATTTTTTTGAAACTTGCTGTAATACCTGAAGGAACTCCTGCCTGGGTGCCTTGAGTCTCAGACATAGCTGTGTTTAGTATCGTGTACTACAGGCCCTCTCTAATAATTAGATTTGTTTAATTTTCTATGACCTGTCTTCCAAAGCTTGACACTCATGTGGCCACAGGATGTGCCCTAAAGCTGATATGGAGGAGCATATCACATTTATAGCATTTCCAGGTTGAATTGTGGTCATATTTGTCTGCAGTGGTCAGTGGGAAATGCTGAGGTTTGGTGGAGGGTTTTGAGGCAAGGAACTTTGAAGCTTCTGGGTGAGCTCTGGACAGGGTTCTGTGCCACTGCAGGATGTTAGTGTGGGTAAAGATCTCCTTTTATTTACAGTATTTCTGAACTGCCCTGCGTGGGTATTTATAAGGAGTGCTTGCACTGTTCCCTGCAGGCAACATACAGAAGATGGTGAAAGTGATTAAAAAGTACTGCTTTGAAGCACCATGTTCTTTCATCAGCAAGTCTCGGTGAGGGTGGCTGGTAAATCCCCGCAGTTCTGTCAGGATCAAACCAGCAGCAGCAGAGGTCTCAGCCAAGGAGTGACAGAAAGGCTACGAGAAGCAAAAAACCTGGGGAAAATGGAAAATGCAGAGAGTAGCTAGTCTTTATTTTGTGACAAAGAGGCTCTGAGAAAGATTAGATGCTTCTCTGAGTTGTAGTTCCAGAAACTTCCTCAAACCAGCAATATGACTAAGAGCTCATCTGGCTTCACATTAAATACACGAGTACTTCCATTTAATTTTGGGGGGGGCTAACTAATGTGCACTAGATTTCTTTCCATGGATAACTTTCCTTCGTTGTTGATTCCAGAGGACTTTGTCACTCAGTGAGGTTCACACCTGAGACCTCCTCCTCTTGTCCTTGGCAGGGGCTGTGTCAGCAGGTCCCCTCTCTGTCCAGCAGCTGCTGTGCAGTGAATCTGCTCTAGGCAGGGCTTGTTATGCTGGCACGCGCCTTGGCACAGCTCAGTAATAAATACCTCTGACTTCTGCATCCCAGCCTTTTCCCAGGGCATCTGTGCGGGCACAGAAGCCAGCTGTACATATTTATTACCGAGATGGAACAATAATTAGGAAATGTTTCATTTGAGTTACGCTTCTTGCGCTGTTGCTTCGTGTTGTGCACGAATTTATCGGGGAGTGAACACGACTTGATTTTAATGGCAAAGAAAGAGAAGAAATATCTCTGGTAGGAGCAGAGTCTCCGAACTGATCACAGTGATAGCTTTTATCATGCTCTTTCTTCATCCCTTTTCCCGTAGGTTAAGACTCAAGCCATTGATGCAATATCCCAGAAATAACATTTCAGTCTGTTCCCAGACGACGTCCTCAGCTGTGTGTTTGGAGCCACTTGCACATAAATTACAGGGAAAGCTTGTAGGAGCGTAAAGTATTTTCAGTAAAACCTAAACCCTTTGACTTTTAAGCTTGCTCATGACAAACATCCCAACTATCGAAAAACTAGAGCACATCCTCAGAGAACGGAATCCTTCAGTCTTCATCATCATTTAAAAAGAGAAAGATATGGCAGATGGGGGTGGTTAGAAATGAGCAGCCTCTTGAATGCGAGTGTATCACGGCATCCAAGCAAGTAGCTGACTTTCTCAGATTTAATCCTGCTTTTTTGCACATCCCTAATTAAAACTGAAGAGTGAAACATGGATTTTGTGCTTAAAACGTGTAAAAATACATATGCACACATGCATTTATCCATGCGTTTATATAAAGGAATTAACATGAAAACGTGTTTTTCACTGGAACTCTAATACCTCCAACAGGAAAAGCCATCAGATTCTTGAACCATCTTTGCCTGACAATATCATAAACCTAAAGAACTACTTAGACTAAGTGCTTGCTTTTACATGGCTAAATTTAGGTAGGATGATTCACTCTTAAGAGCTGGATTTGCATAACAAGACAATGGCAGTTAAGCACCTCAATGCCTGGAGCAGATTTTCCAGCTTCCTTACATCCCGGAGCTGTCATTGATCTCTGTGCGACGTAAATTCTGGGAAACCCAACCCCATTTGTGGATACAAAACACCCACATCGCAAAGACACGGCCCCAACGTTTGGTTTCTCATTTTGAACCCGTTTGCACTGGCGATGTCGTGATGATTCCCACAGTTTGGTGAATAATTGCCCTCCTCAACAAGAAAGGTCTCCAGAAGGAACTGAAGTGATGGGATCATAGTCAGTGCAGCCTTGCTGGAATTAGATTGCCACAAAAGCATCTAGGGGCTCCTTAGTCAGGGTCAGTCTTCAACACAGAGGCCTAAAGCAAAGCAAATCACTTCTCATGAGGAGAAGGAAAGTAGAAATTGAACTTTATGTGCTTTGAATATGTGGCTGGGGTAGGAAAAGCCTTTTTCACCGATTTAATTGAGTTAAAAATAAATATTTTCTTTGAAGTGTTCCTTGGCATGTCTCAAGTTACGAGATTATTTCATAAAAGCTAATGCAGTCAAACTAGGCATCCGGAGCCTGCTGCTCCTGGCTTTCAAAGGCTCTCAGGCATCCTCATGGGAGCACGCCTAGTAAAAATAACATTTTCTCCAGTTAACCAGAAAATAGAAAACCAAGGACAACCCGTCCAACACCAGCATCAATTTCACAGGATGACAACTTATGTGTTTGGAAGGCATTGCTCTTTGTGTATCTGTAGGACTGACAAAGTCAAACTAATAAATAACCACAAATCAGCTTACAAATGGTTTTTTCATCTTTGCTGGCTTGGTGGCAAACAACTGAGCTTTGCTACCCCCGTGAGACCCTGGGCTCTTCAGCTCTCCAGGGACTGGCCAGTGCCCAGGCACTCTTGCTCTTGAAGCCCTCAGGTTTAATTCTTGGGTTCAAACAGTCTCTCTAGCAAAATTTGCAGAAACGGGCTCCTTTCCTTCCTAAGGCTACCTTCAGATCACAAATTCAGTGCTCACAAATTCGCTGTTTTGAAGAAAATAAGCCACAGGCTGAGCAGAACAGATGAAAGCTGTTCCCTTTAGCATTTCAAACAACGCAGGTGCTATGAGTGAGTCCTTGTCTCTGCTTCCTCCTTACTCAGATGCATCAGGAGCTGATCCCTTATCCTTTAAGCACCCTAGGACACGTCCTCTCTGCTCCCATTTCTTTCCGTGCAGCTTTGGGTTTGGGTTCAGGTTTCCATAACAGTAGCAGAGCCTTTAGTGAAGAGAATGGGTGTGCTCTGTCAAAGTTTGCTCTCGCTTTCTCCTCCCAGACTGGCAATTACATTTTCTGTCAGGAGATTAGCTGCTCACTCTCCCACCTGAGATTTGCTCTGGGCACTAGCCAGCTCTTTGAACATAAATGTGTCCTTCTGACTGGAAGCTTATCAAGGCTGTCCAGCCCTGCTCTGCGAGCCTTGGGAAAGGAGGGGTGTCTCTCCTGACACTGCCAGGGATCTCTGGCCAAGCGGGTTTCCAAAGGTTCTGGTGGAGGTGTGGAGCAGATTCTGCTCTCAAGGACAGCCGGGCACAGGGCAAAGTGCAGCACCAAGGAGTGCAGTGGACGGAGAACAATGCATGCACATGCATCGGTGTGCAGCCACTGTTCATTCTTAAAGAGCAGCGTCTCTCTCACAGCAGCAGTTTTCCGTGGTAACATCGCCGAGCGTTTTTGCGCCAGCTCGTTCCTCAAAAACTGACCCTGCGCCATCCTGATGGATGTTGAGCAGGTGTAAAGAGAGCAGTTGGTACCTGCTGGGTGAAAAATAGCATAAACATCCAACTTCATGTCGTTCTGGTCCATGATCCGTTTCTTAGAAACTGGATTTTCCCTGAAATCTGGTGTTATTATCAGATTAGATCCTCTCCCAAGAAATATGTAAATGAGAGGACTAAAACTGTATGGATTGGTACCTGTCACAGAATTGGTGTTGTCCCAGTGAATTCTCGTTTATGAACACTGGACAGATCTGAATAAAATAAACCTTAAGACATCTCAGAATTAATAAGGGATATGCAGCCTGTGTCCTTAATAACCTACTGTAGTGAGCTCAGCTACTGCTTCTTAATACTGAATATTCATGAAGTCATTAAACGAATAATTGGGATACATTTACACTTTATTACTGTTATGGAATAGCCTGGGCACCTTAATAAGATGCTGATGATTCATTTTGGCATGACAGGAAGAGGGTGCAGAGGGAATTTGTCAGTGTGACTTGCTAATGCAAAAATAATTGTTCCATTTTCCAACTTTAATGTCAAGAAAGACACTGATGTTTAAGAGTGATTCTGCCTCACAGTCCCTTGCAGTGGGTAGCAGAGATTTGTACAGAGCCAGTGCTCCTTCTAGGTCTGCAGCAAATAAAGAACTGGGGAAGAGTAGGCTGAAATACTCCCCCCAAAAAACTCAGAAATGACTAAGAGCTCCTGTATGGTGCAGATCAATTCTGATGCACTTGATAAATGAGAAGGATTAGATAAGTAATCTGATTAGAATGTAATAGTGATGGAAGGAGCTTTCCATTACAGTGAGACCTTGACTCTCGAAATATAATGAAACTTTTATGGATCAATTTAATTATAAGTGAGCTATACAAATATTTACCATGGCTAGATATTGAAAAGTTGCATTCCTCTCCTATAAGTCAGCTCCATGAACATATCTGCTGTAAGGACATAAAAAGCTTTCTAAAGGCAGCAGGAATGAAAATTTGAACGAAAACTAGGTTTAAAACCTGTGTTGACTCAATCCAGGGTGCTTATTTTTGTGGTTTTTACTCACGGTCACCTCCCACGCGGTGTGTTTCTGCTGAGTGCCATTGGTTTCCCCTTTGCCACGAGGCTGCTGGCTGGCAGCAGGGCTGAGCCTGGGCTGGCCTGGCCCCCAGGAGCTCGTGTCCCATGGCATGGGGGACACTGTGGCTGCTTTGGGGAGGGCAGGAAAGATGCCACGGGAAGAAGGTGGCCTTGGCAGCGTTTGTGTGTGTGAGCAGCTCCCCCAGGAGCCACACAGATCAACGTGGATTCAAGCCTTCAGGCAGCTCATACACACGAATTTCCAGCCCCTGCACTCCACATCTGGCAGGCAGTTCACTTTGTATGTCTTTGATAAATAGCGCTTATTAAAGAGTTAGAAATTCCTCCTTCCCCAGAGAAGCTGTTTCATACATTTTTCAATCTTTAGGCGAAATGAAGAAGTTTAATGAAAAAGCCCCCATTCAGCTTCCCCCAGTGAGCTTCCAGTCAACGTTTTCCTGAAGTATATAAATTCTTAATTTGTTGTAGATAATGTCTACCAGATGATAGTACCAGGAGCACAAGTGGAAATTAAAGAACAGCAGACTTGGAACAGAGGTTATTAAGCACTTTTTCACTATGAGAAACATTAGTGAGCTGACTTAAGGCAAGGCTGTCACGGCAAGAGAGGCCAGCCAGAAAGGCTTTGGAGCTGCCTTGTGGAGCAGGTCAGCCCTGCAGGGATGGGGTACAAAGCTGCTTTCCCTGAGGGGCAGTGAAACACCCCCTGAGAACAAGAGCACAGTCCCTGTGTCCCATCTGCAGAGAGGAGCACGCCCGGGCTCCCACGGGGGACAGGCACACCTGGTCACCTGCAGCAATCTGTGATTTCCCTCTGGGAAGATTTTCAGGGATAGAGAACGTAATTTATACCTTGAATTTGTCTAGTTAGCGATGCTGAAAGCCTAAAAACATGGGTTCTTTTCATCTCCCCTCCTGCATTGTTGATGGTGCTCACGTGTAAAGCAGCAGTGTTGGTGTATCATATAAATCCAAGATTCCTGAAGGAGTTTTTAATCTCTGTGGTTTTGGAGAGAGGACCTCTACAGCTTCTCCAGAATGTGGGTGAATGGCCTAAAATGTGATGTGTTTTAGTGAATGGCTGAAAAAGCAGAAAAGACTGTAAGAGAATAATAATAATAATAAAAAAAAAAAGCCTTCATGTCATATAGTAAGACTCATCAACAGCACTTACGAGGCTTTGCACAAGGATTTATCACATCATGTCTCTTTCTTAGATGAGGAAAGAGAGGCTTACAAAAAAGCAATTTTCCAAGTTCAAATAATGAATCAGTGGATGAACAGGGGATAGAGTGTGAGTTTTGATTCCTGGATGCCTCCGGCCAGAACCAGAGCTGGAAAATAGCAGCTTAGCAATTAGAACACCTGGGTTTTTTTCTTATTTGTTTAGGGAAAGGGCTAATTATTTTCAGATAAATTTTCATCATTCTTTTTTCCTTATGACACTGACATTCCTAAAGGGGACCAAGCAAATTATTCATTATGAAATATTTGACCTGAAACAAAACATCACATTTACTTTGTGTGGGCGCTTGGTGAGACAGCATATTGAAATGAAAACTGGAACTCCTAACTTGCTTTGAAAAGATGTTCCAGCTTTTAGAAAAATCACAGGATTTAGAGTCTGGCTTCCTGGGGAAGAACATCCTGGAAAATGGCTGATTATGTGTGAGTCCCTGTACATGAGCCTGTCCTCAATCATTTTTGAACTGTGCATCTCTTCAGTTGAGAAAATTTTTACTGATGTACCCACAGTGTGTCAGCGGAGTGGGGAAATATGTTCCTTCTTCTTACATTTGGCAGAAGAGTGGCTGGTGCTGATCCCGTGCCTGTATTTTCCAACATCCTCCTTCCACTGCAGCTGAAATTAATCTTAAGACAATTTCTCCTGTTTCCAAATGAAAAGAAAATCCTCACATTCTGCAAAATGCAGCTATTGATCTGGCTCTAACCAGAGAAATCCTTTCGAAATGAATTTCCAAGAAAGCAGTAAAACTCACTGATTTAATAAGTTTACAGTGCAAAACTTACTTGATAATGCAATAAAATGTTACCTCAATCATGGAACAGATTTGAGGGTGCCTTTTAAATGAGCTGGTGCTTCCTCTTTGCAGAAACTCCAGTGTCAAGCCAGATGCAAGCTTATTCAAAAAATACAGGTCTGGTGCAAGGTTATCCTTGTGACAAGTTTCCAGCAGGAACTGTAGGAGCAATTATTCTTTTAGAGCTATCAGTAATTTCTACTGTAACTCCTCCCAATGGCAGAAAACTTCAGTACTGGAAAAACTAATGGATGGGCTGAGATTGAATTTAGTTTTAAAATGCATATTAGTAGCTTTAAAGTGATTTTTCTGGAAAAATTAGGCTTGTCAACAATATACTTACATGTTAAAGAGAAACGTCTTGGCATTAGAAAACTTATTACCATCATCTGGATTTTTTAAATAAAATATTCATAAAGCCAGATCTGAATTTCAAAAAGAAAAATAGCCTTTAAATTCTGAAGTAATATATTCTCCCATCTCATTAAAAAGCAGAAATCTATCTTGGATTTTATATGCTCTTCCTCATTACAAGACTATTTATATAACAGTCTGATAGACATCAGCTCTTCTTGGGCTTACAGCCCTTGAAAATCATATAAAATACTTTCCTCACTGTTTTAGCCTATATAGCTAATTTTCCATTATTTATAGCATACAACAGCTCGACTCTCAAGGTCACACTCCAAAGAAGGTTTTGTTATATCTCAGAATTCCAATCAGCTGAAAGAAAAAAACACCACAGAAAATACAGTGAAAGGCAATCAAGAGCATAATATGGGTTTGGTAAATGCTTTTCAAGGGTGGAGAGTTACTGAGGAGCTTTTTAGCTAAGGCTTTACTTTAATGGTACATTTAACTAATGCCAAATTGCACTGGGCTTGAGTGAATGTCCGTGTGACGTGCATGTAACTACCCAAGAANTTTTTTTTTTTTTGCAAAAAATACCCTAAGACAAAAGGAGACCTTGGAGCTCTCCCTGCTTTGTATTCTGAATCTTGCCCTCCCGAGGTGCGTGCCCAGGCATTAATCTCAGGAAAGGTTTCATGTTCAGTGCATTATTCCAGGAGGGGCAGAGCTAAGCTCAAGGCAGGCAGAACTTGCCCTGCAGCCACTGTTGGTTGCCCAGTGTTTACCACAACGCAGATTTTAACCCTGCTGGCACTGTGAGGCTGCAGGCAGTGGCACCAGTTTCTGTGACAGGTGGAGGGGGACAGAGGAGGTGAAGTGCAGGGTGTTGCCAGGGCTGGCTTTTGGGAACGGCTCTGCACTTGGCACACACACGCTGCATTCTGCTAACGGCAGAATTCAATAGAAAAAGGACTGTGTGACATGCTGTGGAGTTTTGGGAATTCGTATCAGGGTGTAAATGGGCTTGGACTTGAACGCAAAGCGTAAAATAAAAAGCAGTAACGGGAAAGGCCAAGCTCACCCTGGAGTTCAGCCCCCTCCAAAGAACAGGAACTCGTTAGACACTGCACATTCTCCCAAGCTCCTAAAGTGGCTAAAGCTGCATGTCATCGTATACCCAGCGACCACGGCACTGGTAGCAATGTGCCAGAAGAAAAGTCACCCAATTCCAAGTCATCAAAGATTCCAAGTCATCGAAATGGTATTATTTCTAAAACAAATAATTAGGTAACTGACTAACCAAATAAGTAAATTCAATTGGATGTTGTTCTCATCCTTGTATAATTACCCCATTCCTCTCTTTCTGTCGAAGATTTTATGCTGTCATAAGAATGTGTTGTGGACTGCTGGCAAAAATGCTAAATATTCAAAATTCCCTGATTGTATATTTATGGCCCAGAACACTGTATGATTTATCTCACCTATTATCCACTGAGAGGATTCATCATTTATTTGTCTCTTTACTTTCTAGACTGAGAAGGGCATGGGAATGCTACCATGTAAAGAAGAATGCCTTTCCCTCCTCTTAGAGGACTCACTCTTCTGAGCTGTCTGCAGAGCTGGGCCAGAATCTTCCCTTGGGAAATGTAGGCCTGCAGCATTTATCATGACTTGCATCACGGGTACCCAGTGGAAATTAGACGAGAATTTGCCCACTGCATCCAAGTGCTTCCCATCTATCTCTCCTGATAACGTTATTATTCTAATACCAGTGGTACATCACAGTTCAACACCTTATCTTCAAAAGAGTGCCACAACGCTCCACAGCATAGTTATTCACCAGTGTCCTACTAAACACCTGCTAATGGGATTGCTTTGCATTTAAATTTGGAATAGGTCCTTTACTTCTGCTACTCATCACTAATAACCTATGCTTATTGGAAAGAAACCAAATTACATCTTTACATGAGAAAAGCAAAGCGTACGGTGCTAGGATAATTTTATAAGGACATCAAGCTCAGTGACTCTTCAACAATTTGTTCCTCTACCTCAAAATCTGTTTTCAGGGTATTACATGTGTATCTCAAACGTATGAGAACTCTGGTGAGTTCCTCCTAGAGTTTGTAGTTCCCATCATGCGTGCCATGTGTGCTTGTTCCAGTTAGGAGTCTCCCAGTTTTGTATCTCACTGTGGAATGTCTAGTTCTCATGAACTGAGATTCTCTGCATTTTGACAGCTCTAAAAGCACTGCTTTTTTTCCCATGGGTCAAATCCTGACATTACTGAGCATCCTTCAGGTTTGCAACAGCCAGCTCTTATGGATCTTGCTTTAAAACAAACATTACAGCATCCTCCAGCTTCATTCCTGCTGTGTGTCCAAGTCCTGCTGACAAGGTGCCTCCTGATTTCACTGTGCTGTTTCACTCATAGCCTTCTTTTTCCCACATGCCGTGGCCAGAGGTCCTGAGCTGCAGAGCCAGCTGCTGCCAGCTTTGCACTGAATGCACAGAACTTGTACAAATGGCTCTATTTAACATCTGCAGCCTCACACAGAAACTGGGGAACCGGCAGCCTCAAAAGCCTTGTTTCTCTTTCATCTCTCTTGCCACCTTTTGTTCTTAAACATCCTATGGGGATTCAGCAGGGTCTCTTTTGTGTAGCCCCACATCTTCCACTTTTAAGGGGTTTAACACTTCCTAACAGTCATAAGGTTTCTGCAGACTCATGATGGGCAATCCCAGACCAAAAGACCATTTAGACCGAAGCTGCTCTGGGATTCAGATCAAGCTGGGGAAGAGACCCACCTAAGAAGGGTGGTGACAGAAAGAGCTGGATGTGGGCAGACTGCACATTTTGGTGCAGGGGAACAGTGTAGGATGCCAGGACATGTTGTGACATACTTTATACCACCTGCACACTGTAGCTAACAAAGCACCACTCGGGCCGTGGGACAGTCTGTGGAACTGTTGTTTATGGTGACAGTCGTTTATGACGAAAAGAATTACTATGCTGGGATTGTTCACAGTGTTTTTATGCAATGAATCTTCCTAAAAACGAACTTAACTCAGGGCACTCATTGGCTTTGTGGACATCTGTGCCACGGCTGGGGTTAGTGCAGAGTCCCCGAAAGCAGAACAGACTCTGAAAACTGCTGTTCCCATCACCAGGATAACTCCCACTTGTGAGAGTCTGAAGGACTTCTCAGGCCCAGTGTGGTGTTACCAGGCTGACTTGGGAAGCTTTGTAGTGCTGCAGAGATCTGCTGGCTTTTGCTAATAAATCTTCATTCCAGTGCACTGATATTAATACTTTGCACTATGTGGCACCTCCCACATGGAAATTCCAAGGCAACTTAGAAATATTAGCTAACCCAGACAAGAGGGTCACCGCTCAGATGGGAAACCTGAGGCTTTTGTCACTCAGCCGTCTTCCCAAAGTGCCTGGGGAATGAACGGCAGCATTAAAGCAGCCTTAGAGCAGATTTAGAGCTCCAGCTGTGAAGTGCCTGCCACCAGCAGTTAAAGCAGCGCCTGGGTGGGTGCTCTCTGCAGTACCATTGTTACCTTCCCTCACCAGAGGTGGTGCCTTAGGATTTTAGCTTTTATGTTTTCCATATATTTATAATCCTGCAGTTCTTTAGTGTGTAACTCTAAACTCCATATACAGTCTTAGCTACTGTTCTCCCATTTTGGTCAGACAAAACAATTCCTCTCCAGGCCTGGGAAGCAAGGGCACCTCACTGTCTCAGGCCCTGAGAAATATAAACAAAAGTAAGTTGGGGGGGTAGCAAACTCGGGGTAGATGACTTCATGACCTGAAGCCGTAATTGGAAGATTAACCCCTGATATGCAAATGGACCAAACTTATAAAAGTGTGAAATCTTGTGACCCGTCATCCATTTTTTGGGTGTAGCCCCTGGGGGGGCTTCATCTGCCCTCAGTGTACCGGAAGGCCCTTCAATAAATATAACTGCTTTTATTCCCTTAATTTTGCTTGGCCTCTGTTTTTAGGTAGTCCCAAAAAGGCATCAGAGGTATCAAAGATGCTGCGTTCTGGCAAGTCGGAAAGTCAGATTCAATACGTGTCCAGCTGTGATTTTAACCGGCAGCTCCTGCAAACAAGGGAGCAGTGAGAGCAGCCCATCACCCCATGGATCAGTGTCTCTGGGGGTGCCCTTACCACGAGGACACCACCCTTCTCCTCTTTACAAGCAGAGTTTTCCTTGACCAGACATTGACTGTCCACTTTGAGCTGACAGTGGCTGAGGCCCAATGCAAGTTGAAGGGAAAATAAATGGAAACACGCGACCCTTAGTTAAAATAAACATTTTAAAAAGGAAGGTAGAGTTTCGGCGATTTGTAACAAGAATTGTGACAGGGAAGAAGAGAGGTCACCCTGAAAAATTTAAGGAGTCTTAAGCAGGATTTAATTTGTACAAAAGGATCTGCAGTGCACCTTGAGGCAACAGAGCTATAAATCATGCTGTTTCAGGGCTCATTTATCACCACAGTTCGCCCCAGGATTTGGAAAAGGAGGTAGAAACCTTCCAGCTGTTTTGTGCAGCAAAGTGTCATTGATAAACGCAAGCCTGCAAAGTAAACAATAAAATATCAATTATAAGTAAGACAGTTGCAAGGAGGCTGCATAGAATTAGGTTTCCTGTGCCTTGCAGGGTTGTCTAGATAGTGTCTTCTTCCTCACTGGTGGCACTGATTCCTGCATATTTGGAGCAGTTCTTGCAGCTGGAAAGAGGTGACCCAGCCTTCACATCCACTTTCTTATCAGTACAGGTGGGCAAGGAGTGAAGGAGGCTGGAAGGAGGGGCTGCTGTCCTTGCCACGCTGCCCAGAGCCAGCATCAACACCTGGAGCCATCTGCCATTGTAGGGGCATCTCTCTTCTGAAGCCAACGTTTTCTCAGGGAGGGCATGATGATGAAACTGGTTCAAAATATCTACACCCAAATAACGCCACCGGTACGAAAAGTACCTTCTGGCCACGTGGGTGAGGCAGCGCTGGGTGTGGGTTTTGCTGCCCTTGCAGGTGCCAGCTGAGGCAGAACGGTGCCAGCTCCGTGGCGAGCTGCTGCTGGCTGGGACTCGCCCTGCTCGGGTGGGCTGGGGAGCTCCCCAGGGCTGGACGAGCTCGGGGTGACCGTGCTGCCAGGTGTGGCCCTGAACCCCCTGCTCCCCGCTGGCCACACCCGTGTGACAGCCACCCGTTGATCATGTGCAGAGCTGCTGCTGGCTGCAGGCGTGGGGAGAGCAAAGGGGAATTCTGGATTCACTCTGTGGCATACAGATGGTTAACACACGGGAGAGGGACACCTCACTGTATCAATTTCGGATAGAAATGCAGCTACATAATGAATATCAAAGATTTTAATAACCTTGCATGCGACCAAACCACAGCATAGTGCCTGCGAGTTCCACATGTCCATATACTTCTACAGCACCCAGCACAGTGAACTCCCACTTCTTAAATCCCAACAGCACTAATCATGTGAGAGTATAAATTCGGTCAGGGTAGTTTGTGACTATTTTTTAGCAAAGGCTTTTCATGTTTATCCAAGGTGTTCGTTGCCAGTGCATGTTAAAACTGTTGTAAACTCCCCGCAACTCCTTTAACTTGTAAAAATTAAGATGTGTGTATATAGACGTGCTGGATAGGAGAACATGGATGGTGAGGTGGTTACAAGGGCTCTTCCCTGCCCGCTGGGTTTGCAGGGGGCTTGACTGCACCCTCATGGACCACTGATGTGGATTAGGGCCTCCTGTGATTTTTGCTGGGAGTGGTGTGAGGTATCCTATGCTCATTCCCTCCCCAGATCCATGCTTCCATGGAGAAACACTGCTCTGCACCCATGCACTTGAGGGGGAAGGCAGGCTGGGGCAGGACCTCCTTCCCTTCCTGGATCATCTCCCAAATCCGACCTGTCTGACACCACCCCGTGTCAAACACACACCCTGCCCCTGATGGTTTGAAGACATCTATAGATAAGATTCAGCCCAGCAGATTGTCAGTGATCCACTCCCAGCAAGCCTCACATCTCCCATTTAAGAGGCAATAATGTCTCTAGCCAAGAGAAGAAATCTTCAGAGGCATCTCCTCTGAAGGGGTTTGCCTGCTGCTCTCTCCTGCTACGAGTGATGGAAACCCAGGGTTATTACACCAGTTCTCTGAATTGATGCTGCTGCCACAGAGCAGACTGTGAAGCCAAGGAAATACCCAAAGTCAAAGTCAGTTTAGCAGAAAAAAGAACAAGTTATTTATCACCAACAGATAATAAGAATCCTATAGAATTGCCTTAGTGCCTATTTGTTCTGGGGGAATTCAAGCCACATATTATGGATGATTCCTTAATTGTAAAGATTTATGATTAAAAAATTACAATACTTTTTCTTTAATTGCTTGTAAAAATTCATGGATATTGTTAAGGAGTGTAATTTTTCAGACTGCTTTTGGACATCATTTTTATTAGCTATTATTGTATTGTAGGACTATTTATGTTTTGCCAGCAATCTAGTTACTGCATTATTAGTTAAGCTCATTAGCCTAAGTGACTGAAGGCAGGCACGTGTGCTGCAGAAAGCTTCTCTGCAGTCCAGCTTGTCTTCTGCTGGCCACAGGAATCCAGCCCATCTTCAAGACACCACTGGTTTTTGGTGGCACTGAGTTTGCCTGACAAGGAGCCTTAGTCTTGACAGAGCAGCTTCTCACCTGGTGTAGAGGGGCTGGAATGATTCCCCTTCAGTAAAACTCTGGGCCTCTGGTTGTATCACTTCATCAAAAACAATTGCTGCAGTTTAAACTGATCGAGAAAGAAACATTTTTCAAGCCTTCTAAACCTGAGAGCAAGTGGAGTTGCTGGTGTTTTAATAATTTATCAGCATCTTGTGAAAATTCCTTGTTTTCTGTAACAGCCCTTCTAGAAAGCACAAGATGCGTAACCCAACCGTGTGGCTAACCTGAGTAAATAATTAGAATCCAGTAATTTAAAACACAGTATTCAGGCAGGATTCTGTAACTTCAGGGAAATCAGCCTGGTTAAATGTGGCTCACGCACAAGAGCCAAGCGCTCTGATGGCTTCATCTGTTTCAGGAAGACAGAAATGTCTTCAGGCTCAGAGCTCCTGTGGGCAGGCACAGATGGCCCAGGGCCAGGGGAAGGCTGGGGCTCCCTTGGCTTCTCCCAAACACCAGCCGGGCTCACGGCTGCTCACTGCCCATCTTCACCCTTCCCTGTTTAAATCAGGGATGCAGATTCTGCATAAATATTTTTTTAACTTATTAACTGGTGAAAATAAGGGTGTTTTCCTTTCTGCTTTGCCCCAAATGTATTTGTTTTTGTTTTCTTTTATTTTAAAGAAAGTTGATTCCGACAGTTATTTCTAGGGAATCCATTATCTAGTGTATCAACTAATTGGCTTTTTCATTATTGTTCCTCAGGCTGTCATTTAGTTTACAGTTGGACAGTCTGAGTCAGTAGGCCAGGTTCAGCCCTGCTGTGAACCTTAAGGCAAGATCATAAATACCAATTCTTGTGTCTTGTGCCCCCAAATCACTTCTGCTTGAGTTGCAGGGTCTCAGCAGCTCACAGAATCTGGCTAGGAGGTTACAGGGGCTATTAGTCAGTGTGGATATTAAAAGTAATTGCTTCCAAACTTACTCTGAATTATGGTTTAGGAGACAAAATGGAAAACAAACCACCCCAGCTTTCCCCTGGCTGCTTCACTGGCAGCCTCTTCAGTATTGCCCTCAACCCCAAGCAGAGCCTGAATCCTCCCAGCCTCAGTGCCACAGACACGTGAAAATCCAACAGGCAGGAGTTACAGATGGTGTTACGGCAGCCTTCTTCCCTTGCTTATTAAACAGAACTGTACTAATTCATCCAGCAAGGTGGAAACCCATGGGAAATTGGGCAGTTGTGGCTGATGACAAGGCTGTGTGAATTTTCCTTCTTCTTTTCCAGCTAGCTCCCCCTGTGCTGGGGCTTTCCAGTCGGTGGTTCTCATCTGGGATGTAATTTATCATTTATGAAGGGCTCACAGTGTCTTCACTCCTGCACAGGATTGGATTTGAGTCGAGCTGAACCCTAATTACTACTTAGTGCTCCAGATCTGAGTTTTATTTCTGACCAGACTGAAAGCTGTGCTGAGCTGTGCACTGGTGATTTTCTCTGTCTCAGCAAACTCCCCCCAAATATTTCCTGCCTTGCCAATGAGCCCTAATTTTCCAACAGCAAAAGGCCAGAACATCCTTATCCCAGCAAGTTAGCAGACCCCCTGCAGGTCCTGATGCCCTGCTACAGTCTGTTATCTTCATTGTTTCCCTCTTCCCATCACTCTCAGAGTGTAAGTTATTGATTATTCTGCCGGGGGTTGCTAAACCAGAAAATTTTGATCCCTCAAATGAAAGCGTGTATCACGACTGATTTACTGAACTGCAGCCAGTTTATCCAGAACATTTTTCTGTTATATGTGAGAGAGAATGACTGCCTTCAGGCCTGGCAAGTTGGGAAAAATAATTGCAGTGTGTTTCTTTATCTCATCTCAGGCAGAGGCTAAAGCCAAATTAAACCTGACCTCTGTTATTAGCGAGGGCTTGGAGCGGTCTGTACCACATCTTCTCAGTTCTGGTTCCTTCTGAGGGGGCTGTGACACTGACGGGTGGTGCCAGTGGCACAGGGATGCCCAGCTGTATGCCCTGTATCTCCCTCACTGCCTGGTGCAGTGCAAAAGGCACAGACACTCCTCGTTCCAGAGGCCAGGACACACAGGATCCCGAGGGGGTCTGGGGAACGGTGTGCGGAGCACCTTCTGAACACCAGACTCCAGGCACGGCAAGTCCAATTTTGGTGCTTCTGCTACAACCCAAGGCTGCATTTTAAAAGCCTCTCCAAACAGGATCAACTGTTTTACTGCAGTGGGAAAAGCTGGAGAAGTGGATTTAGTGCTGGCTTCACCATCAGCCCCTGGCTTTCTTGACTGGGCAGCGGGAGCTGTCAGTGCTCACCTGGCCTTGTGTCGTGGTTTGAGGCAGTGGCTGTGCTTGATGGGCTTGTCTGAGAGTGTATTAGCTCCTGTTTCCCAGTTGCCCAGCTGCATTCTCTACTGTCAGCAACACGTTAAGCGCCATTTCAAAGCAAAAAGAGCACCATGTTAAAAACAGCAGTGCTTGCTTTCGGGGCAAGGAAGCAGCTTCTGCATTTGCTTTAAAAACATAAAAATAATTTAAAAAATCTTGACTCATTTGAAGTGTTGACTTTCAGAATATATTCCACAAATCAGAGCAGAGATCTTGGGTGCTTGACAAATAATTCCAAGATTAATACAGATACATATCCCTGAGTGCAAGGACTTTAATCAATCCCTAATCTCCTGGAGAAGCAGTTTGACTTTACTTGACAGCACTGTGAAAGATGATCTGCTTCTATGTGACTGGTGTAGTAACAGCAAAAGCCATTTCCTCTTTTTATTACTATTCAATTTTTAGTATAGATAGCCCACAGTTGCTCAAAGCCACGTTGAGAGCCTTCCATTGAACATAGAAGGCTTCGGATCAAGCCCTTGGATACTTCCCTACTAATAAATTAGGTTGGCAACAGCTCTCCAAGTCTTTGGGGGTCTTTGAAACTCCCGAAGCCCCAGCAGTTAAGCCTTGGACTGAAAAAACACCTGAAAATGTGAGAGCAGGCAGGGAGCTGGGAACTGGGAGCCCTCTAAGACCTCCACTCCCAAGTGCTCTGCTCTCTCCCCTCTCCACAGAGGAGCAGCTGCCCCATTCTGCTGTTCTCCCCAGGTCCTTTATAGCCCATTTAGCTCCTTGCTGGGCAGCACAGCAGAGGATGATGGATTGCCTTGGAGTCCTTTTCCATAGCACTGGTTTGCCACTGGGCTAACCCGAGGCAAACTGCTTGCTTTATTAGCTGTGTAATTAAAGTGAGGGACCCTAACACAGCATTCTGCACAAAAATAATAACAGAAATTTAACAGGCAGCTCTGAGAGCAGAGGTTGTTAAAACTCCAGCATATTCTGCAAGATGAGCTTCAGTAATAACTCACCAAGAGACCAAATACATCCTCTAATGAGAGACGCCACAATGACTAAAAACCTAACAAAACTCTAATGGAAGTGTTATCTATTGGCATGATATATTCTTCTGTAATATGTTATTTATTATCTATTTTATTAATATATTAATAGAAGCATTTTACAATAGCATTACAGAGGATCAGAGAAAACAGCTGCTAATAAACATTTTCACTGTGGTTTGGTTCTCTTTGATTTGGATTGTGAAACTTAACACATGCCCACAGCAAAACAGACTGAATTAATGTACCCATGTACTTATGTTCTGATCATGCAACATCCTTGAAACTGCTGGGATGATTCAGTGTCCATGATTTACCCAGCAGTTATATAACAGCACTGTGAATGCTCACTCTTACCATTTAGGATCATGGCTAATGCTGGCTGAGAGCATGGCGCTGCTGTGCTTAGCATCTTACTCAACTGGGAGATTCCTGAAAGGAATTTAGCATTTAAATAGAAGTGATACAGGTAACCAGGCTTAAAAGTAGGGGGAAAAAAAACAAAGCAAAGCTGGGAAAATGGGAAAGCAGTCACTGTGTCACTTGTGTTGAAGAGACAATTCCACTGCACCAGGGTGTGTGGTGGTTGGTTGCACCTCCAGGTGCAGCTGCAAGAAATAGAGAAGCAGTCAAAGCTCCATGCCCTGAGCATGGTGTTTTAACTTGTGCATATCCTTTCTGGGGGGCTACCCACAGAAACCTAAGTCTGAATTTCAAAATCACATTTAGCTGACTTCTGAATTGAAAAGCTAATATAGGACAGTTAAAAGGGCATGGCTAGATCCATTCTGGCATCCCAATTTTGGAATCACGTGTATAATATTATATAACAGATTAGCAGATGTATTTTTTTCTTTGAATCTAAATGTCCACATTCTGGTCCGAGAGCAAGCAAGGGGAGTTGCTCTCTTGGGAGACCTGTAGGTGACTGAACACGGGGTTTTCAAATGCAGGTGCCAGATCTGCAGTGTAATTGCAGCCGTGCCACTGTGCCAGGGGAGCACTCTGCAGCAAACCTGAGGCTTTGCATGCACATTTCCAGCAGACTGGGAATTTGCATAACCCATCCATAACCCACTGCAAATCTAATAAGGAGTCAAGCCCAGTGTCAGCTATGGCCACTATATCACTGTATCTGAAAATACAGGTCCTTTGTGCCTCGACCTTTTCTGTTTGGAATTTGGATTTTCCAGCCCTTCTTCTATCTGTTTACAAAACCAGACCCTCAGGGAAACATAAATAAATAAATCTTTTCCCCAGTTCATGCTCATGACATCAAATGATGTAATAAAATGAAATCTCTTTCCTTCTTTCTCCCCTTTCAATATTTATTCTGGGGATTTATTGTTTTCCCTCCTTTTCATTCAAGGTTTCCCTCTGATAGATCACCTCACTGTGGAGCATTTCTCATACTCTCCGTGCAGTACATCTCAAGCTATTATTTTAAAACATAGTCGGAGCTGCTTTAAGCCAAAGACAGTGCAGAGGTTTTCATTTTTCTTTCCAACTCTGCTGGACCTGCTCCATGAAAATTTCTACTCCCTTTTTAGTCGAAATATTGTTAACATACAATAGTGCTTCCAGCAGACACACGAAAACCAGAAAACTCCTGTATGCGTACGTGTGGGTTCTGTCCCCACAGGGTTCTGCTAGTGTCATAAACATTTATGTTGTCCTGAACTGAATCCTCAGCTGGCATGAATGGGAATCCATGCCCTCTGCAGGAATGCCACAGCAGCATTACTGCTGGGCTGATACCAAAACCTGAGGATGAACGGTCATTTTCAAGTTATTGCTTAATCTCAAGGGAGAATAATGAGAATAATCAGCAAGGATAGAAAGTATCTTAGATCTAGATTAGAGCCACACAGGGATTTAACAACACCCAATCCAGAGAACAGGAGCAAAGAAGCGACTTTAAGCAGGTTTTCTCTAATGGTTAAGCACCAGCACTGCTATCCAGAAAAGTCCCTGAGCTGCCCCCAGCTCCGGAGGGTTTCTCCTTTCCCTTGCCCACCCCACGTGGCTGCCTGGCAGTGCAGAGGCTGTGACAGCTGCTGTTTTGGGGGAGCTGTTCTGGGGGTGCTGTGGGGCTGTTCTGGGGTGCTGCAGGGCTGTTGTGGGGGTGCTGTTCTGGAGGTTCTGTGAGGCTGTTCTGGGNTGGGGGTACTGCGGGGCTGTTCTGGGGGTGCTCTGGGGGCTGTTCTGGGGATGCTGCGGAGCTGTTCTGGGGGTTCTGTGGAGCTGTTCCAGAGGTGATGTTCTGGGGTGCTGCGGGGCTGTTCTGGGGGTTCTGCAGAGCTGTTCTGTGGGTGCTCTGGAGCTGTTCTGGGGGTGCTGCAGGGCTGTTCTGGGGGTGCTGTTCTGGGGGTGCTGCGGAGCTGTTCTGAGGGTTCTGCGGAGCTGTTCTGGGGGTGCTGTTCTGGAGGTTCTGTGAGGCTGTTCTGGGGGTGCTGCGGGGCTCACCTGGGCAGCTCAGCCCTCTCGCTGTGTCTGTGTGCCAGGGGCTCTGGGCACACCAAGGGCACGGCGCTCTGGCCCTCCCCTGAGTCAGACCTGGAGCTTTCTCATAGAGCACCAGCAGGAAGAGTGCCAGCTGCTTGCATTTATTGCAGAGATTTGAGGTTGTCTTTTTCCTCCTGTGGACGAGCTGAATGTCTCAGAGAACTGCTTGTTCCTGCTGTGGCTGTTGCCTCTGAGCCTGCTGACAGTGGGGTGGCTCCTCCTGGTGCTCTCTGACCTGTACAGAGTGCACCTGGGAGAGAGGAGGGAAAACTGCCTTCCATCTCTGCCTGAGAGGTTTCCATAAAACAGTAACTACTGGGGTTCTGTTCCTAAATGCAGTCAGGGGAGTTTTAGAGTGCCCTGAGCCCTCTCACCCTAATCAACTTTTTTTTTCTTTCTTCATAAAAAAACCTGGAAAATACTTTTATCCCATGAGTTAACCATCCAGCCATATCAAAGCTTTAAGCTTTCAACACCAGGCCCATTGATGAGTTCAGATTTTCAGAATAATCCCCTGCAATACAAGCTACTGTCTTTCCCTGAGAGCCTCAAGGTAATGCAACAGCAGTTGCTTGACTAAAAAGTAATTCACTACTGTGTAATTAGCAGCTCATGCAAGAGATAATCATACTGAAATAAATATATACCATTAGTAGTGATAAGAACTTAAAGCAGTGACATATACAAAAAGCTCATGCAGAAATTGAAGCATATTGCCTTTTGTTTGTAGAACAGCTTATGAAAGTAACGTGCTTGTTACAGCTGCATTATCACCATTAATATATTGCAGATGAGCTGTACAAATGAACAAGACTTTACAATAGTTTTGCTTACACTGTTTTTACATAAAATTTGTAATCACTCAAAGGGTGTCCTTGGGGGTCTGCTGAAGAATATTGAATATGAAACGCTGCAGTTCTGCATATTCAGGTAGAAACAGGATTCTGAGAATCTGTTTATCCAGCTAAGACAGACACAAGTACTGGGACCTCTCTGTCCTCTCCTCATAAGCTACTCATATAGTGGGATATGAGAAAGCAGCTGACCAAAAACCTGTTTGCTCATTAAGTTCTGATGGCAAAATAATGACAGTCACAGGCCCTTTGCAGTCAGGTCATTAGAAATTAAATGGGAGTCTTTTCCAAGTGCACAGAGTTGTTTGCCTGCTGTCAGCCTGCTGTCAGCCTGCTCCCCATTCAGAGCTGATCGGTGTATGACTGAAGGAGAGATGTTGGTTTCAAGATGCCCGGCTGAAGATTACATCTAAAATAAATATACTCTCCTATATGATCAGCTCTTCAACCTCCAGGTATTGAAATCACCAACTCAGAACCTCGGAAACCTGTCCTTTGTGATAGGGGCTTGCAGACTGAGCTGGTCATCGACGTGGCCAAAGCTTCTATTTCTGGCTTGCCAAGAAAGCACAAACCCACATACTGCCTGCTCAGGTGGGCAGACCTCCCTCTAGCCCATATTTCAGCAAAAACCACTGGTGTATGGCCGTCTAGGTAGCTCCTGACACTGCAGAGGGTTTCTGGTCTATAAGACTTGCCTGCAGAGCCTGGCTAACAAATATGAGTGTAAGCTCTGAGCCCACTGTCACAGTGGTTGCTCAGTCTCTGATAGCAGCGTCTCCTGAGAGCACACAGCTCGACCAGCTCACTTCATACCTGCACTTAGACAGCACCATGACGTGGGAGACAAAATGCAGAGACAGGAATTATTTGTTTCAACTGCATTTCTAGGTCTAGTGGTTTTCACCGATGTTAAGCAATCTGCTGTCATCAAAGGCTTTTCCCCGACTTTCTCGGTGCTGTCAGGAAAGTTCACTCAGGCACTTACAGCTGAGATCATGGATATGATCAAGGACCAGGTCCATTCCTGTAACAAAGTCGTGTGGCTCTGTCTGGAATGCATGGAGCTGTATGGATCCACTCCAGCTGCAGACTGCTCCACTGCTGAAAGGCTCAGGGTAAACCAAGGTGCTTTAAACTAAGCAGAAGTGTTTAAAAAACTGCATCCATTTCTCTGCCCAATCCTTCAAAAGAAACATTACCCACCAGGGCCAGAATTAGAAACATTTATTAGGAAAATGTGAGCAGGGAAATATGTTTTTGATAAGTAAGATCAATTTCTGTGTCAGGGTGCTTCTATTTTGTCTGAAAACCTGGAAAATATCCAGATTCAAGCTCAATGTTCTCTGCCAAGGCATTCGTGCTATTTTGGACTTGGGAAATTTTATTGTTTTATCACAAATTTCATCCCTGTTTTCTCTGACCATGTTTCAGTAAGTTCAGTATATTTTAAACAATTCTACTGAATGTGAGGTCAGTCAGTGACACACTGGACAACTGCGTTTTATTAAAGAGCATCCAAGTTAATAAAAGCTAACAGTTATTTGTAATATCAGATAGAATTTATCTCTGACCTTGATTTATGTGCTTTTGCCACTGGTGTTGGATACATAATTTCTGTGATAAGGCACACAGCAATCCCAATTTTGTTATGTGCCAGGAAAACTCACGGATTGCACCCAGGCTCAAGTGTAGCAGCTAAATACACAGCTCTTTACCATTTAGCAAAACGGGGAAAGATGAGGGAAAGGCCCAGGGGAGGAGCACACTAACTGGAGCCACAGCTTGGCCCCAAAGTCGCTGAAGGTTCATAGAAGTTTTTGAAACGGTTTCACATGACCTTGTGGAGAAATGTCCAGACGCTGCTCTGTGGGACGGCCCTGAGACACGAGGCACCATCAACACGGACAGAGAACAGTGCAGTAAAACACAAGCGTGCCCACAGCTTATCGTTTAAACCATTTTGCCTTCTGTGTGAAGACTGAGTTCAGTGTGAGTCTCGTCCTCATCTCCCGGAGATTATTCCTCGCCTCACTGAAAAGGACTGCACGTAAATGGAGGACACGCCGCAGTCAGCGTTCAGCCTTGCAGGTTATTTTGGAGGGCAGCAGATGAGCAGGGTAAAAGATGAGAGCTGCAGGAAAATAAAATGTGAGTTTTAGAAATGCAGTGGGCATGACTTAGCTCTGCTTGTGTTGGAAGTACAGTGGGAACAGAGTCAGGCCATGGCTGAAAGTTCCTGAAAATCTCATTATGTATGTCCTTTTTATTATTTACATCTTCTACATATATCATACAGTGCCAGTCTAAGAGCAGTAGATAAGAATTACTTCTCTTTTTTTACACAGATCCTTTAATTTAGAGACACCCAGCAGTATTCTAGTGTTCAGGTTCTTTGCTCCACTATTTGTAAATCAAAGTCTTAAGCTGTGGTGCTTTATTGAGTACAGTGACAAATGGGGATGAACTGCATTCTCCCCTATAGTCATAAAATTGATTTAATATTTCAATTAATCTTTGCTACCTTCTCAAAAAATTTATGTGAATACATTCTGAGTAAGTCATCTTCAGGACTTAAGTAAATACTAACATAAATATCACTTAATTTATTTGCTCTCTTTAAAATTCTTTTAAATCACTCTTGCAGTGAAATGCAAGTATTGCTTCCACCAACCAGAATGAAGGAGTATCAGCTGAGGTTATCCTTACAAAAGGATTGTCACATTTTCATTAAATACTTCTATATTCATAGTCTGGTTTCCATAGCCAGTGACATGGTTCTTCACAACTTTGCAGAGGATGGATATTAGATCATAATCTATCTATATGATTTTAAAATAAGTGCAATTTTTATTTCCAGAAAAGAGAACTGGACAAGCTGACATTGTTAGGGCTTTTCTTACCTCCCCTCTCATACAAGATTGCAGAGGGGCTGACAAGGTTTCACGCAGCATTTTTGAGTGTGTGCATTTTTGGATGTGACGTGCTGTGGTTCATATTTTTTTCTGTAATGATCCTTTATGGCCGTAATTTGATGAGGAGAAGACACACAACTCCAACCAGAGTGTGCTAAGGTAGTCCAGAAGTGGTCAGATGGGTGGGTGTGTGGATGGATGTGTTGTTAACTTCAGATTTCTGAAGGCTAATAATGCTTTTTGCCTAAGTACTGTTCCTCTAATCCAGAATCTCAGATTCACTAAATGTAGCAAGCAATTAACTGTGCATTAGCAAGCTATTTGTGGAAGCCCAGGGTGTGAATGCCCCCTCCCCAGCTCACCAAAGGCCTCACCCTGCAGGCTTTGCAGCCCTGGGCAAGGTAATCTCCTACTCTGATGGCAAAGACTTGGGTTAAAAACTAGGTTTGGGGTGTTTTGTGAACCATAACGTGCCATCCTAAAAAGCAGTCTCTAATGAAAACAAATAATTAATAGTATGTGGGGGAAAGGGCATCTTTCTCTGTTCCTGGCTCTGCCCTTCTGGATATTCTGTCGCTGCTGGTGCGTGACCTGGTGAGGACTTTGAACTCCAGTCCTACCAGAGACCCTAAGTCAGGCCTCCCGTGGGTAGTGATGCCCACAGGCAGCAAACCCCTTGCTCAAGACCCCCACACCCAGTTCCTGGCAAACCACACAATTCATTTCTTCACATTTTCAAGAGGGAGTGAATTAGAAAGCTTTCTTTTCTTTCTTTTTTGTTTTTCTTTTTCTAAAAATATAACTGATCCTATTTGTAAGAATCCTCGAGAAATACGCTGGTGGCGCAGAGTTATATTAAATAAAAGAGCCTTTTTATGGCAGGCCATGCACCGAGAAGCAGTCAAACTGCCCAAAAAAACCTTCCCCATGCTCACTCTGAGCAGCAGTCACTGGTTTCCCTCACTACATTGCCTGTAAATGGCACTTCAAAGGTGACTGCAGCAAATAGAGGTGTTCAAAACAATGGCATAAAAAAGTACCCAGCACACAGGGTTGAAAGAATCACTGAAATAGAGACTTTTCCCCCTCCTCTGTTTCCTCACAGTCTCCCCATTTTGCTAACTTTACAGTTTAAGAAACTGAGTTAAGGGCCTTGAGCTACCTCGCAGTCCAGCTTGTTGAGCACAGCTGTAATTGAAAAATCTGGGCTGATGGGGGAAGGAGCAGATTGATTCTCTTTGAAGTGGACCTGGAGAGGAGGGTGACGGGTAAACGGGGAGAATCTGCTGGGAGAGGTGGTGGAGGTTACACGTGTCTGTTGGTAAGAGCAAGCACTTAGTGCTTGTTATTCCACTTCCTAATGTAGAGACGTGATAGGCTCTAAAATATCTGTGGAGACAGCAGGTACAGCTAAGATAATTCTTTCATCTCTTGCTAATTAAAAATGTACAAAAATGTTGAGGGGCAGCAGTGTATTCCGTGCATTTGATGCTTTTAGAGTAATCCATGGCTCCTAACCAGGAGTCCAACCTGGGACCACCATCTGTAACCTTCAGCTAAACACAGTGTATCCATCCATTTATTAAGTGCTGCTTTTCCACTTGGACTCACTGGTCTCTGCTCTCCCGCTGTTGGTTGCCAGATGGAGTTTAAGTCTGCTTCATTAAGCCCTAAATGTTTGGGCTACGTTTGACTATCCTGCCTTGTGGTACCATCATGAGGCACGTGAGACGTTCCAGAAGTTCTGAGACCTTTGTGGTCAATCTGCTGTGAGGAGTAAGAGATTCTGCCCCCCTCTAAACCCAAAAATTCAATGTCTTGACCCTCCTGGCATAAGAAAACTCTCTTCCCTTATTACCTGTCTAGAGAATGATGGGAGCTTGTTCAAGGCTGCATGGAGCAGAAGCTGAGTGTGGGGGACGGCTGAGCAAAGCTGATGGGATCACTGCTCTGGGGAAGAGCTGTCAGGTGGGCAGGGGGAACCTGCAATACTTCAAGTTGTGTGTGGTATATCTAAAGTGGAAGGAAATGTGAAAGGAAAGGAAAAAATAAGCTCCCAAGAAAAGTAAATGCCTATATTCTGATACTCAGTAAATGTCTGACTATCTTGGAAAAATGGGTCAGATATGATATTGGCATAACATTAGCCCCATGAAGCTGATGATAATTTTATCCAAGTGCTGTGCACAATTATAGAGGTCCTGTACAATTAGCGTCGGCTAAATTAGGTTAAAAATAATCAATAGGAGACAGTCATTTTGTGTGTCAGTTTAGATCACACAGGGGCTTTTTATAAATCTCAGTGTGAAGAAAAATATTTGGTTCTTTTCCATTTTAGTTCACACAGTGAGGGCACAGATGTCTGGCATTTTTTCAGTTGCTTTTTGCAAGTGGCACCACATTGCCAGAGGGTGCAGTGCCAAGCTCTGCTCCCCCAGCTCAGGGCTCCAGCAGCAGATGAAGTCCTCACTCGCTGCTCCTCTCACCTGCCAGCATGGGCTGGCAGTGGGCAAACATGGGACAGGGCTATTTATAAACAGAACATTGCTCATTTCGTGCTTCTTCTCTGAAGCAATCTGCAGCGTGTGTTGGGACTATTCTGTTTAAACACAGCAGGCAGCCGTTCTGAGCTGTGTCCTGGAGAGCCCCAGAGCTTCAGGAGGCTGCAAGGCTGAGAAGGAATCTGGTCTCCTGCGCTCACGAACCCCAGGCACAATGTCTGACACCCCAGCAGAGGCTCTGGCAGCCTTCCCCAGCCTCCCTGAGGCGTGCTCGCTGCAGCACACAGGACAGGATCCATCCCGGATCCCTGCAGGCAGTGAAAGGTCCCAGCAAGCCCTGCCTGAAGTAAATTGGTGTGGAGTATGTGCAGGCATGGGTGTGCAGGATGTTCTGCGTGCGAGAGATGGATCTGATCTCCGTTTCTCACCTGGGGCTAACTGGTCTATAGTTCTGAGGAAAGGTGTGGGCTGTACCCACCCCGGCCAGCTGAGACCACTCAGCCTCTCCCTGTGCCCTCTGCAGTCAGCTTTCAGCTTCCTCCCTGCACTCCAGGCCTGCTGCCTCCTCCCTGCTTGGCTCCCTGGGCAGCACCACAACAGGGCTTTGCATTTTGGAAACACAGGAGGGAAATCCCAGAAGGAGGAATGCCAAGGAGAGAAGCCAAATACTTAATGTGAGGGGAGTGTTACCCAAGGCTGGAGCTCTTGTCCCAGTCCCAAGCTTTGCCAGTTTGCCAGGTGGTTTTGTGCCCTCTCTCCACTCTCTGTTGGCACTGGACAGAGGCAGTCAAGCCCCTTGCTGCTGATGCCAGCAGCCTTTCTTGTCCTGTATTACTTTTTTTACCAGCATTTTTTTCCATGTTATGTCACATTAGCAAAGGTCTCCTCTTGGACACGTGTTGCCACATAAATGGTGGATGGGCAGAGACTTTTCAGCTGCCAGAGTAGGGCACGGGACCCAATCTCCAAGCACCTCTCCAGCTCTGCACTCCCTGCAGAAACCTTGCTGACCACATGCACTGCTGGTGAGCACCATGAGAGGCCTGGCTCCTGGGGACCAGCTGTGACCACACCTGAGCAGGTCCTGAGGATCTGTCACGAGGTAAAACCATTGTTAACAACGAGCAGCATCATGGGTGCTTTCTGTGTGTGCCCTCCATTCTAAAGCCCTCTGCCAGCAAAGCCCCTCTGCATTCGTGGTGGTGTGATCAGACTGCAGAAGGCCAGAAGAGCACTTTAATGGATTAGCTTCTCAGTCATTGACATGTTAAGGGTTAAAGTGGCATGAAAAGCCAGTTTAAATGTCCTTTGAACGTCACTTAAACTTCCTGCTTTCCCCTCTTCTCCTTGAAGCATAGCCAGGTGCCTGTGAGGAGCTGCCAGCCCTGCTGCCAGCCCGGGGCGAGCAGGAGGGACAGAGCATGTGGCTGCCAGGGCCTGGCACTGCCACACTGCCCACGGCGGCCGTGCTGGGCCACGGGCACGCTGCCCTCACCTGCCTTGGCAATTCTCACCAGTTCAGCAGGAGCAGTGAGGATGCTGCAGAGGAAACTTCTATCTGGCCATTCAGATGCCAGGTGGGAGTCAGGAGTATTCCTCGACCATCCCGTGTATGCCGAGTGGGTCTTGGCAGGAGTGGGGATGCTGAATTATCCCACAGGGTGGCTGCTGCCACGGGGCCCCTGGAGAGCAGCCCTGGTGACCCAGCAGGGATCACACATTGAAGCAAAGCAAACCAGTGCTGTCCAGGCAGCAAGATGGGTGAGCAGTGCTGGGGATCAGTGTGCTTCTGTTACAGCTAAAGCATGGCCTGGTATTTTCTTCTGAAATCTCTCTGCATCTGGAAGGGCTCCCTGGCACTGGAAGTTCACATCTGGCCGTGCTGGTGTTTTGCTTGGGGCTGATCCAGCCCTTGGAAGTGAGGATCCACAGGAGGACAATAGCAGCTGTAGCTTAGGCTTTAGGCTAAGCTTACAAAGTGCCTAAACTCAATATCAGTCTGCAAACTATTGGGGGCACATGCTGGATTGTGGTCTGGGTCTTGGCTAGCTAAATATCTGTGATTCTCTTTGAATCAGGAATGCTTCAGATGGAGGCCAGCTCTGTCCAGCACACTGGTGTTAACCAGTCCATTGTTTTGGTCATGTGTTAACCTGTACAGCATCAAAGGGACAGATCCACCTTTCCAAAAGAAAAACAGCTTTGAATTTGCCATACTGAGGTATCCAGTATTGACTCTGACAGCTTTCCCTAGCACCTGGAGCAGTGGAAGTAAATAGTTCCTTGTTTTACTGACACTGGAGAAAAATCAGTATCGCCATGCAGATTGGATCTTTTTTCCTTTAGATTAAACGATATTGCATCCACAAAAGTCATTAGAGTTCCAAATACTTTGCAATTAATCATGAAGAGAGTAAATGAATCATTGATTTAACATTAAGAGAGCTTTTTTTTTTTTTTGGCAATGTATTCTCCTGACAACTTGCATTACCAGTAACTATTCAATAAAGAATAAAATAGTACATTTGGTCTGGTTTAGAATGTGCCTCAAACTCCATAAATATCAATACAGATACAGCTAAACAAATCTTCTTGTGATTGCGAGCTCTAGCTGAGAATACATCTAGCAATAAAGGTTGTCAGTGGAAAGCAGAGATGGATACAGGGTTTTGATTTGTCTGTGGTACAGTTTGGGCAGTCCCTGAGTTGGGGGTAACTCTTTGGTGAGAAAGGGCATGCACGGAGGTGGCAGATACTGGCCTGCACTGAAAGATGTGCCAGCTTTTTGTAAGGGGGATGTGTGTGTGTGTGTAAAAGTGCCTATGAGCCTATACCCACAGTCCCACAGTTGGCTGAGTACGTATTTGAGTGCATATGTAAATTACCTGCACTGGACAGGAAATCCCAAGAATTTGGATGTACATATGGACATGTGAAGGTTATGAACTTAAGCACTCAGATATTAAAAAATGTGCTCAGTGCTCTGTAACTGGCCGATAGGTTTGACTTCTGTGTGCCAGAAGTGTGACTTCTGGACAAAGGTCTCCATGCTTTGGGGCGTTTGGCATTTGTTAGGTTGAATCAGATGTGGACAAGGCTGCAGCAGGCGAGGGGGAAGAGTGGTCTGAGCCTCCCACTCCATGCTGTGCATCTGCCCTGTCCAGCAGCGGTGTGACCTCACACACACGAGGGTCAGCTTGCTGATCTGGGAGAAAATGTCATTTTTATTTTGGTGAGTTACTTTTCTGCGAGCTCGGTGAGATGGATCATGCACCACACAGTTCACAACCTGGGGCGAGGGAGGTTGCCAAAGCAGGAGAGAGAAGGGAGAACAGCCCCACTTTTCTCAAGGAGAGCCCACAGCTAGCCTGGCTGCAGTGAAATCCAGAATCCTGTAGCCTCAGCAGGGAATACAGCTCTGGTGTCAAATGGAGCACGAAGTCACGTGGCAGCCTTTTGTACACTAACATGGGCTCTCTGCCCCAGCCAATTCCCCAGCCTCAAATTACAGGAGCATCATTGCACAGAGATTTTTACTCATCTGTGAAATACCATCTCTGGCCACTGGTGCACAGTGGGTTATTCCCTGTGCAGGGGCACATACCAACACAGATGGCTGGGCACTGGGAACCCGGCTGCCAATCCAGGCTTGGTTTGTTTCCTTCCTTCCTTTTCCTTGCAAACCAGGCATTACATATAATCACTGGATAAGATAAAAAAGCAGATCAGAGAAAATATTGGAAATAACAGAAAAGGCGCCCTCAATTTAGGTCAAAAGACTGAATATTTGGACATCTGATGTGGATTTATATCTGAGGAAACTGTTAAAAGGCCAGGGATTTATCCAGTGTAAGAAGAAGTGCATTAGTCTATAATGTGCTTTAGTAAGACGTTGTAACTTTGTGCACATGAATTTTCACCACTGAAGCAAATGATATTGCTTTTAAAGTTAGTTAGGTACTTGGTTTTAGGTACCTTGCTCAATCAAAGCACCAACTTCTCCAAATGACTGTTGCTTGGATTTGGTCACAGAAAGTTTTTATAGGGCTCCAAGGTTAATCTGCCAGTATTTTTCTTTCCTCCCATCCCCAAAGTGACACAATAACTTCAAACTTCCTTTGTAGCTTATGTTTTTGTCAGCTCTACTGGTCCTTGGGTTTCAAAATGTTCTCCATGCCTATAATACATGAGGGGTGGAGGGAAGTTTTTGGTGCATTTCATGTCCCAGTATCACCTACAGGTGAACTGTCATGCATATAGAAATATAAAAAATGGTAAAATATGTATATATCCATATATCTATTTAAGCAGAATCAGTGATGGATGAGTGTGTTTAAATCTTAGAATCGTATTTCTTCAAACTTACTGGAAGAGGACTCTCATAATTCATTGGAGAGTCTCATTCTTGTGAATTATCGTCTTCATCATTTAAGGAATATTTCATCTCCTGAAGATGATCTCCAGCCACTGTAACCTGTATTTGGCTTTCAGCTATATTTCTTTATCTTCCTTAATGCATGTGATCTTGTGCACTTCGGTGCGGAAAATTGGATAGTCCCTGCTTTCTGGTTCCTGGAACTTGTTTATTCAAGAGTGCTATTTAAGTAAACACAGTGCAGCACCGTGGCCAGCTTCTATTTTCTCCCTCCTCCTTGTGATCATCACTTGTTTACTTCAGCAGCATCACCTGAAGCCCCTGAGCAGCAGCATGTGGCTCCTCTGGCAGTGCTTTATAAGCCTTATAATTCTATTATTCCATGAGTGAAGTGATTCAAATAAAATTGGAAGTGTCTTTTATGCTGACCCAGAGCCAAAGCAGAACCAAAATTTTGGATCTGTAGATAGTGGAAGAAATTAAGCTCAGAATTAACCACAGAATACTTTGGGGGTTTTGAGTCAGCCAAAATCTGTGGGAATATTTCTTTATGCCAGCGGGCTTTAATGGGGATCAGAAGAGACAGGAAAGCCAGACAAAATGGAGAAGGAATCGCTAAGATGCTAATTCCAATTCTCCAACATGGTGTTCACTATGCCCAGATTTCTTTAAAGCTTCTTGCTATTTTTTGATTTTGACAATGTCCGTGGACATGGGAAGGGAATAATGTAATTCCCACAAAAGTACTAATGCTATTCTCTGAGCTAGGCATTGCATCTCAGCTCTGAGTCAGCTCAAATTTCACCTCAGTCCTGTGGCCCTGAGTACGGGCTGTAGGCTGTGAAGGTCTGGCTAGGAAGTTTTCATTCTGGTTCTTTCCCTGCACTCCTTTTTCTTCCCAGGTGTGCCTCTCTGAAACTTCTCAGCCGTGTTTGTTTCTGTAGAGTGGTGGAGCCCATTGGAGATGGGTTAGTGGGCAGAGCAAGGATGTTTAAAATGGATGATAGATGAACACCATTACGAAGCTATTACCATCACACAATGCACAGCTTAAATATCCTGAGGTTATGCACGGGTTTGCTAGTGAAGAAATGACTGTGTGAGTAGAAGGCATCAGTGTGGGAGTGACCATGCTTAGGGCACGGTGCCAGGCTGCGTGAGGGGGACACCTCAGCACCCCACGACTCAGCCTCGCCTGTTTGGGGGTAGGGAGACAGAATTGTGTCTCCTTTCAGGCCTGATTTCTTATTTCTAAACACACACTGTGGCTGAGATTTTATTATTGCTTACGAGAGTGCTGTGGGGTCATGTAAAAATCTGCTCATTGGTTTATAGCCCTGTGTGGGGTGTCCTGGGGGCACTGGTGGTCCTGGCAGTGACTGGTGCGAGGCAGCAAACGAGGTATATGGTCCTTGTTCACTCGTGCGTGTCTGAAATCTGTGAGATCCCTTTCAGAAAGGACCTTGAGCACCTTGTTGGGGTGGAGCCATGGGCAGCTTCAAGGGCCAGCCAGCACTGTACCCACAGGGCCACCTCGGGATGGCAGATGAGAGATTTCCAGTTTAGCTGGCTCCTCGCTCCGCCACCCGACACGCTGCCTGTCGTCCCACAGCCCCCAGTGCCTCTGAGTAATAACACAATGTTTTGCTTCTTAGTAAATACCTTTTAAACTGATGAATTCAAAAAGCACTTTAGATGACATTTAGAATTTAGAACCAGATGACTGAGCTGTGAATAATGAATCTTGCCCAGTAGATGGATGGCACGTTACTGTGCAATTCTCCCCCTCTCAGTCATTGTCAGCTGAAGCATTTTTCTCTTCCACCTGGTTTCTCTCTTCCCTCCCTCACCCCCAGAATACACAAGGCCTATTCAGAAATGCTTTATTTTGAAGAGCACGTGCAGAGAGAAACTTCCAAATCAATCAGACCTAATCAGAGATGCATTTCTCTCCTTCTCTTCAATCTTGACCTGAGGGCTGGTTATTTATGGCCTCAGTCTTTAAACTGGGGCTTTCTGTGCCCATCCTCACCCACACTTTAGCCAGAGTCGTCTCCCAGGTGCACAGCGGGGCAGCACAGTGGCCCGTGTCACCTCCTTGGACACGCTGCCTTGGTGCCACGGTGGAGGACAGCAAACAGGCAGCCTCCCCTTATCCCACAGCCTGCAAGGCCAAATTAGAGGTGCCACTTTCAGTGCCCAGCAGTAGCCAATGTTTTGGGCAGCACAGGGTTGCTGTGGTCGTACTTGTGATGGCTGCAGCACGCCTGTCCCAGCTTTCCCTGTTGGAGATGGCACTCCTTGGCCACGGCAGCCACGCTGTCCCCTAGCCTCAGATGTGCCTCCTGCCTCCCATCACTCTGCCAGACTCTCAGCCCCCAGCTGACACTGCAAGGAGGTGTTCCTTTCCTGGATGGCTGGCCTCTGCTCAGCAGCCTGAGTCCTTTACCTGGGTTAAGCATGTCCCTTGCTCAGGCCTTTAACCCCCCGCAGGCAGGGCAGGCACTGGCACAGTGTCCCCTCCAGCTCCCCACTTTGCACCACTGCAGGCAACACCCAGCTGTCCCCCCAGGCAGCCCAGAGTCCCTTTGTCACCCACAGAGAGGGAGCAGAGGAAGGAGGGGGTGATCAGGGGAGGCTGCTCAGGATGTAGCAAGCAGGTGAGAACAGCATGAAGCTGAATTCCAGCATCTGGAATTGAGCTGGGTCACAGGTGCCTCAGCCCTGGGGACACAGATCTAGATCTATGCCTTCTGTGCTGCAGGCTCCACATGTTAGGTAAAGGTGGATAATGAACTAAGCAGGAAGCTCCATCAGATGGGAGGAGGTGATGAATTAGAATTGGGTTTTCTGGCTGCCTTCAGCTGGGTGTCAGTGCTAGGAGGGCTGCATTTCTAGTCTGGAAAGGCTCAGAGCTGTCTCAGCTTGCTTTGCTTGCTGCATGTTTGATCCCACTGTCTGGCTAGAGTGTTGGAAAATCTTTGCAGCATATAGGAAGTCATGCTGAAGACTATTTATTATAGTGTCGGTTACTTTTTGCCTTCTCCATTGTCAGAGATGGAATGTTTCTATTCAGAGGAATTCTCGACATCGTGGTACGTATTATCTCCCAGTGCTGCTGTCTTGTTCCAGAAGGAAGCTGTGGAAAGTGCTGATTTTGGTAACTGCACTCAGATCTTCGAGGTAGAGATTATTCCTAGAGGAGGATGGGCTTCTGTGGGCATCAGTGCGGAGCGATCACTCAGACTGGAATAATCCAGCAGGGCTGAAAGGCCTTGGGCTCTGCTCCTGCATTGCTTTTAGGTGCCTGCCCTGGCCTCCTGCCTCACTTTTAATGCTGCACTGGTGGGGTTTGAATATGAACACCGGGAAATTCCACCCAAGGACAGAGGAAGCAGCAGGGCCAAGCTGAATCACACACAACTCAAAGTAGGAAAGGTTGGGTGTGTTCCTATTCTGCCAGTTGTTCTGCTAAAAGTAGTTTCTCCAAGCTAAAACCCCCTTCATCTATGTCTCCTGATGTCTGCTGTTTTGTTCGTGCTCATTTTCTTATGTTTCTTGAGACTTTTTGTATGATTCAACTAGAAATATCAGCAAGGAAAATCACATGTTTTAAGAATGACTTTCAAACAGTATTCCTTGGTTGCTGGATGGGTTCTTAATTTTTCTTTCTCTTTTTGGGTTTCCAAGTGTTTTAACACACAGATTAGAGCCTCTTTCATGTGAGAAATGCTTTTCTGCTGTGAAGACTTGCAGAATATTTGCCCTGGGTTGAGGTGAAGGAAGTGCCCTGTGTGGTCAGTGCTCTCTGGGAAGCTACTGCTCTGTAGTAGGATGAACTTTTGGCTCTGTGTGGCATCAAGTGGCAGTCAATGGCTGTGTTGCTTTGTATTTACAAGGAAGGCAAATTAATATTGCAAATTATTGTTTACAAATCCAGCTTTCACATCAAGAAGCCAAGGTAAAAAGGGGATTTTATTATGATTTTCTGTTAATAGATGTTAACAAAGTGTCAAAACTGCCTCTCCATAACTTCTTTGTATGCAAAATAACCGCAAAGCCAGACTAGGGCATGGAAAATTGTCTTTTGAGACAGTTACTTGAAGCAGTAGTAAAGCAGCACTGACCACACCTGAACCTCAACCTTTTCACACCCTGTAAACGTGAGCAAATGATTGGTCTCTGCAGAGTTACTGGAAGAGTAATAAAGCTTAGATAGGGAGAAAGCATTTGGTGAGCTAGACTGTGCTTTCAGTGTCTAAGTAATCCAGTGTGGTTGCACCATTCAGCTGAACTTTGAAATGCTTGGAGAGAAATATTTGCCCTCGAGTATGACACAGCTGATCTGACACAGGAAAGGGTGTCTGGAATAGGGCCTGTGACTGATTGGAAATCTCTCAGTAAAGATGAGGGAGAAGGACAGTTGCAAATCATGGGGTTGTTCCACATAAAATAAGATTTTATTTTTTGAATGAAAGTTGGGAAAACTTAGCTGAGACTTCAAAGCTGGGAAATAGCTTAGTGGTAGGTATTGGATTGCTAATGAGCTGTGAACTTTACTGAACACAACGTATTGATTAAGGTGGTATTTTCCTAATCTTGTTCTTAACACTTATTTACCCTTCCTTAAGCTTAAGAGAAAGTATTGCTGTAGATATGTGTTTATTAGGTCTCAAAGTAGCCACACCTTCCTACTGGCCAACTCTGTACTCAAACTGAGTAAAAACACCTTCCGTGGTGCAGGAGGGTGTGTAAATCTTGGTGTTGGGAAGAGCCTCGGGTCTGGAACTATACACTGGGGCTCCATTCAAATAAATCAGAATTCTGTGCAAATCTCCCAGAGCATTGCAGCCCGGAACTGAAATGAAATTTATTGCCTCTGCTTGTGGAATGGGCAGAGCTTGTCTGTCCCAAAGCTTGCAGGTGGGGTGACTGTACTTACCAGTCCCTCTAAAGGTGTTGCAGCACAGTGTGGGAATTGCATTGTATTCAAGCACTAATTTCTAGGGCCTCAGAAGTATAAATAAAGAAATGCTTTCCCCTGGCTAAATAGGCTGTTCTGCTGGATTGGTCTTAACCAGCAGTGTCAGCAGAGCACACAGGCTCATGTGCTATACTCCTTAGCTCAGTGATGCTCTGAGAAATCTGGCATCTTTTGCGGGGCTTTTTTATTCCATTTGTGCTGGAAATATCAGAGTAACAGTCTCCTAGTGTTAAGATAATAATTTCACTTTTAATAATTTCTAAAATACAGAAAAACCAAAGGAGACAAGACAGATGTTAACTAAAGATCATTTCCAAGATACTGGTTTAGCTCTTAGGGCTACAGTTCTTTTAGACAAATTGACTCCTCTTTGCAGTTCTTTTGGGTTTTTGAGGTTTTCTTTTTTTTTTTTTAATTTCGTTCAGGTTTTTTTTCCTCTTTCTTTCCCCTAAAAGATACTTCTTCCCTGGTTGTAAAGGCTTTCCTAAGTCCTTACCTCACAGCTCAAAGGAGGAAGCAGGGGCAGGGGGAGGAATCAATGTCTGTATGTGCTCGGGCCCAACACCCACACCTGGATAAGGTGTTTTGCAGTATTGTTTTATTTTACAGTTGCCTTTTTTTTTTTTCCTTTCACTTGGAAAGTGTTCATAGCAAAAACCTTCATTGCAACATCACATGTTCTGGAAANAAAGTTTTCTTGTGACGTGACTTCTCCTCTCCCCACAATTCCTGGCAGCAAGGAGAAAGCAAATTTCTACCAGATGGTATGGAGGCAGTTTAGCCTCTGTGCTGTGCAGGTGATGGCACAGTTGTGGGGCTGTAAGACCACCAAAGGGCTCACTGATAAAAGCCAGTGAATTGCAAATTATGGCCAGGAACCAGGAACTGACTCTTGCTTGGACTGCTACTGACACTGGAATTACTAAAACCAGTTTTGGAGCATATTCTGTTGCTGACAGGTGTGCAACAGCAGTACAGCCTCTAAACCACGTGAATAATGGACACTGAGAGCTTTCCTGAAAACCCTTAAAAGTAAAACTGTGATCATAAAGGAAGTTTTCTTTTATTAACTTGCCTTCCCTGGGAGTGACTGTGGGATCCTGCTAAGCTGTGAACAGCACAAGTGTGAACTGTGGGAAAGCTGCTCAGCAGCACAGGTCCGTAGCTTGCCAAAGCCAGGCTGGACCCACTCAAACTTCCCCTCCTCTCAGGGAATGTGAGGCTGACCTTGGCCTCACAGTGAGAGCTGCTGCAAGCAGAGAATGTTTGCCGTGCAGTTTTGCAGAACTGATCCTATGAATGATCTTCTACTTCAATTATTTCATAGGGGAGCAGTGTCAGAACTTGGGCTAAATGTACAGGGCCGTTTTTTGGACATGCTTGAATTTTCACTGATTGTTTGTCTGCATGCAGCCCTGCGTGATGATTTAAACTTCATGTGGCAAATGTAATGGAGGATGTAAATCTTCATCTTCCTTCTCAACCAAACTATAAAAATAAGATAATCTGGTTCATCCTATAGCTCATGCTAAAATGAGTCATATGCATGTATGTGTGTATACACTTTACAGGGGTCATTACTGAAATTCCTGCTGTTAATAGGTTCAACAAAATCCCTTCCAAGGGAAATAAGCCAAATAGCTTTGCTCTATCATCACTCCTACAGAGGCAGCCACTGGGTCCCAGCAGGGATGTCAGCATCAACCAATCTGTGTTTTGAGTGAGGCACCAGGAAGCACAGTTTTCTGGGCCAGTATTTCAGGAAAACATATGGCAGTGTCTGCTGCTCAGGAAAGGCAATGGTTCAGTCAAGCACTCAATCAGGACTTTCCCACTGCACAGACTGAGAGGGAGCCAGTCTTCCTCACACTGGAGTCTGGTGCAAAGCTGTTTTGCATTTTCTACAGTAGCCCTGGTAGAAACTTGTTTGCAGCTAACCCGTGCAGGATCTGCACTCCTGAGCATCAGCATGGAAGTCTTCAGGCTAACAATACCCAAGTCCACCAGCCAGTCTCAGGAATAGATAAGTGAGTTTCTTACACAAGGAAACAACTAAACACTGCCTTCTATTGCAAGCTGTATTTTAATTTTGGTGTGTTACACATCATGTTGGACGGAGTTACTACAGGGTGAGCACTGTTGTTCCCGATATCCTGTTAGGATGAGGAATGGGCTAGCACTGGGGGGGAAAGGGCATTTACCCCTGCTCTGTCTTTACTGTTCCAGCTGGCATTCAAGTTGGTTTTGGTCTGCCAGCCTGAACTTTGGACACTGCTGCCTCATTGCTGTTGCCCTGAACACACTGAGCTTGTTTATAATGGAGTTTTGAAATAGTAGTTGCAAATGGACCTCTAGACTTGTAGACTAATTTAAAAGTACATTACTTATACTAGTTGTATTAGTTATCCTGTGATACTGTCATGTTCCTCTGCTTGAAGGGATAAATAATTCAGTCTTCTGAGAATCTCTCGATTGTATTCTTTTGCTAAAACTGGCATTAATAACATGGCTTCTAGTGACAGAGCATTCTGACTTCTTTGATATCCTCAGCAGTTTGGGCATTAGGCGACTGCAGGACTGCAGGAACTCTACCATTAAGCACCTACCACAGTGCTATCTGGTCTAGTAATTTTTCTGTCATTTGGGACCCAGTAGTAGAGCAGATTTCCCTTCAGTGTAGAATGACTTCGTTATGCAAGGTAATTATTTTCTTCCTTTCATTTCAAATGAGGTTTGTGTTTTTCCAGTCTATAACCAAAGTATCAGCACAGTGTCAGCTGTAGGTGGGATTATAAGCAAGAATTGCCAAAGCATATAAAGCGTGGATATCCACACAGTCAGATGTTGCAGGGGGTTCTCGTCATTAAAGTACTGTATTAGTAGCTTCCATTATGTTGCTCTCCTGTGGTGAAGCATTCTGGATCAGAAGAGACCTGCTATTTCACATGCACTCCAGCTGTTCCCTTCACCCACCACAGTCAAACCTCGTATTTTCTTATTTTTAATGAGTTACGTGTGTGGAAAGCCAAAAAAATAAGAACCAAAAACCATGCAGAGGGAGATTGTTAGATTGTTTCCTGCATGAAGAAGCTGAGTGAGATCACAGAGGGCACAAGAAAGTTTTTCCCAGCCATGTGAAGTACAGAGCTGTGAGGCTGACTCATTTCCTCGACCACTGTCCTGACAGACCAACACCAGGGTGGTTGCCTTTGTCCCCGGTGCTTTTGTTTCCGAGAGCACTGATGATTTCTGCCCTGTTTTCTGGTCTCCTTTTGTTCTTGCTGTGCTGTGTTCTGGGCTCTTTATTATTCTGTTTTGATTTTGGTTTTACTGGCCATCAGGGATATTTCCCATCTCCTTATGTCTCATCTTAAACTACATGTGGTTCAGAGCTCTGACTGATGGCCCCAGGATGCCTGGTTGTGGCTTTGATGCATGTCATAGTCCAGGAAACTGAGATCCCAACACAAATCACTGTACAACGTGCCACAACTCTTGTGTTTGTCATGCAGCGAGGAAAAGCTGTGCCCAGCGAAGTCAAAGCAACAATGAGAACAGTGTCCCTTCCTCAGGAGCCCCCCCTTGACAGCACACGAACTGCCTGCGTGTGCCCCGCCTGCCCCTGATGTTCAGAACTTTCCTGGTGGTATTTGGATCCTCTCAGCCCAGGCTGTAGCCAAGTGTACTAGTCTGAAAGCAAACCAGTGGGAGATTCCAAGCCAGAGCTACAATTTAATAGGAAAATGACAAAAAAAAGGCAGAAAAGACTGGCTTAAACTGACAGAGTCAGAATACAACCTGACACCCTGTTGGTCAGGGTGGTGGTAGCAGTCCGGTTAAATGGTGGCTGCAGTCTTGTTGAAATGGTAGATGTGGTTCTCTTGAAGTGGTGATCCTGTGGAAGGGTCTGGTCTTCCTCTGAAGGTCCAGTGGTGGTTATGTAGCTTTTTTTCCCCTGGGAATCCAGTAGGTAAGGCTGCCCGTGGTGTTCCAACCTGAGATTATATCTAGGTAGGAATGCTCGGTTCCTCCCCCTGGGCAGAGCATCTCACAGTGGGATGATGGAACTTTATGAGTCATGCAGCGAGGCTTGATGGCCCATTAGCAGAAGATATTCCCTGGAGGGAGTTCTCAGGGGTGGCACATTGAAGAGATAAAGAACACTGCCCCACCTGGTTTTAACAGCTTAGGAAGATGGTGGTAGAATACATACTTTTGGTTACATCTTACATTGTAACCTAAGACACCGAGGCACGGACTTGCAGAGCAGGACTCCTCTCTGTTTTGAAAGCCTGCTCCATCGCCAAAGAACTGGCATAACCATGGCCACAGACCTGACCACCAAGCTGGTCCTGGTGCTTCACATGCCTTGTGACTTCGAGTAGCTGCACGGCAATTTGCAGAAAGCTTGCTGACAATAACACAAACACTGGCTGGCCTCTGCAGAGGAATATCCCAACTCTGGGCATGCAACCAACACAGCACATAAGCTTCTGTTTTCTCTTTCTTTGAACCATCTTTCTGCTTCAATCTTCAGAAAAAAAGGATTTAAAACCTCACTATCAAAGTGATATACCCAGTGGTCATAAAGAACTGCAGAACAAACAAGATTTGTCTCGTAGCAGAGCTGAGGGGAGGGAGTTGGTTGTCATACTTCTGCGATGGAGCAGGGCCTGGGAAAGTGGCCCTGAGCTGGCACAGGTTAACTAGAGTGGCATTTTAAGGTCCCTACCCCCGCAGCTATACCTAACGAGCTTTTACAACATTAGCTGCTTCTGTACTGCTTCAATCCCTGCTGCAAGAGAGTAACCCAGCCTCTGCAGTACCTTTTGGAAAGAGGGATGGGTTGAAGCTCTGGTGGTTGGATAGCAGACCACTCACTAGTACTTAAAATCTGAGAACTCTGTATAGTCTGGAGGCCTTTATAGCTGTGCTGAACTACCACTGGTCTAAAATACTGCCAGAGTGCATTACTTGTCTCTGGAAGCCATTTGTTTTCATTCACTGCACAAAGTAAAACAGGCCCAGGGTTACAAACAGCTTGGTCTGTGCTGGGGCTGCAATTTTGCTGCACTGGGAAAGGCCATGGTCACTTGCAAGTGCCACTGTCACTGACATATAGCTCAGGTAGCTTCTCCAGGGTGGTGGCACAGCATAGGTGCTTGTGTTGCTGATTTTAGGAGCTCTTGAAACACAGACAGAGCTCTCTTACTGTGAGGATGATTAAATCCCGAAGTAGGATTGCCTGGAGAGGTTGTAGAGTCTCCATCTTCAAATATTCAAAATGTAATTTGCCAGAGTCCTGAGGAACCTGCTTTAATTGACCCTGCTTTGAGCAGGGCATTGGACCAGATGATCTCCAGAGGTGCCTTTGAACCTCAGCCCTCCAGTGATTCCCCGAAAAGGGGTTCAGTGCAGGCACAGTAGTTTGAGCACTGTCTTTACCATAACAACAGAACTCCACTCCGCTCTTATTCCAAGAGGCCTATCAGCAATCTAACTTTAAAATCTGCATTTCCTGGCTTATGAGATCACCCGTGGAGGTAGATTCTCATTTCCTGAAATGATAAGAGCCCAACAGATAAGCAAAGGGCAAGAGCTCACTCAATCTGTTAGTTATACATGCACATAAATATAACAGTCACTTTTCTTAGCATCAGGTACTTACTCTGTAATTGGTATCACTTAATGTAAAGCGTTGTTCTCGATTTTAAAGGCTGATGTAATTGCAGTTTTACAGTCCGTGGTAGCATACCAATGCAGTCACTTCTGTGCAAAGTAAAGCACTTGGTGTGCTGTTCGTGATATATCAGTGTAAGACTCGGATCTCACAGAAACAGGACCAAACTGTGAATGCAGACATCTGGTTTAGTATCATGAAGGGAGTAAATACCAAGACAGTCCTGGAGAAAGAAATCCACAGTGCTTAAATTATTATTATTATTATTATTATTATTATTATTATTATTATTATTATTTTCTACATGAATTACAGGATTTATTTCAGATACAGAAATTGCTGCAGTATTAAACCAACTACCTAAATTCTCACACAGGATAGGAGGATAGGTAGAAAATTCCACTATAAAGAGAAGCTCTGCAGAGAGTGGGATGCAGAAAGGTTTCAAACTAATTAAAACATTTGGTAAATTCACGACTGTCACGTGCTTGAGCCAGCACTTGAGTTGTAGAGCTTGTGGACAGTATCTGGTTTCCCTGAACATGCTCACCAGTGTCATACCTGACTCAGACATGTGCTCCACCAAGCTTTGGGGCTGCTCCCGCCTCTGTTTTATTCAGGGTGGAAAATGAGCTATTATATACAAATAGCAAGCTTTGTGTTTCTAGCAACTGTTGTCCTGTCCAACAACACAAGAATTTCAAGATGCACAGTACACGCCACTCAAGTCAATGCAGTTATTTCCATGCCTACAACTTAGCACACTTACAGAGCTGAAATAATGGAAATATTTCTGGATTTTGTTGTTGTGGCGAGGACAAAGAAAGCACCAAAAAATGATTTTGCTGCTAAACTGAAATATGCCCTTCCCAGAAAGTAGCTGTGGGTTGAATTCATGTGCATGGGTTGAATTTATGTGAGGTTTTCTATTGCAATTACATAAGGAAAACACATCCTAGCCTGACTGAGCATAGGTGCATAGCTTTATCAGCAATTAGTTCCACTGGTAGGTTATCTGAACAGCTGTCAGAGATATTGATCACGACAAAACCTGGTTTGGAATAGTGACATCTGAAACAATTGGTTTTAAAACAGTCCGAAATATAGCTATTGATTGACTCAAGGGGATTCTTCTGGCCTGTACATGTACAATTTTGCTTTCTTAACTCAGCAGGATGCCATGGTGTGAACTTTGTGAATAATCTTTAAAGAACGTTTTGGGGAAAAAAAAATGATGCTGGGGTGATTGAACATCTTTCAGAAAAATTATGGAGGAGTTTAGGAAGCCAGGGTTCTTTTCCTGATTATTTCTTAGCCATCCAAATCTGAGATTGAAAACATTACCTAGATTTAATGAGGAAGATGTAAAAAGGGCCAGAACCAGTCTGGAAAGACCATATGCACATCATGTTCCTGGGAATAGGAACTTTCTTGGGACTGGGAGATGGCTAAGTCACATTTGCAAACTGAGGCACGTAGAAACTGAAAGCGGTTTGTGATGCTGAGCAGCTGATTGAGAAATCAGGACCAGAATTTGTTCTAGATCTAGGCAAACAGTCCTGTGCTGGTGGGAGGGATTTTTTCCTGGATGTGATTTCTTCAGGCCTCTGATTATCAGCCTGCATGTGCAGGTTCAGTACAAGCCACATGCCATCCCATGGCATTATACTGAACTTGCACATCAGGAGAAATTTCTGGTTGTGAAATGGCAACCTTAGTATTTTTCAGGGTAGTTAAAGAACAATTGTGTCTCTCTTTTCCCCTTCTTTGTCAGCCAGTCATTGCAAAAGCACATAAAGTACTGTAAAGACTCAAGTTCCAGGCAATCAATTAGTGTACTCAGAGTCATGCACGGTCTGATGTGCACGAGGCAGTTGCATCTCCATCTGCTGCGCTCAGCAGTGGTTTGAAAGATGTCAATATAGGTGAAATGCTGATGTTGCTTATGTTGCTGTGAACTGAAGGTAGGCAGTTTCTAAACTGATCCTTCCTGTCTATATTGCTAAAGTGAGCTTGAAACATGGATTGAAATTTAACATTTCCTTTTAAAAATATCTGTCCAAAGGCAATTCTGTTTCTTTCCTTTTCCTTCCCCGCTTTGGAATAATGCTCAGTCTTGCTGGCCCTGTCTGCCTGCATCAGGTGGAGGTTGTGCACCATGGGCCATCCTGGGGCTTGGGCTTCTGGGTTTGTTGCAAGGTGGTGGAGCCGAGTCTGCTTTGGATAAGGAAGTGTTAAAATCTCTTCCAGCCCTCATGTAATATATTCTTTGTTTAAAGAAACATGATGCTGTTCTTGAACTGCCAGCCCTTGCCCTCTGTATTCTAGGCTGTTTCTAATTTAAACACTGTTAATTGTTGTTCTTTATGATCATATCGAAGGCCTCTGAAAATGCCAGCCCAGGCTGATATCCGTGTCCTCAGTACGTGCACAGAGTGGAACAGCTTACAGCTTTTCATTAACCTGTCTGTTCATTTTGCATCGCTGTCTCTCCTTTGGGAAAGTGAGAAGTGAGATGTGACAATGTAAAGCGGCTCTTCCCAACATCACGCAAACCGCCTGTGACAGAGCTGGGAAAACCGACCCAGAGCATCCTCATCCCAGGCCAGGGCTCCCAGCCCATCTTCCCTTGTTGAAGCACAGGCTGGGAAAAGCCAGATCCCTGATCATCACCAGCTTTCCTTCACCTCCTGCGCTCTGCCAGGCTGCTCAAGGCCTGCCAGCATCTTCCGAGCGCCGCGGGGCTGCTCCTGTTCGGGGGCTGCTCTGGGGGGCTCCGAGCGTGGCGGCTGCCCAAGGCTCGGACCCGTCATCTGCTGGCCTGGCAGAGCGGGTGGGAGAGCCAAAACACCCCTTCGCCTCCAGCAAGAGAAACATCCCGTGATTTTATCATAAACAGCTCTTCAGCCGAAGCACCTAGGGATTTGAGCACGGAAATCTGGCATGGAAATGCCTTTCACTACACTCGTGTGCCTGAGCATTCCCACGAAAAACTGCTTTTGATCAGCAGGCGGCTGGGGAAGGCTGCGAAGCCCCGCCAGTTGTGCTGCCCGCGGCCGTCCCCGTTCCGGAGCCTCGGCGGGCAGGGCAGGGCCGGGCCCAGCGCCGCCATCGCCGGGGCCGCGGCGCCATCTACGGGCGGCGGCGCGCGGAGCTGCCTGAGGGGAGCGCGGCTGCCAGACACCCCTGCGAGGCTTCCCTCACACACCCCGGCGAGGCTTTCCTCACACACCCCTGCGAGGCTTCCCTCACACACCCCTGCGAGGCTTCCCTCACACACCCCTGCGAGGCTTCCCTCACACACCCCTGCGAGGCTTCCCTCACACACCTCCACGGACGGTCACTCAGCCACCTCCCTGGGAAGCCCATTACCAATGTCTAATCACCCTTTCTGGACAGAAATTCTTCCTAATGTCCAGTCTGAACCTCCAGCACAGCTTAAGGCTATGTCCTCTCCATCCTGTCCTTTGTTGCCTGAGAGCAGGGCCGACCCCCACCTGGCTACAACCTTGTAGAGTCCCCCCTGAGCCTCCTTTTCTCCAGGCTAAACACCCCCAGCTCCCTCAGCTGCTCCTCACAGGACTTGTGCTCCAGACCCTTCCCTAGCTCCATTCCCGTCTCTGGACTGGTTCCAGCACCTCAGTGCTGAATTCCTGAATTCAGGGGCCCAGAATTGGACACAGGACACGAGGTGTGGCCTCATCACTGCCCTGGTCCTGCTGGCCACACCACTGCTGATACAGGCCAGGCGCCAGTGGCCTTCTTGGCCACCTGGGCACACCTGGGCTCATGTTCAGCTGCTGTCAAACAGCACCCCCAGGGCCTTTTCCCCTGGGCCACTTTCCAGCCACTCTGTCCCCAGCCTGCAGTGCTGAAGGGGGTGAGTGCGGGACCCTTGTGCAGGACTTTTCACTCTACCTTGTTGAACCTCATACAGTTGGCCTCGGTCCACAGATCCGGCCTGTCCAGATCCCTCTGCAGAGCCTTCCTGCCCCCCAGCAGATCGACAGTCCCAACCATCTTGGTGTCATCCATGAGTTCACAAAGGGCAGACTCACTTAGCCACAGGACATTCTGCTGGTCTCAAAAGCTGGGAGGTGGCTGTGGCCTGCCCGGCTGGGAGCACCCAGGGGCACAGCTGATGGACAGCAGGAGATGCAGCTGGTGCTTGGGGTAAGCTCACCTCAGCCCCCATGCACCTGGGGGGCACCAGAAAGCTCAGGGGGCTTACCAGGAGTCGCTCTTTTTGACTTTACCCGTCATATTTTGCAAAATGCATGGCTAATTTTGGTACATAAAGTACATGGAGGATTGGGTAGTATCAATATTGCATCCACCATAGTCAGTCAGGTTAAACCCAGCATTGTTGGTCTGAAACTTCCACTGCCTGCGCCTTGAAAATCATCACATGGCTCTTAAACTTGAAACTGTTAATTATTTTACAGCATGTACTGTGGTCCTTCTGACTAGAAGTTTAATTCCCTGCAAACATGCAAGATTGTCTGCCTTTAGGAGGCCGAGCTAGCTGTGGTCATTTAGTGTCTTTGTCAAAGCAAACCTATTTGATTGTACCCAACTGCTCTGAAGCAATTCATAAATAGGAAATACCAATACAGCAACCAGTAGCATTTTGCCCAGAGCAACATCTGTGCTCCAAGCAGCTTAGTCTAACACTAAACAGTACAAATCTGTTGATAACACAATGTCAAATGCTAAATCTGGATCAGTGTTGCATATATCCAAGACTAAGCACTTATGAGTCAAAGCCTTCAACTCCATTAGAAAGAAGTAGGTCTTAATTCTAATCTTGGTATGGTGGTGTTAGTGTGGAGTTACTTTGCTGATTTCACAGACCTTACATCATGCTTATTAAATGGTAACTGAGATGCCCAAGGTATGCCAGCCTGAGCTGTCTACACCCCAGCTAAATGACAAGTGTTGAATAAAGGCTAGTAAACATGTCAAGACAAAATAATTACACTAAATACGAATTTTATTGCTATGGTTATTTTGCTATAAATTAATAATGAGAATGAGGACATACAGTAAAAGCTGCAGTAAAGACAGGGAGTGCACAAGAACATAAAGGTTCTGGAGGGGAAACTTGTTGCATGCTGCCCTCCCATGACTTACACAGTCTTATGCTGAGGAGGAAAAGCACAAACGCAGCTGAGGAACACGGGTGTGAATCTTCTCCTCTACTCCACTTGCGTGGCTGGTTCCATCACCTACTGAATCTTCACTGAACAAACAAAAGTAAGCCAGTGCTGGATGACAGGCAGGGTAGCTCCAGCTGGACGCTGCTCGGAATGTGCTTCGGCACTGGGGAAGATGTGTCTTTGCTGGAAGTCAGTGCAGTTGTTCTGTACAGAAACACTGCCCACCCCCTCCTCCCCAGTGAGCCTTTACCCACTCACTACAAGAGACTGGCTCTCCCCCAAATTCACGCAAAAGAAGCCAACAGCTCTGTTTTCACATGTAATTAAGAACGTGGGAGGGGGCCTTGGCTGACCTCTTGAATGTGGCCAGACTTACCAGGAGGCTGAGCATTCCCACCCCACCCTCAGGAAGCCTGGCTCTGTCCAGCTGTCCGTAACTGTGAGCCCAAAAGTAACGAGTCCCAGATGACCATGTAGACTCGTGACCTCCATCAGCACTGACACTGAATTCTGAACACACTGTCACTGCTGTACAACAGATTTATCCTTACCTGACAGTGTACACTGCACAAAAACAGTGGCTCTGTGGTACCTGTGAACCTCCCATAGCTTTAGGGGGCTTAAGTATTGGGCCTAAAGCAGGAATGTGTGCTTGGGTACTATGCAAATATAACTGGAATTATAGTAGTGAATAGCACCGTTCAGAAACAAACTATCATTTCAATCTGCTTTGGAAATTATCTTGCCACACCTGCTGCCTCTTCCCATCACTATGGTGTCACTGGTCTGCAGAACCTGGCATGGCAGTCCCTCCAAACCTCAAATCCCATCTCCTTCAGCTCACAGCAGCATCCACACCAACTGCAGATACACGAAGGGCAGAGCTGGGCAGAGAAAGGCTATTGAGTCACGACTGTGTATCCAGCCAGACATTATTGTGGGTCTGACCAAAACTCCACTCTGCTCCTGAGCAACAGGAGACACGGGCATGTCTTCAGGAAGCAAATCTGAGCTTCATCAACCAGTGACTTCAGGTGGCAATCCCCATGCTGCTGCTTTGTGCACCAGGATGCTGCCACTTCTGTCTCTGCAGTGAGATCAGAAAGGCTACAAGCACCTGCAGGGAGGTAACTGCTCTTGATTTCATGCTCTAGCACAGTTTTGTACATTTGCTTTCTGGCTTCTAAATGCTTATGCTTCCGAGACAGAAAAGTAGTTCATGATTTTTGTATAAAAGCAGCCTATTGTTTCCAAGCCGAAACTAGAATCTTTGGCTTCAATTAGTAGCATGTTTTTCCACTGAGAAGGGTAAGGTTATTTTCTTAATGGAGAATTACTTCAATTTGAACTTTTAAAAAGATAATTTCTTTTGAAGTTCAACCCAGGAATGTTTTGCAATCAATAGTCTTTATTTTATATACTTCACTTGAAGAAACCAGGGACCTACACAGAGTTATCTCCTGAAAACACAAAAGACATGTTCCCCTGCTGTAACTAACAGTTCTTCTGAAAAAAAAAGCCCAAACCAAACCAACAACCACAGCTGATTCACTTTGTGTTGTCCTTTCCCAATCATTATGAAATTCGAAAAAATCATATGATGCCCAATTGTTTTATTCTCCCCTACTCCTTACAAGTTAAGAATCACAGAGGAAGAAGAGGAGATGGAGGCATTCTGCAGAACTTGCTATTGCAAAGCACAATCCAAACAGCAGCGCAGACCTGTAATTAAATTCATCTCTTAAAGGGCTTTTTAGAAGCGCAGACATGTTTGTTCACTTACATTCCATCCCCTTCTGACCTCAAGGCTACCAGGTCTCTAGAGAGCTTCAGTACTGTACTGCAATTTCTTTTGGTTTGGGCTAGCAAAAGGAAACTTTCACTTCAGTCCTCTTTTGCACTTCCAGAATGTCCTTTCAGTACATCTGACTGGCAGAACACGTGCACCTTGTGTTAAACTGTGAAAGGACAAGCATGCACACTGGTGTACGGCCTGAAAGCAGTTTACCTTCCCTAGATCAGGCCACTCTTACTAAAGCAGCCACGATTACATCTGTCTGTTTACTTCCAGTGATTCCACTTGGTTGAGTTAGTCCTAAGGGTTGTGAAAGCCTAGTGCTTCCCCTGGCTGCTACCCAAACTCTTGTCCAGGACCTCTATTGCTTAATAAGTAGGATAGAGCCAAGAGAGTTTCAGGATGAAATGGAGAAGATTGGGACTTCAGCTAGATTTATATGGGTGCAAGTTCTCACCTATTTTATCTTTCCTGACATGAACCATAAGGAAATTAACCTTCTTCTGAATGGAAGCATAAGTAAGACTTAACATTAAAAACAGTATGCGAATGCAGGAAGCTAAAAGTGGAAGTATAAAAATAAGTCCTCTTACTATAAGAACTCAACTTAGGCACCCTGCCTCATTTCCCTGAATAAGAAAGCCCATGCATTTCTTCAGAGCTTTCTTTCCCTGCCAAGCGCAGCTCAGCATGGATTATACCAGGCCATGTAACACACAAAACAGCTGCACTCCAGGGGACAGTCCACAGCACACTCTGTAGAGAAACCATGCATAAAGCAAAGCCAGACAGGTTCCTTGGAGTGTTTTCCTCAACAAGTCATGGAGGCAAGAGGAGACCTGCTGAATGTGAGGGGGAAATGTGCATACAACAAACCCTCAGCTCAGCTGTGTTCAAAATTAGTTGCAAATAAGGAACCTGGTTCAGGAAACCTTGGTGGCTAAGAGGCAGGCATCCTATCCTAGCCCTGGCAAGGCGGCTGATATCAAAGTGCCTGTGTGCAAGGTCTACTTGTGTTGCTTGTCTCTCCCCTCTCGACTGCTCCTGCCTGCAGAGGGGCTGGTAGGCCTAACAGAGCAAGGGCTGTTCAAGTTTGTTCTCCTGCAGCCTCTGCAGAGCCATGGCAGTAACGAGCAGAGACGCTGCACAATGGCCAGTTCCTAAAAGTACAGCTGGTGCAGTGTCCGAGGCTGCTGTTCTGAGACACCTGCAAAGCTAAAGATCCGTTACTTCCATCTGGCCAGAGAGCAGTCATCCAGGATAAAGAGGGAGCTAGAACAACAAACACTGCTCTTCCTTGCCACTGGGCATTCACATTTCTGGGAGAATAAAAGAATTGAGGAGTGCTGCCGCTTCTTAGGGCTTGCTCATACATTCTCAAAGACAACTTCACCTGCCTGGTGTGAGGAGCAGGTACAGGACTCCACCTAAGAAAACACACTACCATCTGCAGGCAACTCTGAAAACAAAACAAACCCTCAAGCATGGCAGACTGTAATGCCAAGGAATTTCTGCTGAGCTGTATGTTTTTCCAGGGAATGTTTAAAAGCCAGTAGTATGCGTATACTAATGCAGGACCCCTGTTAACCTCTTATTTAAACTAGATCTTAGCCCCCCCCCCCNGACCCAGAATAATGATCCCAGAGCCATTCCAGTTGCTGCTCCAGCCAGCATGCCCAGTGCAAGATCTCCATCGCTGTCACGGTAGCGCTCTCGAATGATGACGTGGTTTGCAGGGGGCTGGCCATAAGGTCCTAGGAAATAAGAGGTTGTTGAGAGGAGGGCAAAAGAAATATGTATCTTAACACCATACATTGCAATTTCAAAACAGGCCCATTCTTTCATCTTCTTCCTTCAACTGAATACTAAGATTTTGTCAGCTACACAGGTAGAATACATTTCTGCTTTGGATTCAGCCTCCACATTAATTAAATCCAAGGGCCTAGCAACACTTCTAGCCTTGTTACAGCTTAATTTCTGTGAGGAAAACTCATCACAAATGTAAAAGTGAACATTGTTCTGCAAAGAACCTATTAATTACTTGTATCATTCTATGAAACACTTTGTGCATTTAATGTAAGAAATGGGTCTAAAAATTGATTCAGCCCTGAAGCTAAGGCAAATAGTTTAGTTCCTCCCCCTAATCCCCTCCCCCCAAAAAAATCTTTGGCAGGTCTCAAGCCAGTAATTTGTCTGAAACTGTGCATCAGTTATTTACATTTACTGCCTACTGCAATTCAGCCTTCACATCTTGGACTGATCTGTGGGCTAAATATTCTTGAAAATCCCACAATGGTGTTTTGTAGCAGATCCTTAAGTAATCCAACTAAATACAACTAGAAAAGGCTTTCACTGATTCTCAACAATGCGTGACTCTCCCCCCCGAGAAGGATGATGTCACTGCAGAGAACAAGCAATGGAACTGAGAGTACAGGGGTTAAGTGACTTGCTGGGGTGAACCCAAACCCTAAGATTTAGTTGCAGTGACCCTGGTGAAGGAAAACATTGAGCCTTGGTTACTATGCCCAACCAGTAACCAGTATCTTAACACACTGGACTTGCAAACTGGTCAGGGGAGTTGCTGTTTGATGCTGCATTGTTATCATAAGGGTTTGGCTTGATTTCCAAGGCCTGCTGGAAGTTTTTAAAAACAGTTCTTGGGTTTTTAAAAGGCTGCCGTTCAGAACCAACAGAACACACCTTCCTCTGTGTTTGCATATATATCATCTGTATCTTAGGGCTTCAGTAACTTAGATGAAGAAAACTTGAAAAGCTTTAAAGGCTGATGCACCTCCCTTGTGACAAAAAATGGAAAAGGCAAGTGAAATAACCTGAACAATGTCAAATGGAAAACAAAATCTCCCTCAAAACTGAAATAAAAAATTCTCAGTAGAGATTCTTGTTGCAGAGTCAGATCATAAACAATTCGTTTTCTCATTTTTATTACCCATACAACTCTAAAGCCCCAGTTCTGCAGGACTGGGGCTCTATGCAAAACTAACCCGAAATTAAGGTGACTGTGATTAAAAGCACACCCTACAATTTTACTCTTTGCTTCCTGTTTTTGAGATTGAAAGCTATGTGAACCTGAACAGAGCAACAGAAGGCTTCACGTGGCTGAAATGCTGCCTTACAGCAATTCCACCACATGGGGAAGGAACCAGCTACAACCTGTTCTGGGAGTGGATTTACCTTTGAAACTCGCATCTAAATAATTAAACTAGGTATAAGAGCAGCAGATGAATGAAAAGCTCCATCAGTGCCCAGTATGGAGTACTGAATCACAAAATCACATCTTCTGGCTCTTGTACCTTTCCTTAGAAAACATGCTGTAGTTAGAGAGTTCTGCATGCTTCAGAAAGAGTTTATAAAGCAATGTAACTATGCTGAGATCACACTGGAAAGGTTAAATCCCTTAATACCAATTTCACTGCACTTCCTTTGTTGTGAAAGGGTGAGTGGACTTGGTTCCAGTTACAGGCCAGGTTTCCTTCTTTGTGTACAGGAGTGGTGGCTGGTAAAGGATGGTGATTAGTAGAGCTAAAGCCAGAGAGATTGACTCAAATAGCTTCTGTGGGAAGGTAGAAGATGTGGCTGATTACCTTGGTATGGATACTGATAGGGAACAGCGTAAGCTTGTCCATTGGAGGCATAGAAGATCTGAGGCCCCACCGGGGGATACGCACCATTGTACTGATCGTAGCCATAGCCATAAACCTGGTGAAATTAAAAACGTCTGTTACACACGGACACTTTGCTATGCATCCAATTAAGCACACTGTTCAGTTTGCCTTCGTTTCTAATGTAGTTAAAGTTTCACTAAAATATCCAGGCTGTACTGCTACAGCCAATCTACTCCCTGGAATGGGTTCAGAACAGCTGCTTGAAAAAAGAAGCATTTCTAAGCAGCGTTCGCTCTTTTCCTTTCTTGGATAGGCAACGGCAGAGGCAGGGCCTGGATCATCAGGCAGAACCCCAGCAGCCCTGCCAGCTTCTCCTCTCTGCCCTCATGCCAACCAGAAGTGCCAGGAAGGCAGCAGCCGATCCCAAAAAACTCCAACCAACCCTCCTAGAGGGTGTGCTGCAAGCAAACGTCACATTAAAGACAAATATTCTACAGCTGTATGTTTTAGAAGTAATTTTTTTTCTCCAAAGGAGGAGAGGAAGCTTCCAGCACCACAACTCGTTCTTAACAAGAGTGAGAGGCTGGAGCAGAGCACACATAGTGCAACAAACAATACTGACCCTCACATATTACTGCACATCACTAAGCACATCCAGAAATCCCCAACATATCCTGGCTCGGTCCCAAAGCTGCTCCTTCACTGCAAAAGAACTGTGTATGCAGGAACTAGAGTTACTGTGTTGCTATGACATCTTGGTACAACAAAATCCTTAGGTGTTAAAAGTGATGGCTCCAGTCATTACGCCCCATTTCTAAAACTCCTGATCTTATACCCTTCCAGTGCCTGCTCAACATGAAAGTGTAGTCTCACCTCCTCATGTTAGAAGCTGCACGGCCAATATATTTCAAGATCAGCCAAATAAATTCTGCCTTGTCTCTCAGAAGCTTTATTTTCCAAGTCCGCTGAGCAGCCACCCCTTTATACACCTCCCAACCAAATGTGCCTCGTCCCTTTCAAAGGAAATCCATCTCAAATAAGAGCAGCAATAGACTGATAGTGCCTTCCTCTCTCCTGTTGTACAAGCTTTAAAGCTGGATATAAGAGTACAATGCAGCACTTTGTGAGTGCTTGAAGGAGGCTGCTCCTGCTGCCTCGCTCGCTTTAATGCTTCCTGACTGCAACTCTTACCTCAGGTGATGGTGTGGCATAAGCTGTGTAGGGAGGAGGGGCCGAGGAAATGGCTGTCTCATCATACATCACATCAGATCCCACGTAGCCCTAAACACCATGGATAGACAGCAGTTATCACCTTTTCCTACAGACAGCCAGTTAAAGTAGTCTAAGGATTAAAACTTAATGACCCCAAAGAAAAAGCAGCCTTTAGCCACGCTGCATGTTAAGAAAGAAGTGAGTACCTTGTAAAGGCTGCAAAAACAAAGTACCTGGGAGAATACAAATACCTGATGAACCGCAGAAATGAGGCATAAAATTTTTCTCTGTGTGTGTGCAACAGACATGCATATGCGTACATGCAAGCACACTGGCTCCTTCCACCATTTTATAGCCTCAGATTTAGAAATTACCCTCCTGTTCATCTTCTGTCTTCAGATAAAGAAATCTTCACAACTAAGCTGGCTGCTTCCTGGCACCCTAGAGTGGTATCACCAAGTTCTGCAGAAGCAGGTAAAGGAAACACATGCAGTAGCCAAAAGTGATACCAAAAGTGAGGCACTTGAGTCCATTTAGAGTAAGTTCTGAGTGACAATTAAGATTTCTTGCCCAATATCCAAAATCTACAGTGATGCTCTTATTCCCTTTTCCAAGGCAAAAGCCAGCTCCCATTCTTTAATTCACAAGGGAACATTTTAATAACTCCACAGCAAATGTTCGATTATCTCTTGGACTGATGAAATCATGGCATTTGAGGACATAATGTGGTTATATCTCAAGTCAAACTCATGGTGAAGATTTTAAGGATTGCTTGAAACACTGTCGAAATACTATATGAAGTGGTACTTCCATCACCTGAGAAATCTCCTCACATCTTAGCAGTAAATGTGTTCTGTCCTGCCACAGGGATCTCTGTACAAGCAATGCACAAGCTTGCAAACACCTGCAAATGATACAGTTCTCAAAGCTAATTCTAACTGCTATTCCAGTCAAGTTAGGAGGCACTGCTGGATGCTTGGAATTTTTGAAAAGTATGTCACACACCTACAGACTCAAACCCACCTACCCAGTTAGTCCAAGTCCTTGTTGGACACCTTTAGTAGCTTTGGAAGGTGTTAATTTATGTAACGACTTGTGTAGAGGGGTACCTGCTCTACTTTGAGTAGCAGGGGTCTGCCGTGGCTGACCAAGGTCAGCACTGCCATGTTCTGAGCCATCTAGCAAGGCTGGCAGCTGTGTCAGAGGCATGAAAACAACAGTTCTCATTTCCTGAAACCAGGAGTCACCATCTCACACACAGGCAAGATAAAGCCCCTAAAACTAGAGCAGACAGACCATGAGTGTTGTGTCCTCTGCATGAGGACAAATCCTTCACTTCTCATTTAAGGCCACAGGCAATGTAGCATGGCTGCAGTCAGAGGCAATCGTGTCTGGGGTAGCTTTGCCATGACAAGTGTTTGCTTTGGGTATCTACAAATCTAAGTTATATCATCTGACAGATGCCACGGTACAGTGGCAATGTTAATGTGACCCATCAGAAACTGAGATAAGTTTCTACGAAACACAGCATTTCCCCTGAAACAGAAACACCTCGGGTTGGTTCAGTCTAGTCAACCAAGGAAAGCTGGTCCTGCAGAGTACTCTGGAAGGCAGTCTAGAGGAAAACCAAATTAGTAATACCCACAAGTGGATTGAGATGGCTGCCCAAAGATACGGTTTTCCAGAAGACTCCCAAAGAGGCTTCTATGATTCCTGATACTCTCGACAGCTAGCATGGCAATGCAGAGGCAATACACTCCTCCTCAGCATGCCTGCACTCCCCTCCAAGCATCTCACTCTTGCCCATGTCTCTGCCAAGAAGCATCCCACAGTGTGATGGATCCACATTAACAAACAGCTGCTGTGTAGTAAGCTTCCTTTAGCACCACACCCACCTGGGAGGCAACAAACACTAGGAGTGAAAAGTTCATTTTTGCTGGTTGCAGATGATTTGCTCGTTGCCCACAGCCTCAATGCCCACAGACCAGCTTTCTAAACATTCTTCCCCCCAGAGAAATCATTCCTTAAAATAATTATTTTCCACACAGCACGTATTTGCCTGGACTTGGCTGCAAGGATGACATGTGCTTGTGATCCAGAGAATCATGCTCCCCACCCACAAGCTTTACTATCATGCTCATGACCCTGTTTTCCTCTAGCAGAGAAGGATGGAACATGATTTCAGAAGTAAACTGCTGGACCACACATAACACTGATGTGCTGCTTCTCTATCAGTATAAAGTCTAGGTAGGACACTCACTGTGTTTGTTCTGGCGTCCTGGAGAGCAATTTTCCATGCCCTGCAAAAAACCCACACTGGTTAGTGGAACACTGATAAAAAATAATGCCACCTTTTTCTTTTAGGTCAGTGAAACAAACAAGGTTAGCAACTAGAGGTACTGCAGGAGCAGAGTTTAAGATACTGCATGTGTCAAAGCCTAATGATACACTCAAATGAATGCACAAAGCGTTACACCAAGACTGAGAAATAATTACTTTCTTTGCAGAGCTGAGAAAGAATGAGAAGGAACATGAGGAGGACTAGATGCAGTTTTGGAGGTCCTCGCTGCAAGAACAACAGGTAGGAAATATGCAGTCATGCTTAGAATAAGGTGATAGGAGGAGACGCTCCCCAGCAGAACAGTTCATCTGTGCTGATCAGAGCACCCTTGCTGCTATTGCGGCTCCCAAGAGGCAGGTACAGCTCACCCAGCTCCTCCCCTGCCACAGGGCTGGGAGCATGCTCCATGTACTACACTGCCTGGCAAACAGTGATGATAGAATTATCGAACCCTACACAGCCCAGCTCAGCTGAGAGTTCACAATAATGGAGTATTCTTCCTTTCGCTACTGGGATGTCCTTGGGCTTATGCCGCATCATGTGCTCTTGAGGAATGGCAAAAGTTTAAAAAAAATCTCTTCAACAAGTCTTGCATTAATCATATTCATCAGATTCTTCTACTCCTCCTCACCCTTCAGTGTTTTCAGTGACTTAACTTGCAGTTAGTTTGCATGAGCTAGACAACTTCTAGGAGAGCTACTGAGTTTTTTGTCACTGAAAACCTGCTTTTATTTGCTTGAAATCTTTCTTAAAACATATCTCTGACAGTTAGAAGGGAGGAAAATAACTAGGGAGAGAGATAAAGAGGGATAAAAGAGGGAGCAGCAGCAAAGCCATTACTCTCTGGCTGTCTTACAGGCAGTCATCTGCACTCTCTGCACAGAGGTTGACTGTCTTCCCATCACGGCAAACAATCTGCAGTAAACAGTCTCTCTGCTTCCCCTCTGGAGGCTGGAAATCTGAGTGAGAAAAACAGAGATGAGTTATGAAGTGCCTATAAACAGAATTACATGATCACATGTGCAAAAAGGGAGTCAGTTTATGCAAGTCTGGACAAAATAAACTAGAGCCTGTTGTAGCTGCCTTCTGTGGCATCAGAACAAGTCACAGAAGGAAATAACCTGTTCTTACTCTTCAGAGCATCCTGAAAGTTGGCAGCTCTGAACACCTTTCCTACGACATGCAAGTGTCTTACAGCAGGACCAATCCATACTTAGCAATAAGTACTCCCCAGCACTTGTGTCCTTGCCTTGTGTCAGCACCAAGTGAAGCACTAACAAATGCTAGAAGTGAACTCAGGAAAAACATCTGCTGAGGCTTCCCATTTCTAGCCCTGCCTCTCAGTCCAGCCAGCACTGTGGTTACACCAGGAACGCTCTGTATCAGACACACAGTCCTGCTGGGAACATCTCATTCTCCTGCATGCACTATCCTCACTGAGTTTTAAAGAAGTACCATGCCCTGGGTATCTCTAAAGCAATTGAGGAGTTGGTGGGGTTGAGGTTTTTTGGAAGGTGGGGGGTGGATTCAAGAACAGTGAAGTTGCACACATTTTGGACATGTTTACATCTGCAGTAGTGCTGTGTGTGGTACGCTGGGCAGGCACTGAAGTTGTAAAGAATCTCTGGATACACAAATCCAGAAGATTTCATTATTACCTCGACATTCATTCCCCACTCTGAGGTTGATGCAGTGGATGCGCATGTGGATTTTATCTTCTAGATCGTGGCGATTTTGATCATCATAGAATATTAAGCGGCCATCAGACCACAGATCAAACCAGTTCTTCTTCCAACGCCGTAAAATAGTACCTTAAAAATCAGACAGTCACTTTTGAGGGCACATATCGGGAAATATTTCTGTCCTAGAGTTAATGAAAAATAAACCAAGAAATCCTTCACAGTTGCCCCAGACAACATTCCAAAGTGCCACGCAAAATCCTGTCTTACAACATCCCCACTTGGGAACGTTAGAGAATTGGATACTATATTTTATCTAGGATTCAAAGCAATACTGCTTTTATTTTAAGTGCATAACCTGACGCTTGAGTTCTACCTTGCTTCAGGAACAAGCTGAGGGCATGACTAATTGAAAGACACTAAGTTGAGGTGTCAGGTAAAGTTTCCAAGTCTCCACTTATACAGCAACAATTACAGAGCAGCATCTGAAGCTGAATGCCAGTCAGACATGTCAGATATGGTATATCCTGTTTCCCACTGGAGTACCCAAAGGTCACATGGGAATGCTGTCATGACAGGTCATTCTGTGACGTGTCCTAAAAGTAACAAGAAAAAAACCCGACAAAAACAACCCACAGAACTAGAGGCTTGTTTTAAGAAAACCTGGGAATTACTCAGTTGCTCTGATGTTTTCTGAAGAAATCACAGTGAACAGGGAGAGAAGGAAGAGAAAGACCCATGACTTACTTTGCCGGAGCAGCCATCCGCTCTTCACAAATGCCATTGTAGCTTAATCTAGTGGGCAGAAGAGGAAGGGGGAGGGGGGAGAAAAGCAGTTTTCAGTATTTCACAATAATACATTAGAAAGAGGCATGTCAGTACCATCTATTAGAGCAGCATGTACCCAGCTCACGTTGCAGACACACGGTAGATCTCAGCTGAAGATACTCAGAAAGCACAACTGGTGTTGTAGGACGTAACAAATGTGCAAGTGTTGCGATGCAGCATGACTGTCAGAGACCACCTTTGTGCTGAACTGGCAAACAACAAGCTTACTACAGCTACTGCTCTTAGAAAATGGGGAGGAGACAGACTGGAATGACTGCTTCCTGACTCACCACCAGCTCCTTTCAAAGTTGTTCTGTCTGCATACGTGTACTTCCTGTATTAGGCAGTCTCAAGTTACCAAGCACCCTCACTTCTGCCTACCTCTCTTTTTTTTCTCTGTACTTCCTCTTCTGTGTTTTTCATTCACTGGCACAAAGTCCAGTCAAAACAAAAGCTGAAACAGTTTAATCTTAAACAGGAAGGAGAAAGCTGTTTTTATGACTTGTATTTCTTCCAAATCATCACTAGCTCACTCCAAGAAGAATTAAAGTAAGTAAAAGATAAGGCCATAAAGTAAGATTCTCAGTTCTCCTCAGCTTTTAAATGAACCTTGAAATAGCATGGCAAGGACTCTGTGTTAAATTCAAGTTATCACACATGACATTAACTACTCAGCCACTGCATTCTGGTTTATGAGCATGCTGAAAAAGATCAAGCATGGAATATATTGGAAAATGAGTTTTTATTTTATAGCCTAATGGTGTTCTGATTATTGTTTTAAAAGAGATTATAAAAACTCAACTATCCAGGTGCAATTGAATTAGAAAAGCAAGAACAGAAGTATTTTAAGCCTCCCCTGAGAAGGTTGCTTTTTAGTAATTATTTGTGGGGCCTGTAAGCCAATATGAGAGACAGATACTGAAACCTAACAAATAACATTCTACTTGTAGCAGCATAAAGGGGGGTGAAAGGTGGCATAGTAGATTTGATAGACAGAGGAACTCCTCCCAGACAAACCTCAGCAGAATGTGTTTAATGAGTTTAAGTGCCCAAAACTTCAGCTCTGGAGAGAGAGCAAGGAATCACACAGAACAATCTGTCAGCACTTAAAGTAGGACGTGCAAAAACAATTAGATATTCTTCCCTGGTACTTTTTAAGCACAAGGGCTCATTTGAAGTCCTATACAGTATTCACAGTCCACCCACATGGTGTTGAAAAGCGTATTTGCAGAGCTAGAAGATAGCCTAGCAAGATCAGCTGCATCTGAATAGTATTTGCTTGTTAAACTAGCCCAGTGCCACCAGCATGAAAAATGCGACTTAACCAAAGATAAATTAATTTATAACGAATCTGAATAAAAGTGTTTTGGTGACTGAAATCTAAAAGTAGTAGCACTCTAAACTGAACTCGAGTTAGAGTAGATGCAGCAAACGGGTGGGACTATTCCTTTCTACTCCCTGGAACAGCAGTTTTCTGCACGGAATATAATGTGGAATATCCAACAGTCTGTTCCAGTCCCTTTCTTGTTCTCAAACCCAGCTGGCTGGTTGGAAAAACACACTTTAAAACAAATCAAGTGCTTCTCCCTGCAGCTTGTAATCACTAGAGCAATTTTGATTAATGCACTCGAGCTAGCAGTGGACCCGATCCTGCAATCCGTGTAGATGGAGAGGGCTTAGATACCAGACGCAGCTACGGAGCTGCGCCCGCGGTGAGCAGCAGTGCCCACACACACCTCACGGTTACTTTACTGTCAGCACTTCGGGTAGCGTACGGGAAGCTCAGTGTTCAAATGTAACCTACCCGCCCCCTCCCGCTTTGAACAGCGCAAGTTTTCTATTTCTGGAGCTCCCTGGCTCCGGCCCAGCTGCGCGCAGGCCCTTTCCCCGTGAGCTGTCTGCGCTGTCCGAGCCAGCGCCCGGCGCTAGCGGGGCTGCGGCT
>VZTF01006514.1:1351581-1363495 GCA_013397755.1 Cnemophilus loriae | reverse complement strand
CCCGCGGGCAGCGCCAGCCCCGTCCTGACGTCAGCCGCGCCGCCCGGCCCGGTGCCCGCACGGAGCCGCTGCCGCCGCGAGTGTCCGGGGGGAGAACGTGCCCGCCCCGCCCGCAGCCAGCGGCAAAGCTCGGAGAAGGCTCGGATCCGTTGGGCAAGGCGTGGGGCGGGACAGTGACCCCGTCCCCGTTAATGCCTTCCCCCGGCGCGACACGCGGTTTCCCGGCGCTTTAAATACATCGCCACCTGCCCGGGCCAGCGCTGGCACAGTGTTGGCCTCACGGCACTAGGGCGATCAGCCTTTTTCTTTTCTTCGACAGTTTCTGATCTCACGCCACTGAACCGCAACAGAGAGTAGCAGGCGCTTTGTTCAGGCAGTCACGCAAGATTGGAGGCCGGGAGAGGCCGGCTGGTCTGTGACCTCTTACATAAGGCAGCCAGGAGCCGCGCCTGGGCGATGCTTGCATGACAGCTCTGCGCTCTATTGGGGTCAGTGCTGCCCGCACGCCGCTCAGCCGGCACTGATGGCGAATGCACTGTGCCACCGGTTAATTAGCTCCATCATTCAAATCGTGTTTCCATTTCTAACGCAAAATATACGAGATGGTTACTGTGGAAAATGAGAACAACCTCTTATGGAGATGGAATATCTACCCTGATCGATGGAATTTCCTATTTCCTTTTCCCAGGCTCATCTTGGTAGCATACGAGGGAATACCACTATTATAATATGAGTAGAATAAAAAGAAAAAAAAATCATTAATTTGTTTGCTTCAATCAATCTCTTTGTTTTAAGACTAGATAATACAGAAGTAATATTCATCATAGTTACGATTTCACTTAATCTGTCAACAAGCTTCTCAACTTCCTCCTATCCATCTATTATCTCTTCTTGAGCACAACAGCAGTTCTAACCAGAAATTACACAGAAAGCCTGTGACCCTGTACTTCAAGGCTGTAGTGTAGCCTTTGCTTTCATGTATCTGAAGGACCAGAAAAGTGGTGTAGGCAGAACAGGAGAGATGAAAAAAGATCATCTGTGAACAGAACAGGTTTCAGAAACCACCAGTAAATGAGATTTGTGTAGGTCAAATTCTCCTCAAGTAGGAGTCCTTTCTCTGAGGCTAAAACTGTCACCTTTCATTGCTGAAAAAGCATTTTCAGAAACGGAGGTATTAGGATCGTGGTGGAAGGCAAGACAACCTTTAAACTGGGGAGGGAGCAGTTTTTTGGAATGAAAAATACTCCTCTTGAGGATTTGGGAATTCAGCAGATCCCACCCTGGGTGAAGAGTCACTAGGGGACAGCTGCTTTTTGGGCATGTGTTCAAAGCATTGGCTGGCTGGGTTCATATAAAACTTTAGTTTTCAGATTAGGTTTAAAACCATTTTAAATTTCATCGGGCAACTGCCAGGTGTTTCCTGAACGAATTATCTCCATGGGCGCAGAGCATCAAGACTTTGTTTCGTAGCTGTCTGGGACCATGTCCTGTACTGTCCCCACTCTGGAAAGTCGGTCTGGGCTGGGAACTCAGCCTCAAGCCGTTGGCATGGCAGTGTCACACGTGAGGGTGCAGGACAGAGGCACAGATCCAGGAAAGATCAGATCTTCAGGCTGCCAGAAACTCAAGCATATGCTGGAAACCCGTGCAAACATCTCTTTGGCTTATCATTCTGAGATCTTCTGAATTAAACATGTTGGGCTCCTCACTTGCTGAGGAAACTTTGATCAGCAAGTTTCTAATTAGCTGTGCTGCAAACCTGAGGGCCTGAGTCTTAGTACCCTGAGCAAAAGAACTAGAATATTTAGGTGAATACTATTACAACTGGGGATTTCTTTTCAAGTCATTTGCCAGTGGAGTGTGAAAGTGAAGGCTTTTGTTCAAATGTTCAGCCTATTCATAATTGCACTGTCAGTTTGGTGACTTCCAAAGCATGATGTAAGGTTCATCCCTCACTAATAACTTCAAAAAAATGTTTGGAATGTTAAAGACTTACCAAACCCTGTTTTTTTTACTCACATTCTTGTCCTGAATCAAAGCAACCAAGGCTGAAGTTCAACTTCCCCATCATACATTTACAACATACCAGTTAAAATTGAATTGGCAAATTAAATTTCTAAACACCTAAGAAATTGCTATTTGGAAAAATGCATTTGGAAAAATTGAGCCATATGATGACTTCTAATTCTTTGTCGTAATGCAGATGACATAATACATCTCTTCAATACAAGCTACATTTTGATTGCCACCAACATAAGCATTTGAATTCTCACAGTCATTTGAGGGTCTTCATAGCTGAAATTTAAATTTCAAATTTCATACTTTGATTCATAAAATATAATTAGACTCTAAACCAAGCAGAATATACATTTGCATTAAGAAAAATAATTTCAAACAAAATACATACCAGCATTATTAAGTATTATAATTAATGCTATTGGTATTACTACAACTAATACATGCTCAATCAAGCTAAAAAAAATCATTTTAAGAATCAGCATTGCTTACAAGTTAATGAAATGAAAAATAGTAAAATCAAGAAAACTGTTACTGGACCGAAGAGCCCTGCTTGCAACAGAAGGATCAGGAGAGCTGCTGCTGGAGAACACCTCAATAAGGAATTCAAAGAACTAGGACTCCAAATGGGTTATATGGTTATTATTTATTAGTGTTTCAAAGCTTAAATATGAAGGTTAAGGGCAACTTGAAAGTAGTTAGGCATTAGGTGAGAATAGCAGAGCAGAAGATAGGTCCAGAAATAAAGCAAGCTTGATTAACTGTTTGGGAAACTAACCCAAGTTGCAATAGTTCGTACATAGCCTATAAAGCTTCCTTGATGAAAGGGAGATGGAAAAGAACATATTTCTGTTTTTCCAGAAGGTTGTATTGTCTTACCCATGTGTATAATAGTCCTGAGCAGAAAGGTAAATCATAGACTTGGAAAAAATCTTTCTGCAGACTGCCTTAACACACTTCCATGTCTCCACTGGAAAAGACTCCTGGCTTTCAGCTCCTGCCTTTTCTATGGGTAATTCACCTGCACCCATGATTAAAATTCCTTGGCACATTTTACCTGCAAAAATGACCCTGAGCGATCAGTTTGTGTTGCACTGTCACGTGAGAGGAGTGTCCCCTTCCCAGCTGACGGGGGTTCCTGTGGTGTCATGTGGAGGTCTTGGACAGCATGCAGAGCACAGCCTTCCCTCCAAAGAACTACAGACAGGCCTCCTAGCAGGAGTATTGTCTTATACGTGAGCAGCTGAAGCTGTGGGCACGGATTTTTGAACGGCTTTGGGTTTTGTTCTGCTCAAATCTGCAAAACATAACGTATCCATGTAGCAAAACAGAACACAGCATTGCCAAGCACAGCACATGTGTATAATGTATCTGGACTGGGCAGTGTGCTTGCAGTGCTCTGCTCCAGCTGAACCTGGCCAATGCTCAGACCCCAGCACCACAGACTGCAGCACGTGCTAATGATCTGGGGACTGGAGCGTCTCTCCTGTGTGGAAAGGTTGAGGAAGTTGGGCCTGTTCAGACTTGAGAAGAGACCCCTGAGAGGGGACCTCATTATTGTGCATAAACATCTAAAGGGGGGTGCCAAGAAGATGGAACCAGGCTCTTCTCAGTGGTGCCAAGCAATAGCACAAGAGGCAACGGGCAGAAAATGATGCACAGGAAGTTCCACCTGAACATGAGGAAGAACTTTCTTCCAGTGACGGCTCACTGGAACAGATTGCCCAGAGCTGGTGCAGGGTGTCCCTCCCTGGGATAATCCAGACCCCTGTGCCACGTGCTCTGGGATGACTCTGCTTGAGCAGGGATCATGGAGGCACACAGTGACTGCAGACACGCAGGAAGGGCTGTGCCTCTTGTCTTCCCAGCTGTCATTAACCTTAAGAACTGGATTTTGCTAAAGGTGATGTGAGCAACAGATGTGTTGACAGAACTGAGGAACAGTTTCAGAGCAATTCAAGAACTCAAATGCCTTAGGAAAAGTGTATTTTCATAGAAAATTCTGTGACCTAAGACTTCAGAAGGATTAGCTCTTGCATACTGACAGCAAGAGTGAGAGACTTGCCGGGGTGCATGAGAAGGCTGTGGCAAAGGTAGAGGATGCTCCTCCTTGACCTCTAACTGAAACCATGCTTGCTCTCATTTGCCTCCTCCTGGCCTGAGGTTTGTGGAGCACTCCAGACAGCTCAGTATCTCCTGCAATGAAGTGATCTCTTCTACTAAAGAGGAAACAGCACAGAGAGGTGCGTTCAAATAAGAGGCATCTGCAGCTTCCTGGTGGCCAGTGCAGCTCTCTGGAAGCAGATTGCAGAGTACACTGAGAACAGCAGACAAACAAAAAGACCAGGCAAAAGCTGAGGAACTTTCTGGGTGAGACTCTGGGATTTCATTGTCAGCTTCCATTGTTCAGATCTGATTAAAAACAAACTGGCAGGAGAAAGACCACATGCTTATCAGACATCCCTGCAGGTCACGCCACTAGAAAGCCATTTCACTGCCAGTGATGTGGCCTGTTTGGCAGGAACAGAGTTTTGGATCTCGCTTTTATTTGTAGGCAGTTTTGAAAAGCGTGGGATTATCAGGGATGGGTTAGATCCTTTGCAACTTGCAGAAAAGTTCCTGTCTCATTGCAGCCATTCTGAAGAGGAAGAGAAGAAAAGCCTAGTACAAAGCATTTCTGTTTCCATTAATAACTGTGTTTGGGCCTGACAGCCAACCAGCAACAGTTTCCTCTGAATTATCTGAGCTTTGACTCTCACCTTTACTTTACTTTGGCTGTACTGTTCCATTAGCATTTAAAGACAGTGCTACATGCACAAAGGAGAACATTTACAGTCATAGCCAAATAAAGACATGTCAAGGAAGGTAGAGATGAAAGGAGTAATTACACTTGATTTTCATTGAGGGGACTGAAGCACAGGGACAGTAAGAATTAGATGCAGTCACCTAGAAAATCTGTGCCACTGAGGTGAAACAGATTTACACCTCCCCTTGCCACACCATCAAATATTGGTGTTCCCTCATCAGACTACCACAGTCCAATGGCCACCAGCAGAGAAGCTCCTGATTCATATTCTGGTCTAGGACTATTTTTGAACCTTATCTTCAGTTACACGCTGCTTGTGATGTGGACTTTGGAAGAACTGTTGCTGAGGGTGCATCTGTTTTGCCTAATTTCATCCTTGAAGCTTCCTGGAACTGGTGAGTTAAAAGTCAATTCCCTCATCTTACTCTGAAGACCTGGTTCTGTTTGTCTTCAAATGCATATTGAATCTGCCCTCTTAAACCCAACCTGCCAAACATTGGGTTCAGTGGAAATCACCATGTCTTCAGAAGCTTTTGCATTAGGCCCCATATTTTTGCCCTTCTCTTCCAGTAGTCAGACATTAAAACACTGACACGAAGTGGAAAATTAATATCCATTGATTCTTGGGGATTAGAGTGCTGTGTGCTACACTGGTATGTGTAGGACATGCTTGTGTTTGATTTCTGCTTTTCCTAGGGACAGACTCCAACACCTGCCTCTCCCAGGAGCTTCTGCATGCCTTTTGATTAAGCAGCAGGAGCTCTGGCTAGGAGTAAAGAGCTGCCTGACTGACGGTATTTTATTTTACAGCTGAGATCTGCTGAGCTATTCTGGGTTTTTCCAAGTGATAATAGGAGATCTGACAGTTCTTTTTCAGATCCAGGGCCCTGTAAGAGGGCCAGTGCATTCCACAGGCCCAAACCCAGGTACTCTGAATTCTTTGCTAAGAATAGTTTCTGCCCAGCTGTGTCTTCCCACTGAGGTCCTGTGACCACGTTGCAGCGCGAGGGCCGCTACACAGCATAGTGCCAGTTGTTGTTGCTAAGACAAGCCAGGAACAAATCATCTCCTGCCAGACAAGGAAAGGGCCAGCATGGAAGTGTGTCTCAGAAGTCTTTCTTCATCTACCTCTTCGTATTTGGGTCTTCTGAATGATCATTCTCCCTTTTTCTTGTTCTTTTCGAACCTCCACTCTGTCACTTCTGGTACGGGATATTTTGCGCGTACACAGATATTGAAGCAAAGACCTTTTAGGCCTGTGGGCTGCAAGAGTTAGAACAGAGAATTCAACACTTAGCATCAGCATTCAGCTTGTAGAGTTAGGAGAAGGAGGTGAGCACCTGAGGAAGCAATCAGGAGAACGTACTCATCTGAGCACATCTACAGACTGCACATCAAGCTGCAGTGTTCCATACATGAATCTGACTGCACAGTAGTTCCCTTCCAGCCTGCACCTAGGTTTCCCTCTTCTAGAAAGGCACAAAGGATGGAAGTCTATGCCTAGGCTGAACTAAGAAACAGCCCTTCTCTGCCTCGCCACTAACATGACAGCACAGTGTCTGGCAGTCTAAACCTTGCTAAGATTGGATTTGAATCAGAGCAGAAATGTTCTCTCTTACGTCCTTCCTGTGTCAGGTCTGGAAGTGTTTGCAGGTAATTGTAAAATGCAAGCAAAGTGACAATTGTGAAGATTTCCATTTGAAGCACGTGAAGGTGTTTCCCCCATGTTAATGTGTCAGACCAGCACTGGAAGAGACAGCCCTTAATTAGAATGTAGTGAAAAATACTACAGAATGCCTATTTCTGCAGTAGTTTGTAAATCTAGGAGGATAATAGTCTCCATATCATATGTTCTTTGCATGTACAAAAGCTTTGGAGACAATTACTTGACAATTCCTATGTACCTTGCAGAAAGCATTCACCAGAAAACAGTGATGGGAACAATTAAGCTCCAGGCATAGAGCCAATATGCAACTGATTTTAACAGTGTGTGGATCAATTGCTGAAAACCTCATCTGTATAGAAAAGGCTTCTGAGTACACACTAAAAGCTCTTTACGTGACTTGACCCATGATCTAACAAGCACCAGAAATGGAAAGTTCTGCTGCTGTTTGTATCACAGTAAGGACAGAGGCTTGGGCGTGTCTGTGTACGGACACAGACAGAGGCAGCCCTTCCTCCAGTAACTTATTTAACAGAGCTGTACAAAAAAGGGTTAATTCAACCCATCTCTGAGAGCAGTTCACCAGATAAGGTGCTGTTTATTTACTCTGAGCAGGTTAATAAGTTGGCTCCGAAGCAGAATGCTGTTTTCCAAAACCATTCAAGCAAGAAAAGCAGATAGAGTGATTTCAGGGATTGTGGTTTCACTGTGGTTTTATTGTCAGCTGTGTCTGTACTTCAAGGCGCACTGTCTGGTTTCCAACCACCGAAACATTCAACTAACACTCATGTCTTCAAAGAAATTATTTCAGCCAAAGACATAAGAATTAAGGGCATATTTCGCACATTCTTTGTTCAAGTGTCACTCGACTCTAAAAAAGTTACAAACCTTCAGAAAAATGTAAGATTTGTGGGATGTGAATTTTTCCTGCTGGGTTTTGTGTGGTCCCCTACACAGTGAGGTTTGGTCTCAGCCAGGCCCTACTGTAAGAGAAGTAAGAGAAAAAATTACTGGAGAACAAACTCTTTATAAAGTTTAAGGCATATTAAGAGAGTTCATGTTCCCTCAGAATTTTTAGCACAATTTGAGATCCAGCACTCCTAATTCAGCATATAAGAGGTGTTTACTTCAGGAACAGGCTGGGACTGTTCAAATTGATAGGTGTCAGTGCTAAATCAAAGCATTAGGCCATTGCAGGAAAAAAACCATATCCCCAGCCCATGTTCAGCAAGGATTGGCTCCTGTCAACTGGCATGTGACAACTCCTCAGAGACCTGGAGCCAACAAGAAAGTCCTGGTCTCCATTTATTTTACAACAGCATTTACAACAAACACATCAGTATATACTCCATACATCTGCCCTAACTTTTCTGGAGCTTTGAGGTATTTACATCTAAACTGATGGGGCTTTGAAATGATAATATTCTATCTCTAAATAAAATTTCTGGCATGGCACAACCTGAAAGCCCTTACATTACTGTTGAGATTCTTGCATTGTAGACAAAGTATTTCAAGTGGTGGTTTTGATGCAGTAGCATAGTGAGTAATTCCTGAAATAAACTGCTTCTGCTCACTGGTCATTCTTTAAAGTTTTAAATTCAAAGTGGGACAGCTTTCTGGAAGGTATGCTCTAAAAGTGAAGGGAAACATGCTACATACATGGGTGAACATGGAGTGGACTCAGAGTGTGGAAGTTCAGATGCACTGAGTGTGCTTTTGGTTTCGAATTCAATGAATCCATGAAAATCACTAATCTGGAATCATTTAATTTCTGAGTCCCTCCACGGTGCCCTTTTCTTTAGCAGCCACTGAGCCCCTGTAATGTGGTAATTCCACTGCTGACAGAGCCTAAATGAAGCCAGCCAAGTTATAATGTGTAATAGGATTTCCTGGAAGCTTCCTCAGGCTGTCCCTATTTGTGTAGCTGGAAGTGTTGACTCACCAATTTATTAGGTGCCTAAAGAAGCAGTTAGGAATGAATGGTACAAACAATCCAAGGAGGTGCATCATCCTGCTTCCTAACTTTCTGAGGCACTTTTCAAACACTTATACGGTACCAATTCATCCCATCAAACTTCAGACACTTCATTTAGGCACTGGGACAGAGTACTTGTTTTAGATTCCCTCTAGGTGACAGAAAGGCCTTTCCAGAGAGTGCTTCCACCCATCTCAGCTTCAGTTCTTTAGGAGTGTTCTTCTTTTCAACTTCACTTTTTAGGGGTGCCATTAAATGAACAGAAACCCTAAAGTGATCCTTCTCCTCATGGAGGTGTATGAGGGGCTCACCACTAAGTAGGAGCATCCTGGATCTAGGGTTTGCCACTGTATCTTGGAATGTTTTTGAAAATGTGGTTCTAGATGATTGCTGAGATCATAGGGGTTCATGCAGTCACTCTGACTCAAAGATAGCTTTGGCTTCAACCTGAACAATGCCTCCAACCCTCGCTACTGTGTCATTTCTCCAAAGCTTGGGTAAAGATTTGCTTGCTCCTTCCTTGGGGGAGAGAGAAGGGTTTAGAACTGTGTATAATACTCATTAATATTGTATTGCTTTGCAACAGCACAGAGCTCTGCCCAATAACATAAATAATGCTTGTCCCACTAAAATGCATAGGTACATTAAAAAATGCTGGAAGGCTTTGATACTTGTATTACCCTTTAAATGTACATAATCATCTTTGAGTCTCACGTGCTTTCCTTTTGCTGAGTTGAATTCCCTAGCACTTGTGCACTGTAATAATCATTCCTGCAGTCTTCCATCTGAGGGCTGGCTGCTGCCATTGCCCAGCTGAGTGCCAAGTGCTTTGCATCTTCCTTCTGTTTGTATCAGTTGAACCTCTGCGTGGCATTAATGCTCTCACCTCTGTGGCATTAATGCTCTCACTCCCAGCCCTTGTGCTCTGAAATCAAGAGCCGATGATGACAGAAGGAGCTGTTTAGAGGAGCTACAACAAAGCCCTTTCCTTGCGAGAAAATATAAAGCATTCCCAGCTATTTACTTAGGAACTTGTCAGTTTTCTTTTATATTTCATTCATGAAGCATGTGTGGGAATAAAACACATCATCTCCACAACTAATGCAACTGTAACAGAAATACAGCACAGACATTCCCATTAACTGCAAGTGGATTTTTTCTGTGTTTACCTCCACGCACTTGCTCTCATCAGAAACCTTCATTGACCTCCTGGGAGCTCTTTGGTTTCACACAAAATGGAGGCAAAAACGATGCCAAGTTGTAATAGGACTCCCATTTGTACTTGGATCAAAAGACTGCCAGATAGGGAAGAAGCGAGTATCTGGTTCCTGGTGTCACTCTTTATACCACGAAACTGAAGGAAAAAACATCACTGCTGGAATCATCTCTGCCAGCCTCAGCTGACAGGACTGGCACGGAGCGAGGTACACACTGCAGGGATGGAGACAGTAGCCTAATTATTCTCATGCCCGTGATACACTGAGTGCACTCAGTTTAGCAGGGGATAAACAGAGCTTTCAAGGGGATGGGGACAGCTGAGGAGAATACTCTTTTGATTTACATCCTCCAGCACTCGTCACATGCAGTGCTGTGAAAACAGCATGGGTATGGAAGATGCTTGCTGCAGCTGAGAAGACATCACTGGTTCCTTTAAAAACTCAGTTTCCCAGGAAGAACAGATCCAGTGTAACAAAGCCCATCACGACTCACTTGTGCAGAGAAAGGTTCTCGCTGCAGGAGCTGTTACTCTGGTGAGACGTGGCTGTTATGAGCCAGCAAGGCTTCCAAAGTGCCTGACTGCCTATATAAATAGAAAACTTGTGGAAATACAACCCCCAGAGGAAATGCAGTGTACCAATATGTGCTTATCAGTAGCTTGTCCATATTTGCTTTGGACTTCTTTCAAAGTTATTGTTTAGTGGGATAATTGACTACTTAGTCTTGTATTTTGGTTCACTTTAAAACCTGTACCTGCTTCAGGCTCTGGTTCATTAAAGTCCTGCAAGGTGCCTGTAGCATCGGGGTAGTTTGCATTCTCTCTTCACCCTGCACCCCTCAATGGCTGCATCAGTTCGTGCCTTGCCATGGCCTGGAGCTGGCTCTCAGGGCCTGCAGATGTGGGCACAGGAGTGCAGCTGGTGGCTGCAGAACAGGGGCTGGATTGAAACACGAGCAGTGGGGCTGCAGCCACTGTGTCTGTCATGAGGATCTCGCTTTTGAAGAGTTTGTTTTGTTCTTACTCTTTGCTGCGGAAAGCTTCTGCGCTGGCAGAGAAAAAAACCTGTGACGCTGAGGTCAGCGGGAGGAAAGTGCAGGGGAAATTCCATGGAACTGATCAGACTTGTACCACAAGGTCACAAACCCAGAGCTTGTTTAGAAAGGGTGTATCTGGTATTTTCTGGATACTTGCAGAAATGCAGGGAGCTCATGGTACTCAGAGTTATTAATTTGTTCTGTTTATTTTTTTTTTCCCTTTTCAAACAAAACTGAAGTTTCTCAGAGATGTTTCAGAGCTTTGTCCCTTGTCCCCTCTCAGGTATGGGTTACAGGAGGGAAGAAGGATGTTAGAAAGAATATCAGACATAATCCAGTTTAGAAGAGCTTTATATAGTCTTTAAGAAACATCAAGTAACACAGATTCCACACCAAGCATTGTCCCTGTGCCCAAATGCAAGACTCTGAAGGGCAAGGCAATACAGAGCTGTGAACAGCTTATTGTATGCATTACTCATTTTCACTGGATTGACTGCCTTCAGTTTCTTAGTAAACTGTTTACAGAAGTTTAATGATATTTGTAAGCCACATTCCATCAATATGCGGTGCTACAGAATTGTCTTTATTTGATTACGTTTCTGTCTATCAAAAGAAATTTAAGTCTTGCTGTCGTATGATGAAGTTAATATTTGTAATTTTTTTTTTTTTGTGACTAGATACCTTCTTAGACTGATAGTAGGAAAAGCAAGTGAAATAGGTTCATCTAAAGTTCAGCATCCAACCTTATAATTTTAGAAAGCTGACTTTGTAGAAAGAGAGCAGCTGTAAAATCCTGTAAACTACCTATGCTGAAAAGTAAAATTTTATTAGAGGCAGGCAGGGTTGAACACGTACCATTAGCCCACCAGCAAAGCAATTCTGATACAGCAACCAGAGTCACCTAGTCCAGAATTCAATTTATGGAAGTCAGGTACTACTTTCATGCCAAGACCAGTTTATAAAGTCTGGATATCCCAGAAAAAAACACGAGCATCAGAAAGTCACGAAGAATTCAAGGGTCAAGACCCCCACAGAAAGCAGCACTTGCTAACAGACACATTCAGTGTTAAACCTGATAAGAGCACCCAGCGTTTGCACACAAGTGTGGAGGATTACACCTTCCTGCAGAAGTTTGGTGAAACTAGCAGCATGAGAGGAGGGGAGGGGAGAGGAGGGGAGAGGAGAAGAGGGGAGGGGAGAG
>VZTF01006514.1:1322315-1342119 GCA_013397755.1 Cnemophilus loriae | reverse complement strand
CAGGGCACGGCGGTGCCGGTCGCTGATGGCAGCGCAGCATCGTCCGGGGGGGAACTTGGTAAAAATTGAGGGTGTCGTCATGAGGGCTCCGGCCGGCTGCGTTCCCCAATCAGCAGCATCAGTGGCTGCAGCTGCGTGCCAGAGCGGCGTGGGGGCCCGTGCGTGCGGTCTGCCCGGCACCTTTGTGAGCTGCAGGCAGCGAGCGAATCTCAGCCCTCGGTGGGCTCTTGTGAGGCAGGAAGGAAAGAGGTACAAACGGGGCTTGCGGTGCTTTTCTGCATCGTTTGGAGCCGTGTGAACGCCAGCCAAATGGTGAAATCAGTGCTCTGAGAAAGGTAAAAAGTCAGGGATTCAGTGAGGGCAGACACCCAGCTCTCAGCGGCAGAAGAGCTGGACTTGATTTGTTCTTGAATGTTAAACGCGGTGTGCGTGTTACCTCCTGTGACCAGACTTTCTGTCTGCTCTGATGCGATTTTGCTGCAAGATGTGTAATTGTCAGTGTCATAAAACTTCCACGCTCGTAGAACGCACCCTTTCCCTGCGCGTTTTGGGTGGTAATTACACGCTTTAACTCGGAGCTTAAAAGCGAGGAGGACTTAGGAGGCTTTTGGAAATCCTGTGTTCGGTGTGGTTTGTGACAGTTTCATGTTATTTCAGGAAGTAATCGGGAACGCACTGAAAATTAATTTAATGAAAAAATGCTTTATCGGATTTTAGGAAGAAGCAGAGCTCTGAGGTTTAACTAAAAAGTTCTAAATACAATTCCTTCATGTAGTGAAGTTATACTCTTCCAATTTGATTTTTTTCTCTGCTTCTCGTAGTTGATTAACTTGCCCTAAATTTGGCAATAGACAGGCTTCTGTGATTCTTACAGTAAGGACGTGTGGTTTGAGATGAGAATATACACAAATTCAAAATTAGACAGGAAATGCAGGGATTGGAGCTGGCAACTTCTATCCCATTGTGCCATAGCAACAACAGAAATTGTAGACTTTGAGAAATGCTGTGCAGTTTATTTAATGTTTCCATAAGTTAGAAGGAGCTTTTTTGAAGAAAGAGAGTTTTTGGTAATGTTCTGGGATATTTTGAAGACTAGAGCAATGCCACAGTGTCCAGATGAAGTTGGATCACACGCAGGAGCTTAGTATGAAATATTTTGTGTAGGTTTTCTTTTTGTGAATGGCACGTGGAACTGCTGAGACTTTCCTATATAGTCATGTTGTCTCTGCTTACTGATACTGAGTTCAAGTAGTGTTGGTGTCAATATATGTGTATTTTACATAGAAAAAAAAAATTCTAATAAACCCTTGGTAGAACAGGCTTACAGGTGAGAGTTGCATACACTAGAAAGGATTAAAATGTCTAAACTGCTCCATTCCTTTTTCAGTCTTAGGAAAAAGGAGGGCATGCACTCAAAACACAGAAGAGTGCTTGGAGGTGTCTTATTCTTTCTCTGTGACAACATCTCATAACTCGAGCAGGGGAGGAAGACTTGCATGGGAATGATAGTTCCAGCTTTGTATTTTACTTTGTGTGAACTTTGAGCAAAGTTGTTACCTGTCCTTTTCTAGGCTGTGGTTCTGCAACCTCGCTCTGTCCTGTCACTGTCCAGTCCTGCTGCCCTCCTTGCACTGGAACTAGTCTTGGCCATTCGGGGATGTGTCTCAGTTCTCTCAAGCTGATAGATGGAAAACTAGCAATCGTTTATCTAGAAATCCTCCAGCAGAGCCCAGAATCCTGGCAGCCAGCTTAGCTGCTCTAGCCCAGTGAGGGGTCCCAGGGCAGGGACTGCTCGCCAGCTGCATGGCTTCTGTGTGAGCACTGATTGCAGCTGTCTGCAGTCCTGGGCTACCATAAACCCCTGTCCTGCCCTGAACAGGCTTTTCCTCCTTCCTGGGAAAATTCAGTGACCTTTTTTGAGGTCTTGGGTGAATGGGAGGAATTCAGTACTACCTGCTAATACCAGTACAGCATGGGATGCCTTGCCTTGGACTTTATAATATGAGCCCCCTTTTTTAAACTAATTGTGAGAAACGTGCGTGTTATTTGGATTTGCATCAAATGGCCTGTTTGGTGGCTGAAGTTTTAACGGAGCATGAGGTAACTGAGACTTTAATTGTCAGTTATTTGAAGAGCTGAAGTGTCATGAACTGTTTTCTTTGTTACTTAGCAGCGGAAATTACTTCTTTTACATTACGAGCTACCAGGCACTTACATATTTTGCTTGTATCGTGCTTTGACTGGAAGTCAAATGGGTAAAATGCAGAACGTTATTAAGATGGTAAGTAACTTAGTAAGTGGAAACTGGGTCATTTGTACAGTTTCGTAGCAAATGGCATTCTGAAAGTGTGCAGAAGGGATAGATGTTAAACACTGCATTAACCTAGTGTGAGTCTGCTTAAGATCTACGAAGGAAAGCGTCAGTGGACCACACTAGTGTGCTTTAGCCAAGGTATTTGGAGATTCTTCCCCAACTCTTGTGATGGAATTGTCATAATTTGTGTCATAATTGGCATAAATGCCAGCACGACGTGGCATTCAGTAGATTTTATTCTGGTAGTGTTTCTGCACAACTTTGAAAATCAGGAGTAAGCAAATACATGAGGTGCAAAGGAACGTGCAGTTTGTCTTACAGTGTTTGCATTGATCTGTGGGTTTTTACGTTTATCTCTGTGAAATGATTTTTAAAAGCAGTGTTTCCTAGAAATGTGCTTGTTCCGAGTGTAGCAGGAAGAGCTGTGTGCAAAACAGATCCAATTGGGAGTGCTAGAGCTTCAGTGTTAGCAGTGGTTGGCCTTTGTGCTCAGCTTCCCAAAACGTGGATTTAAGAGGAGGATGGTTGTCCTGTTATCCATACCAAGATGAGATCTAACAGCCCTGATGAAAACTGAGTTTGATTGCCTGGCTTTGGCAAGAGTGAAAGGTGAAGGTTTGCACTTCCCAGCATCCTTGTGCAGTCTTTAATCAGAGCATCTTTAATAAGTATGATTGCCTTCATTTCAGCTGAAAGAGTAATGCCTATACAGTTAGCTCTGTGCAATTTATATACAGATGATGCACTGTAGACACTTATTTGCATAGCCATTAACATGAGAATGCTTTGGAGGGAATGCCAACAAAGCAGTTGAAAGACACGGATTCTTTGGGTTCCCTTTATACCGGTCCTCCCTAGTGTTTGATGTGGACTTGGAGCATTCCAGGGAAGTGGACTGCAAGGTTCCACATCTCAGTATAACAGAGGCCCTTCCAAGTAAAATTATGGTACGAGTGGGATGATTGCAACCACTGGGTAATACTATATAATTATGCTTACACATGTTGGGTCCTTCAGAGAAGACCTGAAAATAATTATTTTTAATTAGAAGTGGTCTGGCGTTTTGTCTGCGTTACAGACTCTGAGCACTTTGTGTGGGCTGGTGGCTCTGAGTTGTCTGTGAGCGGTGAAAGCAGGAGTGGTGAAAGTACATCCCTGTCCCACCAAAGCTGAATTAATTTGTGTGTGTGTACACATGTGGAGTTGGAAGCGTGGATTCATTTGAAGTGGAAGTGAACAGCTTGAGGCTACCAGTGTCATAGGGTTTTTTCCCCCCTTACTTAAGTGGAGTTCCTCTCTTTCAGTCTGTACTTCTTCAAGATCAAATCTGAGTTGTCTGATGTTTTCTATCCATTTTTTCTACCTCTTCACTTCTCTTTGAGTCATCTCCCGTAGTGTATGTCCGTGTGTTGTTCTGCAGTCATTGTCTACTAGTATTTCTAATAGTTGGGGTTTTTTTGTGTATTTTGCCTAAATATTCACAGAAGGCCCTTGCTGATTTTCCACCTGGCAGTCTTCTTTTTGTTCACTGCCATTCAGAATGGTGAGAAGGTTCCAGAGTCTTTTCTCCTAATTGCTGTAGAGAGTGCAAGGAGGAGCAGCACATTTGTAGGATATGAGGGTGTGGGAGAGCGCTGTGTTATTTGAGTGGAAAGGTCCTAAGGTTTATCCCTCTCCTTAAGACTTTTACCCCATAACTGGGAAATGCTGAAACTGAAGCTTGAGCCCCTAAGGATTTTGTAAATTTGGAGACAAAATGTGACAAAATCAACATTGAAAAGGGAGCAGAAATGCACGTGAGCAGAAAGTGCAGGGAGATAGAAAGGGAACAGACTGAAAGTTTTCAAATAAGTGAGAGTTGTAGTTCAGAGAGAAGGATACACTGAAGAAAGTATGGGAGAAAAGAGCAGCCTTGCTAAAAGAAAATGCTGGTCCAGCAGAATACACCTGTTGATTGTGGCACAGAAGAGTTAATGCTGCTAAAACTCCACAGGGCTTCAGTGGAATATAGCACTTTATACTTGAAGTATAGCTTGCTGTAGTAGAACATTTTCAAAGAGGTTTGTTTCAAATATTGCTTGATGTGGGTCAGATTAAAACGTGCTGCTCTGGGGAACTTTATTTGTACTGAGTGATGTAAATGGCAGGTTGTTTGGTTTTTAACTCGGTGGATTCTGTTTTCTTGATGTGTAATCAAGTATGAATCTGAACAAAAAAGGCAATTCTATATAAGTCAGTGTTACTGGAAAGTGAGGGGAGGAAGCCCAAGAAACTGGTGGATCTTGTAATTCTCTTATATTGACTTTTGAGTGTTTTGTGAAACCTGATTATAAACTTTCTGACAGCACTTACTGATTCCTAATTTTGCACAAATGGCTCTTTTATATCTGTTGTGTACTAGGTGCTACTAATTCTCTTGGCGCAGAGCTGGTTTTAGTGTTCCTTTAAAAAGCAAACTATTTATGCTTTATGGAGTCACTTAACATGGGTTTATCAGTGCAGCTATACTGATAAACTCCGCTTGGATTCCTGCCCTAACATATTCTGTAATTAAAGTAGTGCATGTGTAATTATACTTCCTTGTTTCACAAACTTTATTTACAAGGTTTCATTGAACTGTGTTAAACTGCTTAACACTCTGTTGGTTGAAGTAAGGCAGCATCTCGAGATGTAGAAGAGGAAGTAGCTCAAGTGTCAGCTATTAGCAGTTAATAAGAAGGTCTGGTTTCACAGGGTGGCTTTCTGTCTTGGGTGCTTGCAGGAGGAATCGCAGAATGTCCTGAGTGGGAAGGGGCACACAGGGATAATCAGTCCAGCTCCTGGCCCTGCACAGGACACCCCAAGAATTCCACCATGTCCTAAGAGCATTGTCCAAACGCTCCCTGAGCTGTGAGCATTGCCCTGAGGAGCCTGTTCAGTGCCCAGCTGCCCTCTGGGGGAAGAACCTTTTGCAAATATCCAACCTAAACCTCCCCTGTGAGGTGGTAAATCTGTATATATCTATATATCTCTATATACATACGCAGACAATCAGATGATTGAAGATACTGAGCTTTGAATATGTGGATTTTTGTCTAAAATACTGGAACAGTAGTTGCAAACAGTATTCCTGTATCAGGCACTTGAGAAGCATCTTCAATGCAATTTTATTTTCCTTGGTGTTTACATACAAGGTTCTTTTTAAAAAGGGGTTTGGGTTTATTCCTGTGGGTGATGCTGGCTGTAGGAGCCTGTTTTGTGTGTGAATGCATCGTTCAGAAACGACTGGACACGACTGTCGGCTTGTCATAGGCTCTGAAGAACTTGGCAGTAAGTAAACAAAGGAAGAAATGTGGGCTGGCTGTCTAAATGCACAGAGTCTTCTGCCACTTGCTTCTGTAGCAGTTGGATGTTTGATAATTTAGTGCTGGCGAAGGACGGGAATGCCAGGCTCGAAAATGCCGGTAGAATAGACCATAAGTACTTGCATCCCTTGGCTAGAGGCTGCAAGAAAGAAATTGGAAGAAAGCAAGGTTGATAGGTGGCAGAGAGATGGTGAGTGTTTGATAGATGGTAGCGAGTTGCTGAGTGATTGACAGATGGCAGAGAGATGCTGAGTGATTGACAGATGGCACGAGGGGAGAAGTCCAACACGTGAGAACCCCTGCAGTGGGTTGTGGATCTGCGCACCACGGGGGAGCCCTGGGCAGTGGAAATATTTTGAAAGCATGCTCCGCACCGGGGAATGTTTCATTCCTGAGATACTCTCTAGCTGATTGAGGGTTGGGATGCTTTGAAACTTATTCCTGCAGTGATGTTTTCCTGCCTGTAGCTACAGCTTTAATATTGAGAACTAGTGGAATTGCTTTTTCCTTTGTTACTTTTTCTTCTAACATGTTTCCTCAGTTTCCAGTTCCACATTAGTTGTTGAGATTTCAGGCTTTCCCTAGACTTAAGTAAATACTGTTTTTCTTTTTCTTTATCTCCTGATTCAGTTACTGAAATCATGAATCCTGTGTATAGCCCTGGATCTTCTGGGGTTCCCTATGCAAATGCCAAAGGAATTGGTTATCCAGGTAAGCAGCTCTTCTGTTTTCTAACGAGTTTCGGTTACACTGCTCTTTGCTTGTGATCAAGAAGAAATAGTCACTTAGGAATGCCTTCATGTAAATCTGTTTTGGGATTGGGATGAGGTTGCTTTTAAATTTAAAAAGTGACGTTTTGAGAGGGATGTTATTTCTCCTGTTATATTTCTAACTTCAGTATCTCTTCCAATGCAGCTTATTTTAGGAGCTCTAATAAGTACGCCCTGCAAGAAGAGGAGGCAATCTATTTCTGCTGCCAGTTGACTGGCACTGTTAACCTTTCTATCCTCTAATTCTTGTTCATGCTATCTGTTCTCTGACTGCCCAAAGCATGGCATCAAAGGTGGGACCAGGAAAACGGCCAAAAATGGTTTTGAAACAGAAATACATTTAATTTCTTGTTTTATCTGTTTCTCATTGACTTCAAGTTTCTCACGAGGTTTTTTGTTTCCCCCTCATCTCCTAATGTATGTGCAAGGAGGCTTCGTTTCTGATGTCTCCACAGTCTAAAAGCTGGATGAGGCAAAATCAGATTTGGACAGAACTTTCCAGGAAGGCTGAAGAGAAGCCTGTGTGCCTCTGGGAGACATTTCGAGCAGCAGGTCTTGATGCTGTCTTTTTTTTCTGTTAACTCTGACAGGAGGGAGTTTCCATCCTGGGAGAGGCTGGAGGTCTTTTCTGCTCAGCTTTGTATTTCATAAGAAGTTAAACTTCTTTAGCTTTTACAGGGAGGCTGTTTTGTGATTTAGTTGGTGTCTCTGTTGGGAGGCAGAAATTATTCTGTGCTGTTACTGTTTATATTCTTGGTAGCTGTACTGTATTTTCCTACTGGTATTTGCCATTCTTAAATCTGTTTTTCACCTTGGGTAATGCACTCGAGTTCCTATTTTCCTGTTCTACTTTTCTCTGTTCCTCCTTCTAAATAGTGGTGCATAAATGAATTCTCTTTATTGGCTTGATTGTCTCAAAAGCATTTTAATTTTATTTTTTGCTTTTCATGTTCCTCAAACTAGTGTACCTTTCTTGATTTCTACAGCATTTGTAAGGGAAAACTCAAAATGTGTTGAAGTGCTTTCAAGTCTATTGAGTGACTGGAATGGTGCAGTAATAAATTGTAAAGCTGACTCTATGTAACCATAAGTCCTGCAGGATGGTTTTACTCTCTGTGACTGTCTGACTTATAAAGGCTGTACTAATCTTATTATAAGGCAAGCAGCAGAGGCTTACTAATTAAGATCATGTATGGGACAGTTATTTCTGTATTTATAATAGACTGCTATTTCCAGCCTTTCTTTCGCTTTAGATAAAGATTATTATGGATTATTTGAATATAACTTCATATCTTCAGCTCTATTCGTTTTCTAATCCCAGATTTATATTGCCAGGTTTTCATTTGTACTTATAAGCATCTACATATTGCATTGAGGCTGTTGTCTATACTAAACTAAGTTGTACATTAATTTCTTTAGGAAAAAATACTATTGTAGATTCATAAACAGCAGTTTAAACAGCATTGCAATCTCTCATCTTTTACTCTACTGTTATATATACTAGACTATATATTAAATTATGTAAGTACTTTGTATTTGCCAGTCTGCATAACTAAAATGTATGGAATTGAAATAGAATTGGTACAGAGGTGCCTTAAATGTCATGCCACAATGTGGTTATTTGGAATTCTCCCTTGCAGCAGTCAGCTGGTCAGTTCACACAACTGTGACCCTTAAATTCAGCTCGGTCAGTAATGTATTACACCATTAGATAGTTTGCTGAGCTGCCTGCTCCAGGCTTTAAGATTGTGGGATAAATGCAAAGCATGTTCTCTAAAATGAAAAGTAGACTTGCATTTTAGGATTTTTTTAAAAAAAATGTTGCATGACTAAGTCCCTCTTCTTTGCCTCTCCTAATTTAAAAGCTGCAGATTCTCCACTCAGAATCATTGCATTTACATGGGTTGCATGGTAATAGAAAGTGAGAAACACAGCAGTAGGTGGAATGCATTATTGAGAGGCAATGTGTTTCTAAAGCTGTTGCATATTTAATAACTGTTTATATTGTACCACACCTATTTGAGACTGTTGGGTAGTTTTACAGCAGCCAGAAATCAATATTCAAATGTTTTCATAGGGATGGAAGTTCCTTGTAGAAGCTAAAACTGCTGCTTGTAGTTACATTTTTCACAAATGACCAGTTTCTTGAGTAGCTCAGAGTGTTCCACAGTGCAGCTAAAGCTATGAGGAAAGAAAGGACTGCAAATGTTTCCCACATACACTGTTGGCAGATGTGTAGTGTGTTTGACTAAAGCTGTACTAAGGCTTTCCACCAGCAGCTTGTGAGTTTGAAAACTGAAGAGCTATTTACACTCTGAAAAGTTGTTATGACTTGGATGTGTTATTTTTAACTTTGATTTTTAAGCCTAATGCTTTTCTTAGTCTTATCCATGCTGACCACCTAATAGTAGTGCCAAGTGTATGTCACTTGATATGTTTACAGAGTGCTTTACAAAACTGGGTTAGCATATATAGTCCTGAGCTAAGTTAATTCTTATTGTTGGGAGTAATTGCTGAGGGCTCTGGGATTCGTTGTGAAATAGAAGCCTTTCAGATTTGAACAGCAGTTTTAAACTAAGCTCTGACAGTGGATATGCAAATATTAATTGCCTTTTATCTGAAGAAGCTGAACTCTATATGTAGAGAGCAGAAGGTGGTAGTAACTCCATCTTTCTGAATACAGACATTACTTGGTTTTACAGATTTGAATAATGTAAATAGGTTCTTGGGAAAACTAATAGCTGTGATTAATTCAGAAATTTCACTTAATCTGAACAAGCTTCGTGTCTTTCAGGTAACGAGCTTTTGCTGGTGCTGTGCCTTGCACTGGAGCATATGACAGTGTTCTCTGGTGCAGAAGTGTTTCACTGTCATTTTGCCAGTACCTCTGTGAATCACTCGTTACTGTTGTCACAGTGTGTGTCTGAAACTGGGGAGCTTGTTTGACACCGAGTGTAGTAGCAAATTTGTGTCAAATTCAGCAAGCAGCTTGGACTGCTACTGCTTTGAACTTTCTACTTGAGATATCTCTGATCTGGAGAGTCAGAGTCACTCTAACTTTCAGGGATTTATTTCAGTGAAAAAGTCCATTTGGATAAGTACTGTATGTACATCACACCGGGAGGAGGAGTGCAGGACAGTTACACAAAACTTTGTTTCCCAACTAACTTGAGAGTTACTTGGCCAACGGAGATCACTGAAAGAGCGGTGTAAGGGAGAATGGACTTGTGAAACCATAGCTGCTCCCTTCACTTAGCATTCATCTTCAGGGGGCTTGGGAGAAGAGGATTGCAGTGTTTTATTTGAGGAGGTGTGATTGAAGGCTGTTTGCTTGCCTCAGGTAGAGCATGTGCAGTGAGAGCTTTGAGAGTAAAGTCAGTCTAGAAAATAACTTTGGTATGTTCTTTCTTCTAGCTGGCTTCCCAATGGGCTATGCGGCGGCTGCTCCTGCCTATTCCCCCAACATGTATCCTGGAGCAAATCCTACCTTCCAGACAGGTACGTGGAATTGGGATGTCAGAGCAGGAACCTGACGTTTGCCAGTGGTTAGAAGCAAGAATGAGGAAAAGCTGTAGGGGCTCACAATAACACTTGTACTGTGGGATGAGTTTTACCTTACCTTGAATATGACTCACAAGGAATCATCTGATAAATTAAAATTATTATAATCTTAAGTCACACTGCATGCACCTTCCAAGAAGGGAACAGCTGAGATTTTAGCCGTTGTTTCTGTATTTCTAGATGAGGTTTGCATTGCATTCCCCTTCACTGCTTCCTTCATGGTTCTGCTTGCTTTGCATCCTACTGCTCATTTCCAGATTCCTGGTTTTCCTTCTGTGTGTTATCCTCAAAATTATTCTTTTTCATCCCTTTCTTAAATCGGATCTTTCCAAGTTCAGCTTGCTGGCTTCTCTGTGCCCTTAAAATTGTCTTGCATGAGCTGATGGTCTGGAAAGCCTGGTTGCTGGGTAAAACTGATTGACCATTGTGGATACAAGGCAAGGACTTAGGTAACTGCACTTAGATGTGTGTCATTTAAGAAAAGGGAATGGGATGAGCCTAGGAAAAGGGAGTTGGGAAAACAGATGTGAAAAACAAGGCACTGAAGGCATAATTATTTTTGTGTAGTTCTGCTTTCACTAATGGAACGTGATTTTAATGTGCTAATCCTTGAAACAAAACAGAAACTGGTAGCATTTTATTTCCACTTAAAACAGGAATGTGCACCTGATACAACAGTGTTCTCCCTATGGTTATTTTGTATAGGAAGGAATTACTTGCATTGCTCTGTTCATGTAGAGCTGGGCATCCTCAGAACTCTTTCACTTCCATGTATTATGTCAGTTGTCCAGAGATGCATGTGGCACATAACCAAGTTTGTCCCTGAGTGCCCTGGTGTAGTTTATGGCGATAGGAAAGGATTCTGCTTGAAATTGGGAAGCTTATGTTATGGAAGCTTGCTTGGTATTGAAGTTCAGTGTTCGTAATGGATGGACTTCTTAACTTACAGGAGACTCTTAAGGGTGTGGCAGCAGTAACTGAGGCAGAAGACTCAATCTAAAAAGTTTGCCTGCAGAACCTGTTAGAAGTGTATAGCTTTCCTTGGAACTGTGTGGGATTCTGGTTGGTACAACCTCTGTCACTCTTCAGTTTGCTGCTTAGAGGCAGAGTGAGTGCAGACTCACACTTTGTCTTGTGTTTGGCCTTGAATTTAAGCTAAGGAAACAGATTAATAAGTTCCAGGAACTAAAAAAAAAATCTATCCCAGGCTAGGTGATGCCACTGTGCCGGTATCATATCTGAGGGTGCCAGCTTGCATCTGCACTGGATTGCTTCAGAACTTACCCCAAGAGCCATGTTCAAGGGAGAGCAGTTCCCACCAGGGTATAACTCTTAGCTCAGGTGGCAGAACCCCGTGTGGGCTTTTATTATTGGCTTTATTGCTGTCAGGCCGTTCAGTTTCACTGCCGTGTGTGCTGCCCTGCATGTATCCCGCAGCTGTGCTGAGGAAGAGCTGGAGGCTTTGATTCCAGGATCAGGTAACTGAAAGGCAGCTCCAGTCTCAGTACAGGTTGCAGTTTGCAAATCCTGCTGCAGGAAGATGAGGCCAAACTGCATGCAATCAGTTTAACAAATTGTGGGAAATCTGAGGAAGATTCTTGACGTGTTAGACTTAACCATGTTGTAATATTAGTTTGCATTGATTAATCTTGGAATAGATCTCATGCTATACAGCCAAGTCGGAGAAAGAACCTTTTCACTTCTAAGAAAAAGCAATAAAGATGCATAAAAGTCATATACTGTCATTGAATGTCATTAATTTTTGGAAAACTAGTACTGTTAGTCTTTTTTGCTGTTGAATAGGAAGTAAGCTTTTATTTCAGAACTAAGAATAGTTTTAATTTTTAGCTGCTCTTCAAGCTGTGAACAGAAGTTCAAAATGTACAGACCTCTGATTCAGGCAGATAACAGCTCAGAGTACTTTGTCCTAACAGCTGGGATTTTTTAGTATCTTTTTTAACCTTTCTGATGTAACAGCTTGTTTGTAGAATCAAAGCTTTTGTAAATTTACATTACGCAGCAGCACTTGGATGTGCTGTGCAAAAAGGTATTTTTTTACAGGTAACTGTCTTAAATTACTGTGGTTTCAACTTATCCTGTCACTTACTGTTAAGGTCTTTGCTCTGTGTAAGGGAGAAAAAAAAATAAATGGGAAGGCAGAATCTCTCTTGTGCAGAGTTACCACTTTGCAAGAATGAAAGAGAAATTGCCTGTGCAGCTGTATCAGGGGGTTTTTAGAATGGAAGTGGGCTTCACTGAGGACATGGTTGTACTGATTCTTCGTGTTCAGCATTTTGTAGCTGGGGTTTTCTCCACAAATAGCTCCCCATACTAACAGAAGTTACTTCTGCAGCATGCTGCATCCCTGAAATACTCAGGATCTCTGAAAGCAAGAGTTCAGAGTAAGTGCTGTGGTGCAGCTTTTTTAATGGTAATAAATTCTATTAAAAAGAAACAGTAAACCTATTCCTTTGTTAGCTAAACAACTTTCAGTTTGAAAGGTGTAATGAAATTGCAAAGAAGCCCAGACTTCTTCAAGAAGAATGAAGGTCACATGTCATCATGCTGTTTGCACAGACTGATTTTTGACAGCACAAATGCCGGTGTTCTCTCTGCTACACAACTTCAGATGTGTTCTCTGTATTAAAGTCAGCCTATTCCAGACAGTTTTTAAAATCGACCTAATCTTTACTCTGATAGTCTCATTTTTCTTCTGTAATTACCAAGTGTCTTCTCTTTCTTGCACTGCCCTGGTACTAGTTTGTTCAATTCCAACTAACTACAAATCGTACCTGTGGATGTTGTGTCTCCCAGTGTGGTGGATCTGCATGAGATCCAAGATCTTTTCACAGCAGCTCAGGCAAGGGCCTTGATGCTTTCTCCAGACTAGGTCATGCCTGTTGTTTGCTACCCTAAAAGTTACTGCTGTTGGGTGCTGCTGCTGAGGTGTTTACGTTCCCACTCTGGCCATAGGATAATCTTGGCAGTGTAGCACACTGAAACATTATAAATACATATATTTATATATCTATCTCACAGTCTTCTCCATGCCTCTTCAAGCTCTTGTTCTGACCCTGAGACCTTTGTCTGATGAGGGCTGGAGAAATTATGGAAAAGCTGTCTTTGGGCAGGGTCTGAGCCAGCAGTTGCGACTTATCCCTGTAAAAATTCAACACTTCAAAACATTTACAAGGCAGACTAATTTTGGGGGCCTTGTAATAAGAACACCAACCACTTTCTGATGGCATCTGAAGTCTTACTGTAAATCATAAAACCAATTCTTAAGTGATGTTTAAGGATATGTCTACATATATGATACTCAAAAAGAAGATTTAAGGATCTTAAAGTGCCTTCCAAGTCAAATTTGTAGTTGCACTGAACTCTGCAGTGTTTGTGTTTTAAAGGTACAGCATTTCATGTTTATTTTAGCCAGTTCAGAAAATGCCAGAAAAAAAATAGAAATAAAGGTAAGTTGAAGTAGAGGTTGCAGATTTTGTGTCCTCTGAAAATCCATCATGAGGTCTTTAGATGATTCTGGCTTTGGAAATTCTTACTCTTGTGGTGTATCTGACAGCAGGTTAATTGGCTGCTCCTGTGTTTTGCCAGTACAATTTGGGGGTGTGTGGAGAATTGACTGACACGTGTGCCAAGTCCTCCTATGTAGGGATGCTGCCTAATATGCCAAATCCTGGTATTTAATGATGTTATTATGAAAATACACTTTTTGCCCCAGATCCATAGGCTTGAAAAGTAAATTGTGCAAGTATACAGTTAACTTTTCATGCTTGGTTGACACAGTCAAATACTATTTCCAGCCTGTTGCCAGTGTTAGGTAAATGATAGAACTTGTGCTTGGATGTTGGGGCTGACTTACCAAATACTCACATTAAGCTTATGGAGTTGGGAAATACAGAAATTTGCTTTGGGAAGCAGCGTGCTGCGGAGTGTTTCCCAGGCTTTAATGCAGATTCCCCTTTGTTTCAGGTTACACGCCAGGCACCCCGTACAAAGTGTCCTGTTCACCCACCAGTGGGGCAGTGCCGCCGTACTCGTCGTCACCCAACCCGTACCAGACTGCTGTGTACCCAGTCCGAAGTGCCTACCCCCAGCAGAACCCGTATGCACAGGTACGTGGCTCTGTGGGCATCCGTGTGGTCCCTGTAATACCTGTGGGAACTCTTCTGACTTCTCATCGCGTTCGCTTCTTTGTGCATGGAGAGATTTTAGCTTCCTGCAGGAAGAATTCTTAATACGGTGATTTAGTGTTTAGTTTTGCTTTCTCTTTTTCCTGCCAGTTGCTCAGCACTTACTGGTAATGTGTTCAGTTTTTGAAGAGATGCTAAATTCAGCAGTTATCAAAGCATCCTATAGCTACCAATATCCTGATTTTTGTTTTGTCAAAAATTGTCTTTTTTTTTTTTTGATGATGATGTTTGTTGTAATTTCAGGGATTTTTCAAGTTTCATGCTAGGGAAGCTGTTGAAAACTATCAGAAAGGATAGAATTAAGACACTTCAATAAATGTGATATTTTGGGGAAAAGTTGGCCTTTGCAAAGTGGAAACTCACCTGGCATGTAAGCAGTAGCTGAAGAGGATTAATAAGCACATAACAAGTTTTATTCAGTCTGCTTAGTGTACTCGGATTTGCCAAAAACATTGGATTCTTTTACTAAAAGCAACGAGTGGTAAATCTGTATATGAATGACATGGATTCTGTCATGGATTAATCCATCTGTCATGGATTAATATATAAAAAGAATCAAAATGAAGGGAATGAATGAGGAATGAGCCCTTATTGTTGAAGGTACAGTCAGCAGCTACAAAGGTCCCTACTTCGAATGTTATCCTAAATGCCTTAAAAAGAGATAAAATGTTAAATTGCTAGTGAAACACAGTTGTAATAGTTACAATGAATGTTTTGGCTTCTGCTCTGCAAATTCATTGCATCTTTAGAGTAATACTTTTATTTTATGATACATTTGTGAAAGACGATATCATTTCTCTTCCCCAGCAGATACACTGTAATTACTTCATGTACTGGTTTTTTTTTTCTCCAACAGCAAGGCACTTACTACACACAGCCTTTATATGCAGCACCACCCCACGTAATCCACCACACCACAGTCGTGCAGCCCAATGGAATGCCAGCAACCATGTATCCTGCTCCGATCCCGCCGCCCCGAGGGAACGGGGTCACCATGGGGATGGTGGCTGGGACGACTATGGCAATGTCAGCAGGTGTGTGCACTCACAGCCAGGGCTTTTTCTCGGGGGAGCTCTCCTTTGAGCCCCAGGGTGGAGCACAGCTACCATACAAAAATGTGATGCCAGAGGTGCACTTGGCAGAGTCATACAAATGTCAGCTCAGAAGGACTTGTGCAGGTCATGTAGTGCGGTGTCTTCTGAGTGAGTCCAGCTAGGCCAGGGTTTGTTCTTGCTCAGCAGTACCTTGATCACCTATAAGGATGAAGGTACCACATCCTCTCTTCATTTTTATGGGACAGCAATTTTTCTTCATATCTGTATAGAATATCACTTACTCTTGCACCCTTTGCTTCTCATCATACCAGTGTCAGGAGTGAGACTTCCTCTTCCCTGTGCTTTCCTCTATGCCAGTTGAAAGCAGCAGCCTCTTAGAGCTGAGGAAAATGCAGTGTCCTGGGCCCACCCCTCATATCACAGACCTTCCTTGTCTTGAGATCCAACACTTGGTGTGTTTGCACTACCTGCAGGTCCTGTGTGTCATGGGCAATGGTTGGGGATGGCTCCTTCCTATTGTCACAGCCTTTTAGTGGTAATGTTTTGGAGAGAATGGTGTTTAACCAATAATTCAGTCTCATCTGTGAGTGTTTGCTGAGGGGGCGTCATGCTTTGTTACTCACTGGGTGTTAGCTCACAAAGAAAAGTCCACGTTCACTCCAGGGACGCTAATTTAGAAATCTGAAAAACAAGAGCCATGAGTTTGTTTTAAGATTCTGGTTTCTATCCTGTCAAAGTTATAATTTAATTGGAGAAACCTCAAAACTAGAGGAGTTAGGTGTCACAAACTGAGCTAACGTTAGAGCTTCATTCGTGGGGAAAAAGCCTATCTGTAAAAATGCAAACAAGAACTAATTTATTCTGATTTATCAGTCAAGTTATCTCTACCATCAAATATTCTTAATGGCATGTAAAGCCTGCTGTGGGAAGAGCTGCTTATGTTGCAGGGTTTCTGCTAGAGCTATTTATGAGTAATGAATATCTTTGTATGCATTGGCCTAAACATCCACTGGGCTAAAATGGCCCCCTTGCATAAAAGTTTGAAGAAGATTGGGACTGCAATGCAAAATGGTACTGGTAATGTTGAAGATAAGCAAGTTGGAATTGTCTTCAAAATTAACTTGGTTTTTTTTCTCCCCCCTCTTTTTTTTTTTATTTTTTTTATTTTTTTTTGTCTCTGCTGGAATTTTTGCTTACTGAAAAACTGTTCTCTTCATTCCAGGTACTTTGTTGACAACTCATTCCCCAACTCCAGTAGCCCCTCATCCAGTTACTATGCCCACGTATCGGGCTCCAGGAACACCAACCTATAGTTATGTGCCCCCACAGTGGTGATCATCCTGGCAGTCAGTGTAAGTTACATTGAAAGCTGTTAATCTTTCTTCCAAACAACAGCATTGCACGTTCTTTTGGGGACGTTTTGCAGATGGTGAGCAATGGGAGGTGCTTCTACAGTATTCTAATTGAGCAGGAATATTCAAAAATCCTGCTGGGGTTTCTTCAGTGGTCTGTGTGTTCGTAAGTCGTGAATCATTTTCATGGTGCGTGATTGTCAGATACGAAAGAATGAGCCTTAAGTTGGCCTTATTAAAATACATCTGGAATTGAATATATTCAGTATTTTGGAATCGTTGGTAATTGTTGAACTCAGCAGTACCATGATTCCTGAATGAATGTATTTGACTTTATAGTCTTCTCTGTGATTGGCTAAATATGTAGGCAAAGTGTGCTTTGCCTTGCTCAGAGGGTGAATATTCCTCACAAGCTGCTGAAACAGATAACCTTTGAGATAATTTCATACATTCACTCTGTTTCAGGTAAGTATCAGTTCATACTTCATGCAGTCAGCATGGAAAAAGCATTTTTAGTGTGAACCAAAATTTAGATCATGGGTTTCAAGAAACGGAGTTTAATTTTGCAAACTGCTATAAAGCGGGATGGCTTTTGGGGGTGTAATCTGTGTCAAACTGACAAAGGACTAATGTTTTTGTGATACACACTTCATTTCTGGTTTGTTTGGTTATTTTTAGCCTTTTGAAATAATGACTTGTCAGACCAACTGAACCTGAAATTTTCAATTTTAGTCCATTTAGTTTATGACAAAAATTAACTTTGTTTTAACTTTCTCTGGATTTCTGTTTCAGCAGTTAGAAGTACAGAGTTCCCAGATTGCAGGTGACTGTTCCCTTTGAGTTAGTAATGTAGCAGCTATTTCTCATTTTGCTGTGGTGCTACACAGCTGTCTGCAGATCTGAAATGTTTCACGTGAAGTATTTCAGCCAAGAGTCTCACATTACACGAATATAAGAAGTGAAAATTGTGCTGGGAATAAACTCATGACTGCTGGTAATTAAATTTAGCACAAAATTCCTTCTTAATATTGCATCTTTTACATTAAACACAGCGGTGATGATGACAGAAAGCTGAACTGGACATGACAAGAGCAAGTCCATGTAGTGTGTTCTTAGCACGTGTCAGGTGGCAGGATGAGTGCTAGGGTAACATTATTTGGCACTTAACATTTGTTGGTGTATGTGGTGCATGCAATGTTAGTGTGTTCTGCCACACTCAAATAGTATTTCACCTAATTGAGAGTATTTCCCACTCTTTTCCCCCCCTCTTAATGTAGGTTTAAAGATGGGAGATATGCAATCAAGAAATTGAGGTTTAAAAGTTGGTGCTGAAGCCCTCATGCCTCCAACCAGGACTTTCCTTCTGAATGCTTTCAACACTTGGCTAAACACTACTAATTCCTGATCACTGAAGATTTTCCAGTGCTGCATATCTTACATCTTGGAACTCCAGCAGTTAGTCTTAAAGCAAATCCTGTTTTGTGGACTGTCTTGCAATTTTTTAGCTAATTATAATGATAAAAAGGGAGTATAAATTTATTCTGATCCATATCTAGTTGAATGCATGTTAAAACACAAAAACAAAGCTTGCTCAATCTACCTGCAGTGACTGATGCAAAAACCATCATATGCAAATCCAAAGGAACCGAAAAGTATTTTACAACTTGTATCACTAATGCACTGTTGTAATGTATGCAGGGTCTGACGAGGTAGAATCATGAAAGTTTCTTTCTAGAATACCATAACATCCATTAGATGAGTGCTTCAGCCTGTTTCAGGTTGATGGAGTTGCCAGTTTAAAAGGGGCATATTTTTATTTAAGTGATGTGTTCTTTTCAAATTCAGCTAATAAATTGGAGTGACTGGAAAACGAGTCAGACAAGCTGTAGAAATCCCGCACACGATTAGTTTACTTCATACCTTTTCATTTTCATTGTATGGAATCAGTGTTATACAGATGTTCTTAAGGATCAGAATGAAATGACAAAGGTAACGCTGTGTGTGCCAGTAAATAAGGCAAACTTCCTTGAGGCAAACCTGGCTCTTAGGAATAGTAGGAGGTGATATCACCTGCAGAATGAATAGCATGTCCTGGGGAGATTTCTATCCAGTACTATCTTTCAGATAATGCAAGATGTGTCAAAGTGAGACTGCCACACAGACTGATAGAAAAACACTTCCTTTTAGTTCTCAGTTGAGCAAATTCGTGCTGTTTTTCCTAAAGAATGTTGTAGTCAGTTGAAAACGTATGTGCAGTTGATCCAGCTTGCTTTCCAGAAACTTAAGAAGTGCAAGGGCTTTCTGCAACAGAGTTCAGCTGCATGTTATTCTGAGGAAAGCTTGTGTGCCTGATGAGTATGTTAAAGGGGAACAAATCATTTTAACACAATTTCCTTATTATCTACTTGCAGTATGGACTATGGATACTCTGTAGTAGGGCTGCCAGAATATAGAGGGTTTAAATAGCAGTTTCGTTTTGGTTTTTTTTTTTTTTTCATGAAAATATTTGTAATTGAAGTAGGAGCCATTTGTTGGTTACAGCCTTTTGATGTGTTTTCTTAGTATTTTCTTTTTTTTTTTTACTTCCTAAATTGCACTTGGAAGCACGTAAAATAAGACTCGACTGCAGATTAGCATTTCATTGCAATGAGTCATTTGTGATATTCTTTCTTGCAGCTTCAATTTTTAAAGTACCTCAAAGCAAATGCTGTGGGGATAAAGGGCTAGCCTTGGAACCCATTTGTATACCAAAATTGTTATGGGGGAGATTTTAAATTTTTAAATTTGAATATTGCACATTAAAACCGAGGTTCTTCTTAAACCTGCTTGATTTACAGTTCCAGAAAGATGCAAATTTTTTTTATACATTCTGCCTGCAATAAATTATGCAGTAAATGGATATAAAATGTTGTTCCCTTTTAAGCATTTACACAGAGGTATATCAGGCTGTCTTGTTCTCGTAGGTTAACTTCCATTCAGAATTAAATTTTTTGAAGTTGTGTATCTTAGTTATGCTTTGTTTTGGGGTGTTCTGCTCCTGTACAGGTTTGGCAGCTGATTTGGGGTAGCATCAGTGCTGATTTAGTGCTGCCATCCCAGTACTCTGCCCTGGTAAGAGGCTTGTGTACCTTCATACCCCGTTGGTGGTTAGAGCCTTCAGTAACTTTATTTTTTACGGTAAGCACTCTCTGTATTTTGTACCC
>VZTF01006514.1:1095566-1322286 GCA_013397755.1 Cnemophilus loriae | reverse complement strand
TTTTTTTTTTTTTTTTTTAATAAAGTTTAGGTTTATTTTGCATGAATCACTGTCAGTGGATGGCCCCCTTATTTCTAATGCCTTGAACGTAACTATGTTGTTGGAATAAGTACTTTCAACCTTACTCATGAGCACTTACTGCAGCTTAGGGATTTCCATATGTTTTTATATGGAGCAGAAGATTATCCAAGACAAACTGAGTTGAACCTGTACTGCTTTGTTGGAGTCTGTGTAACAATTCCACGTGTGTGTTAGATTTGCAGCTGTGATCAGGCGGGTGTGGCAGAGCACAGTGAGCACCAACGCAGGGCGCTGGTCCTGAGCGTGGTTCTAACCAGGAGCTGAGGGCTGGAGCAGTGCTGTGGTGGGGAGGAGCTGTGAGGGCCAAGCTGGAAGTTTTGCTGTCTCCTGCCTCATCACCATGAACTAAAGTTTTGAAAGTCATAGGAGAGAACTTCCATGAATGCTGCAATAGAGAAATAGTTAAGGAATGAATATAACTTCCTGTATATTTGCTCTAACTTCAGATTCCTAAATGTCATCTTGGAATTGGTCTCCATGTAGTATTCTGTAACACTTAGGCAGTCTCACTTACTTGAGCACTTTTTTTTCTAAGTTGCATTATGGGATTCATCCAGGAGGGAGAAACTGTACCTTTTTCAAAGGTACTGCACCTTCCAGTCCTGAGCGATTCTGGTCCTACTGGGAGGCTGGAGCTTGTCTCCAGGAGTTGTTCTGAAAAGTAACCAAAAGCACAGTGCAGGGGGACAGGGGGAATATGTGTATATATAACTATCTTAATGGTATTTTGTTGCAAATAGTAGAAAGCATGGATATAAAACTGCAGTGGGGGAAACTGTACATCATTAAATAGGCGTTTACACAGTGAGGGTCTTACGAAACATTCTCTCCTGCTTTTTATATAACATTCCCTATTTAGAATTCCTTTATAAATGAAAACGCAGTATGTGTTTGCACTAGAGCTCCTCAGCAAATGAAAAGAGCTAGTGCAGTAGAGACATTTCAGATCGAGCTTCTCTTTAAAAAAAGAAAAAATACTTTTATGGCAGCTTTATATGATTAAAAAAAAAAAAAAGTACTACTATAAACCTGGAACTGAAAATAACTGTTGCAGCAATAACAAAGAGAAGTCCAAGATTTTTTTTTTTTTAATTCAAATTTCAGGTGTTGCGTCTAGATAAAGTATTTTTTAAAAACCGAGGTATTCCCTATGTCAGTAACAGCTGATGAAAATGTCTTTTAAATGTAGCAGCAGCAAAAGAAAAATGGCTAATAATTGGCACCAAAACCACATAGCCCTAGTCAGTGTGGTGGTGGTTAACTAAACATCAAGGAAAAGAGACAACCTACTACTAGATGTTGCTTATGCTTGTTGTAACCCTCTCCTGTTTGGCGTTTCTAGGAGACGTGCAGGAATGCTGTTCAAGAAAGCTTCGTTTTGAGTGTACTATGCAAGTTAAATGCTTAGATGCAGTGGTAGATGAAAAAAGCCCTTTATTTTAGTTGAAGTTCTTCCTTGTATTGCTCCATCCACTGAAAAAGCTAACCAAGCAACAGAAGCAAACCACCACGCATCAGTACCACCGTGTGTCAGTGCTGTCAGGAGAGCTGATGGTGCAGAGCTGTACACCAGGGTACTCGGCACTGGCTGTTCTGCCCGCGCTGCTCCTTGGGTAGGAAGGCAAGAGCATTGCCTTGGAATCACTCCCCAGTGCTTCAGCACAGTGTTGGGTTTTGCTCGAATAGGTAAGCACAGCAATCTGATACCACCACCTAACTCTAGGGTCAAACTCGTACCAGGAGTGGGAACTGCCATGTGTGTGAAACCTCCCCTCCTAGGAACGTGAGCAATTGTGATGCTTCAGCTGGAGCTCGAGGGATGGGACAGAGCCCGTGGCTGTGCCTGGTCCGTGGCTGGCCGGGCTGTGTTTGTGCAGCGTTCCTTAGGAAGCCTCCCGGACCCGCCCCAGCCTGCTCCAGCACGTGTCAGTCCAGGCAGGCTCCTCAGCCCTGTGTGCCGGGCTTTGGGAAGGCTGTCAAAGACGTGGCGATTTCAGCTCGTTCACATTGTTCTCATTAAGAAGCGTCAGTTTCTAATCCTGTGTTGTGTCAGCTCTAGGCTTCCTGCAGAGCCCCTCACGCTGAGGAGGCGAAATGCCACGGGGCAGGAGCACCTGCAGCAGGGTCGGGCAGTTTGTGCACCAGGGCTGGCCCAGAGTCCAGCTGTTCCCATCTGCTGGGAGGACTCTGGGCAGGCTGGAGCCTCTGCCCAGGGTGCTGAAGGCAGGCAAGGTGTCCTGTAGGCACCAGGGAGGGAAGAGGAACAGTGCTTATCTGGGGACAAGAAACCTTTTCTTGTGCAGGTTGCATATAACACTGAAACATCTGAATTTCACACGTAGGAAGGGTCCATTTGTGATTTTTCAGAGTACTCTAGGCAATTTATGGGCCCTGAAGTTTCAACATCGAGAGAATGAACACGACTTTTCTAAACTGGTTGTGACTTTTGGGCACTTAGCAGGCAAACTGGGAAAGCTTTTTTAGCTGGCTGCTGTACAGACTTGTTTTAAGTAGAAGGGATTTGTTAGTGGGTTTTTTTAATTGTAATGCTATTATTGGCTGCCCTCCTGTCTTAAGATCTAAAAAAGTGAGTGCATGCAATGGAAGTACGAGAGGCCCCAGTAATAGTTCTCCATGTTTGTTATGAAATAGACACAGGTTTCCTTTTTATGACTTTTTTTAAAACTGTCTTAGGAACAGTTGTATTGGTACTTTTTTTTTTAAGTTTAGGTCAATGTTGTCTTCCAGAATAAGTTTTAAGGCATCACTCACTCCTGCATTGAACTATCGCATCAACACAAAGAGTGGAGATTCCATTCTGAGCCAGTTCAATTGTGAAAATTCATACTTTTTTATTTTTTATGCAATTCAATGAGTAGATGAGCTCAAGTTTAAATTCTTAAAAGCACGTTTATTGTAACAAGAATTGTTATGTATTAATACTTCAGTTTTCAATAAAGATTGACTTGTGTTGCTTATTGTGGTTTCTTTCCTACTGTCTTTGGTGACATCCTTCCAGAAAACATTCTGTGCTTGGAGAACAATATGGTACATTTAAACTCTTCAAGCTGATGGAATCTGGTGATTGATGGAAGCAAAGCAAAACGTTGAAATGGGTTGAGTGAATTTTCTCAGTAAGGTTTCTTGATGCCTAACAGAACACAGTGGCAAAGGTATTTTCTAGTTGTCCTGTCTGAGAGTATGGTAAAGATGTGCAACCCTGCCTTGTTCCCTTTTGAGACATTTCCTGGGGTTCGAGAGGTTTTATTTTATAGCTTAAAACAAAGGAAATGGAACAGATGTAAATTTGACAATACTTCAGCATTTGCTTCATAGCAAATCTGTGCTGTTTGATTGGCGAGGTGACAGCCCTTGAGCAGAAAAGCTGTTATAAATCAGTGTCTTGAGTGTTCCGCAGAAGGAAGAGTGGAGTAGGTGTGAAGTGTGGGTAATTATCCTATTTCTTTAGTGTGTGGGTGGTTGTAAAGCTCTAATGTTAAAATGGAATTATGTGTATTTCGGGGGAACAGAACTAAGCTGCTTGAACTAACTGGCTATTTTCATTTATTGTAGGTCTCCAAAAATAACAATAACTTACCTGGTAACGTTCTGGAAAAAAGCAACACATGTGGAAGAGGAAGGTGCAACGTGACTGCATCAATCTGCAGGAATAGTGTTTCGTTGTCAGGATTGTTGCTACAGGTAGTTTTAAGTAGTTGAGCTTTAAAACTGTAGCTGAGCACCAGGGATACCATGGACAGATTTTTTTTCAGTGTGTTTTACCTCAAGCTAATTGTTGGTCAGTTATCCTGGGAATGCTTTCATGTTACAGGTAGATGATAGGTTTGGGAGTGGTTTTTGCAGAGCACTGCAGCTGATGAAAATTCATAATCCTCAAGCAGTGGGTTGTTGAAATCTGGGATGCTACAAAGGGAAAAGCTGTTCTTCAGAATGGTGCTGATCACTGCTGGGCTAGAGGGATTCTGATGTAGCTGTTCTCCTGGGAGTCTGTAGCTGTGGAACATGACTTCGTACTGTATTCAACGCTTGGAAGCACGTGGTACTGAACTCGTTATTGAATTTCTTTCGTGGTGGTTCTAAATGTACCATGGAACTGCCAGAATGGTGGGTCAGTAATGGTTTGACTTTTCCCTCTTGCCAGACTGACTTTGCAGTGGCAGTGTAATTAATGTGTGTTACCCTCCCCTCACTGACAAGTGGCTGTTGGTGTGGAGGTCAGATGGATTGATAAGAACTCTCTCATTTAGTGGCAGCTTTGGACCCCTGAGAACAGCCAGACCCCCTTCCAGGAAAGTATCTGCTCAGTTAGTGATTGGTAGATATCAGGCAAGAAGATTTGAGTTTCAGGTTTTCCTGTAACTAATTATGGGTGAAACCAAAATTTGCTGTTTCTCACATCTTGCTTTAGATTTTAAACTCCATGGCTTGCTGTAAACAAAGTCAGGTAACAGAAATAGTTTCATTGCTGAGCTCCCTTGGAACCAGGAAGGATGTACTCATTATTATTTAGATGGGAATTTTTTTTGTATAGGAAATGTCAGTGCTGGAGTGGAAGGTATTGCTGAATTGCGTGGAGAAAATGTCTGACTCGTGTGTAGGAGGCTAAGTGCTCTCCAGCATTTTATTTCAGTATCCATCAGGCTGTTAGCTATCCTGTCTTAATCATCCAGAATAGAATGGAGGCCATGTGAAAACTTCAGTTTTTTGGTGTTTATTTTAAACAGCAGCCAGAAGTCTTTGGTAGCTGTGGGAAGTTGGGTTGTGTCACAGGGAGAATGGCAGATGTAGAGGGGAGACTGTTGAGCCTCGTGGGTACGAGGAGCCCCCAGCTTTAGTCTTTGGTGGGCTGAGATCCTTCCAACACAAACGTGACAGAAAGAACTTGATAATGAGCAGCTTAAATTGCCACAGCTGGACCTTCATTTTTGGGCTATAGTGTTCTACTTTGTAGTGTTTTACAATAGCTTTTTCTTTTTTGGGCAAGAAAGGTAAAATATGTGGACAAATTGATGCTTCAGAAGGAGCATCAAAGGAGGGGGTTCCCCAAGTTTTACTTTTTCCAGCCTTGTAAGAATTGTAATCATGTGAAGTTCCCAGCTGAGCTCAAATGCAGTTCCCTCTGCTTCAGTGAACACGTGGGGATAAGGTTTTTCATGATGGTGTGATTTAGATAGCAAGTATATTATTTCAGGTTGCTGGAGGTTAAAGAAAAAAAAGCTACAGATTTATTATCAAGCTTGGGTAGTGGGTGGGTGCTGCTTAGGAGAAAAGGGAAAGAAGTAGGTGTGGAAGGATAGAAGGAACTTGTAAGCAGAATGCTGTTACATAGCTGCTGTACAGTCAGTAGTTAATGCTTCATGGGAGGATCACAGAATTGTACAAGACTCAAAGTTGATAGCTTGTTTATTTCCCATCTCACAACTGTAAATGTAAGCAGGCACACACAAAGGTACACAGCTCTGGGGTAAGTACCACAGGTATTTCATTTGCACAGGCTGTGAAACAGGGAGCTGCTTTGGTCGCAAACTTGTGCAAAAGAGAAGCTCAGGATGTGCGGAGAGGAGGGGTGTAGTTGCAGGGGGGAAGATGACAGGAGTGTTAAGCAAAAAGAACAAGCAGCCTGCATTTTTCCTAGAAGTGCCAGCACTGCCAAAGCCATGGGATTTTAGTAATGTAGCTTGTTAAGGAAATGTGTGAGAGACACGGGAGAAATGAAGTGTGAGGTGTTAATGGCGAGGTGGGATTGCTGTGTGGCTGGGAAGGAGCACCGTTTGGCTTCTGCAGAGCCTGCAGCTGTGTGGCTGTGAGTGGAAAGGAAGTGACCCCGGGCTGCTGCCTGGAGCTGCACTGGCAGGGCGAGCAGGAGGCATTTCTGTCTGGTGCCAGCTCACACTGCTGGCTGCCACCCTGCACTGCCTGCACTCTGACACGAGCTGCACTTGTGGCTCTCTGCAGCCTGAAAGATTGACTCCCTCCCCTCACTGTCCAACTAAAAGAGCACCACTGTGCCTTCAGGGGGTTAAAATCAGCTGAAAATGCTTCCATTTTTTTTTTCCAGTTAATTTTTATCTACTATCAAAGTTCTTATTCTTTAACCCATTACTTACCTGAAGACCTGCCCTACAGCTTTGCTTAGGCTGGGAGCTCTGGGACAGGGAGTTTCTGCTGGTAGGCTGGTACAGGACATTATAGGTGATATTTTGGGTTGTACCATTGTGGCACTGCTGATGGCAGTAGCAAGTCCTGCCCGCTTTGGTAGAGAATGTGAGTAGCAGCAGGCACAGGCTGAGGCTCCAGCAGTTGAATGAGGTGGGAGTAGTTCCCTCCTTAAAGCTTTAGGAGTTACTGTTGTACCATATTCACTGTCCAAATGGGCATTTCAGTGGCCTCATGAGCAGGTACGTGGTGAAACTTGACAGGAGAATTAAAACAATTGAAGTAATAACAGTAAAGAAGAAATTAGCACTTGCTGGATGCTGTCCCACCTCCCAGGTGCTGACAGCTCCAGAGTCTGGGTGGTGAGTGGTGCATACTTGTTCATAAGACTGATACTTGCATACCAGTCTTGCCACAGACTTCTCGAATGATGCTGTTACGTGAAGGTGTGCTTCCACCACAGTAAATCTAGAGGAGCACAGCCTGATATTTTGACATATCAGGCAAAAGGCCTTTTTATTTAAAAAAAGCTAATTTCTGTCATTCTGGCATCCCAAGAAATGAAGCATTTTCAGTCTGAAGCTGAGATTCTTTTGTTACTTGCAGGTGCCTCGATGCTGAGTTATCCCTGTTGAGGGGATAGTGAGGCCTGGTTGTCAGGTGTTTTCAGGAAGCTGTTGGGACACCCAGGTGCAGGTGGTTGGCACATGGTTGGCTCCTGGATGACAGAGTTCTGTGCTGGCTTTGCAGAGCAGTGTCCTGCACAGTGGGAATCTCCTGCAGTGGACACAGATGGGGCTCCTCCCCAGCTGACACCCCACTGTCCTGCAGGGAACGGACAAAACAGGAAAGATACTAAAGGCTGCTTTGGGGTAACTTTACTCTCCGTGGGAATTGACAGAGTGGTTACTTTGAGTTAGCACAAAGACAGTTTGTGCTGGTTTTGATGCTATTGCAACTTGAACAGTGTATGCACCCACAGTGCCTGAATCAGATATTCTAAACTAATAGTTCAAAATAGAGATTTTTTTTTTTTTTCCTTTTTCTTTTGATTAGAGCAGAAACTACATTATTTAGCAGCCACTGGTTCTCTTCACTTAACTGGTAGCTTCAGGAAATCATTCTTTTAATTGATTCGCATGCTTTACATAATTCTGTGTTTTATTTGACCAAATGAAATCTGGGCAGATTTAGGTCATTAAGAAACACGGTTGTTTTTACAAGAAGCTTCCTAAATGGATAGCTGCAGAAGGAGAGGAACAGATGGACCCAACACCCCTAAAAAAATAAACCCAAACACCCCTGCCTCAATCTTTGTCCTCGTTACGTAACTCAATGCAGAACTGTATTGAGTTTTCTGAGTAGTTCAGCTGCTTCTACCCTAAAATCCAGAGGGATTGGTGTTGTTCAGACTCATGTCAGGAGCTTCAGTTTGTTTTGTATGCAGATGTGCATTTCTGGTCTCTGTTGAAGGTTCAGCTCCAGAGAAAAGGATGCTGATGTCTCACAGCTCTGGTTCTTCATGTTTCAAGTGGACACTTCTTGTGGAACTGGCACAATGGTGGTGTCCCTTCAGCTCAGAGAGCTTGTCAGAGGCTGCACTTGACCAGCCAGAAACCCCATTCTCACAAGTTCAGCTGCTGCCCTCGGGATCTGCTCACTGTGCACATCCCCACTCTGGCCTGCACACGTGTTCACCCCGGTTCTGTCCATTGGCAGAGCAATGGGAGCAACTCCAGCCCAAATCCAGATGCCAGGAGGAGCAGGAGGGAAATCTGGGCTTGGTTAATCTGTTACCACCATCTCACACACAGGTACGCTTTGCCATTTAATGAGTAAGTTGGGGGATGAGATGACTTTTGAGTGTCTAATCACTTAAAACCTGAGGAGGTTGCACGTGATCTGTGACAGTTTGTTCAGGAAACACACAGGGTTGTGGTGAGAATCAGGAAGTTGTGCTGGGTATTAAACAAAGGATGGTATTTTGTGATGAAATCCTCTTCAAAGCAGTCTGTGGGGTGGGCGTGTTGAGCACAATGGGTTTGAGCCTTACCTGTTTCTGTGTTGCTGCTGTAACTCCACCACTCGGTGTGATCACCTTTTTTACCTGATCTCAGTCTTGCATAGGGGATTGGATCCTAGCTCCAAATGTCGCGTGCAAGACTAGAATCCCAGCTGAGGACACTTTTTAGAAAGAGTACTGAGAGTCAGGTGGAGACTAGAATTCTTCCAGAAGTAATTAACTGTCCAGTGACTGGGATGTGGTGTGGCCAGAGAAGTCTGATTTGGCACTTCAAAAATTTCTGTAAAAAACAAGCGTCTCTGTAAATCCTTTGTGCGCACTGCTCAGAGATTAAGCCAGTTCTGGAAGAGCTGATAAATGATGTGATTATTTTAACCATTCGATGCATATTCGCTGTTCATAGTATTGCTACACAGGTAATTAAGAGTAGCCAAATCTTGTGTGTGTTTCAGCGGGGGAGAGAGGGCGGGGCAGGGTTGTTGCACTTCACAGCTGCTGCACTCCAGGGTCCTGTGCCACTGTCACCCCATTTCGCATGGGAGAAGAGGTGAGGATTTCTACCAGAGTGATTTCATTGTAGATATAAAGCTGAGTATATTAAGCAACATTCTGCCTAAAACCAGATCAGACATAGCAGCAAGAGGAGCTTTGAATGGATGTCAGCACTTCCTTCACACTGGGAATGGAGTGGTTTTGAGCAGGGGTAAAGAGGTTTTTAGGAGAATCTCCATCCTTGAGTGTACCCAGATAGCAACTGGACAAGACTGTGAGCAACCTGCTGCATTGTCACAGGTGGTCATGCTCAGTGTGGGGGGGTGTGGGGTGTGATCCTGTATCTGTGTTGGGGATTGTCCTCTGCCCCTCTACCCCCCCTCCACTTACTACAAAGCTAAGCTCAGAAAATTGGTAATTTTAGTGCCAACAGGTTTTCTTCCTGGCCAATCAAAACAAACATGCCATGGATAAGGAAAGGAGGGTGCAGACACTTAGGGTAAACACAGAAATGACAATTGCTGTCTGTTAGTGAGTGGTGCTGGCTGCAACTGTCTGACATACCTGTGTGTGTGTGTCTGTGTGTCAGGGTCTCTTGGTCATCATCCCCCCCGTGGGTGTCTGTCCCTGTGGGTGTCTGTCCATGCCTGGCAGTGCCTCGGTGTGTCTGCTGGGCCATGTGGGTCTGGGTGTCCTTCAGTGTCCCCATGTCTGTGTCTCTTGGTGTTTGTTGTGCTAATACTGCTGTAGCTGCCTGAGCTCAGTGGCTTCTTAAAGAGTGATTTTTATTTTATTATTTTTTTTTTTACTTTTCCCCCACCAGCATTGACCAAGTGTCCTCTCCAGAGCAGAGAGTGACCTACCCTGGTCAGGTCCCCACTGTCCCTCCACAGGATGGCTGCTCTGAGGTCACCTTCTGGCACAGCCTCTATGGCCAAGCAGCCACTTGTGGAGCTGCAAGAGCACAATCCCCACAGCGACTTTGAAAAGAAACAAGTTCACACAGATAGACATGCTGGAGACAAACACAGGCTCAGAAGAGTCACTTTTACAAGTTTCTTTATGAAATTAAATGTTGCCCCTGGTCTGGGGGGAAGATATAGTGCAAGAAGGACTTTGTACATGCTACTGAATTCAGATATCCCTGGATGACCAGACTTTGGTCACCTACAGCATCAACAAACACTGGATTTCTGAGCTCTGCAGACAGTTAGTGCTCACTCACACTTGAGCTGGAATGAGCAGGTATCTTCCTTCCACTGTCACAGGATGTCTCCTAATCTAGGGAATTCAGTCAGTATGGCTTCTAACTCTCGCTATGGTAAGGCAAATCTTTCCTTTTGCTAGCCAAGGTTTAAATTCATTCTTTTTGGCCACCGTTTGAAAGTTGGGTACTTAAAGTGAGGCTCTATGCCAAATTTAGGCCTTTATAAAGTGGTTATCCATTTTTAAAAGTGTCAGTAACACTCCTCGATTTTGAGGGTCTGTGGGAGTTTGCATAACAGTGACGTTTCAGAGTTGAACAGCAGACTCTGACTTCTGGGAGCTAGGTTTGCAAATATTGACCTTTCTTTAAAAAAAAAAAAAAGAAAAATTAAACAGATAAAACAGGCATCAAGTTAACAACATCTGACAAGAACAATTACAGACTTACAAAATACACAGTTCTGATTTTTACCATAAATAAACACATTACAAACAATGAGCATTTTCATTGGCCAGGAAATATGGCAGAATGATGGAGAGACGAGAATCTAAGGAATTGAGCATGGTATTAATTAGGCACATTTTTCTCTAACTTATGTAACTCAAACCCACTAGAGAGATTCTTCGACTTGCCTCATGCTGCAGGTTGGCACAGTTTAATGTAGGACACTGTTCAGCGGTGGTGTTGGACTAAAGGGAGGGAGGAGGTCACAGTGCAGCGCTCACTGTGCTCTGAGTGCCTGCAGAGGCTGCTGAGTTAGTTGGACACGTGGAGGAGGATCATAGCTCTGAGAAATGCGGGCCAGGGGGCTGGGCAGAGCGCTGGGGTTCATCCCTCCTCATCACGGACTCTGAACTGTTGTTCTGAGCACGGCAGTGGCCACAGGGCCAGCGGGTCCAGCAGCTGCCCTCCCCTGTGCCAGCTGCCAGCCAGCAGTGGTGGGCACAGCGGGAAGGAGTGAGTCCAAGTACAGCTGACAAGCAAAATCTCTGGGGCTGCAGCCTGTCGGGCTCCCTGCTGCGCGCTCCTGGAGCTTTGATGCCGGGCAGTGCAGGGCTGGCTCCTGGCACCGCTGCCCGCGGGTGTGCGAGCGCCCACATGCCCTCACCTCGGAGCCAGCGGGTCAGGCGGGCTGCAAAATAAATAGGGAAGGCAGGAGCATGTGTGCCATCCTCTGTAAACACAGGATTGGATGAACCTGGGCTCCACCTCCCAGGACTGACGGATAAAGTGCTTTCTCAGAAGGGGTTCAGGCACAAACACGGAGCTGCCCCTATTTCCGGAAGGGCGTCAGCCTGCTGATGTTCTGCCAGAAGTTCGAGGGCTTGCGCTTGGGCTCTGCCAGCATGAAGACCTGCTGCTGCGGGAGCGTGGTGGGCAGGGTGGGGTGCTTCTGCCGCATCAGGAAGTCGTAGTAGGGCCTGGTGACGGCTGGGAGGAGGAGCAGATGGGAAGCATGTTAGTTGAACACAGCTCCTTTCCCCCCACTCTACCATCTCCCCAGTCCCCATTAAAGGTGCAGAGCTGTGAATTGGGTTTGTCTTAGTGTTACCCTTCCTTTGGTTTATCCTTACTTTCAGCAGTGCCTTTTCAGCTTAGGGCTTGTGTAGAAGGCCCAGAACTGCGCGCTCCTGCACAGGTGTTCTGCCAGCATTACTGCAGGGCTAAAGAGCTGCAGCTCCTGACTGGTGACAAACTTAACTGGTGCTTTTGGCCCTGCTGGGAGCAGCAGCTGCTGTGCAAGTGCTGCTGGCGCCTGTTCCAACCTCATGGGCTGGATTTGTGAGTAGGAATGGTCAGTGCCTGCATCGTGGACAAGGTTGGTCTGTGCAGTCTCCTCTAATGCTGTGCCCCAAGGGCTTTGCTCTGTTAGCATGGTCTGGCCTCCTTCCAAACTTCCCCCTGTTTGTAGCCAAATCTTATTTCTGACCTATTTTGACATTTAGCCAAGCTTGCTTTCAGGAGATGGGGCTGGGCTTTAAGTGCTGGCTGGTACCACCAAGAGGAAGTGGTTGCCTCTGTGGGTTCAGAGGAAACCAAGTTACACCTCTTCCTCTGAACAGAGAAAAGGGGAAGGTGGGCATCAACAGGGCTCTCTTCAGCCAGCAGTGCTGTGGGCACAGGAACCTTCCCTTTTTTTGCTTGCCTTCACTCTCCCCAGCTGCTGCTAATTGTCCTTGTCTCTGTCAGGTTGAACGAAGAGCTCTGCTCAAGCATGGTACTTACCTCTGGCACTCCGCCCAAGCTGCAGGGTTCAGAGCATCTTCCACAGGCACAACTGCCCAGGCACGAGTGACCTGCTGCAGTGACCACTGTGGCCCTCTGTGCATCATGGGGATTAGTACAAAACTTGCCTTTTGCCAGAGAGAATACCATACTGCTGGGAGAGCCTGGCTCCTAGGGAGAGGCTGTGCTCTGGCCTTGGAGCAGAAGCTGCCGGGTTTTCACAAAGTGCTGATTATTTGCAAAGTGGCTCTCCTGGAGTTAGGAAAAGTCTCCTGACTCCAGGCCCCTGAAACTATCACAAATTGAGTGTAGATTGTCACCATCTGGCCTTCTCAAGAGTTTGTTAATGCCACTTCATCGCAACCACTCCCATGCAGTAAATACAGAGCCACCCCCCATTCTCACAGTGTTCCTGTGTTCAGGTGTGACTCACCCTTGGGCTTCCCCGCATGGTGCTGCTTGCTGGCATTCAGCATTGCCTGCTTTTTCTGCACCTCCGTGATTGAAAAACCTGCAAGATAAAGCAGATTTTTGTCAGCAACAGGTCATCATTTGGTACCTCAGGGGCAGACAGGAGTGAGAGGCCACAATTACTGCCAAGGCTGGAAGGGCACAGCCTGCTCCCCCCAGCCTGAGCTGTGCTGCACAAACCCCCCACGCAGGCTTTGGTGCCTGCCCCTCAGCCCATGCTGCACTGGGGGGAGAAGCCAGTCCAGGCCAGTGGTGACTGAAATCATACAGATCACATTAGGCTGAATTAAGAAGGATTTGGACAAAACAACACAAACCCTCTTGTAGAGTGAGAACCCTTTACTGAACCTGTTCTGTATAGATACCTCCTCTATGTAATGTATTGACTATTTTGTCAGCCCTGCTTGAACTCCTTAAGACACTTCAGTCTCCCTGAGGATAAACTGCAGTGTCATGGTTGGTTTGCAGTTTTTTAATTGCACAGATTCATTCAGAATGTGTAATTCAGCAGCCCAGAGCTGCACTGGAGCATGGACTGGCTTCCCCGCCCTTTCACTCCTCAGGCATTAGCCGATGGTTAAAAAAAAGATGAAAACTGCAAAATAATACTACTAATTAAAAAAACCCCAATCTCCCAGCACTGCTCCTTCCATACCTGTCTCCTGGTCGAGCTGTACCTGCCTCCTTTCATTCTCAAATGCCTTCAGCCAGCGCTGTTTCTGCTCGGGCTTTTTTGCACAGAATAAATGGACTTCCTCCGTGTCTCGGCAGTGCAGCTTAAATGCATTTTTCACACTGATATTGAAGTCCTTGTCTTTCCCATCTTCTACATCCAGTATTTCCATGTCATCCATGTTGATCCGACTCTTGTAATACAAGATGTCCCTGCGCAGAAGGTCCTGTAAGAGAGATCACAACAGATGTTGCTGTTTCTTGGATATGATGGAGTATTTAACCTTCCTGCTATCATTACAGTCCTGTAAAAGAAATAAATACTGGATTTGAATCTGTGGAGCTGCAGAGTGCTGAGCTGCTGTGGGCACTGTTGGGAACCCCATGGCTTGTGCTGGCAGTGGGGTCAGGACAGGCTGGTGTCTGCCCTGAAGATGTGAATGAGAAGCAAGCTTGGCTATTACACGTGATCCCAAATCCTCATCAAGCCTCCATCAGAAAACGCTATTCTCATATCCTTCAGTTCCAGTTAAAAAGCAAAAAAAATACTAATTAGCTCTTATTTTTTTGTTGACAATGAAAAGTAACTTTGAGAACAGCGATTTTCATGTCTTAAGTTACCTGGAGCTACCTGCATGCCATAGAGTATGCAAAAAATAATTGGCACATTCAGTTCTGAAATTCCAGAGGAAGATACCATTCACTGGCTCCAAGAAGGAAGATTTCTTTTATTGCTCAGCTCATGAAAAACAGCATGAGCTGTACTTGCAGACTTACATGTGCTGTTAACATGGCCTTACTGACTGCCAAGACCCACAGCTGTCCATCGAATCTGCAGTTTTTTCTGAATACAACACTAAGGTGGAAGTTCAGTTGAAAAACAAGGTAGTTAAAAGAAATTGTGTGACAACACTCATAACTGAGGTGTATAGAATAACCCCACACTAACCCCAGAAGCAGTGCAGTGCTTTCCTCTTTTGCTATGAGAATTAGGCCAGTAGCTGATTGCTGTGCTCCAGGTGCACAGAACACCCCAGGACCTCAGAGAAAAGGCTGCAAGGAATGCACAGAGAAGGCTCAGTGCCAGGAGCACATGAGGCCAGGAAGTGTTAAGGAAACAAAGGGGTGGAGAGGGAGCTCACTTAAATCCATCAGCACAGCAGTAGCCAGCATTCATGGGTTACCTTCTTGCAGCAGACAAGCTGGTGATCGAAGAGGAAGAACATCCTCTGTTGGCTCTTGGCTTGAGGGTGGGAGATTTTGGCTAATTCCCCAGAATAGATGAGCTCTGAGCTTCTGACTAGGACATCTTCTCCCTGAGAACAGCATGAAGAACAGGTTGGTCTCAGCCATCTGAAAGAAGGAGCCTGTAGTCTTAGAGGAGAACTTCAGCTTGGCTGAGGGGCCTGAATTCCTGCCAACAGAACTCCTCTGGGAATGAGAGAGAGCCTCTGTGCTGGAAGACAGTCCTTGGCACATCAGGGAGACACTGTGCCCTTGGCACCCAGGGAATGGGAACTGAATTTCATAAGAACAATAGCATGTTAAATTTTTAAAAATCTCCTTTTCCAGGGAGTCTGCTCAGGAAAGCTGCTCCATCCCAGATATAAAGGAGGCAGATAAGAAGGGAGCTAAGAATTTAGCCTGACATCCTTGGGCAGGGAGACAGTGTGGGTTTATTGAGCCTAGGATTTAGAAAATTAGTATTTTGTTTCTTTTATTCTGCAGTTTTTTTAATGAGTGTTCACAGAACCTTGGTTCCCTCTGTCACTATGCCAGAACTTGCCTTTCTGCAACAATAACCTGGCTTATTAAGAATTAAGGGGCAGTTCTGCTCATCTTGAGAGTTTGAAGTCACTCAAGATAAAATAGGGGGGCAAGAGAAAAATAATAGAATTTTACTAACCTACATGCTGATTTCATTCTGCAAGGAAAAACAGGGAAGCAAAAATCCCAGGGAACGTGCAAAGGCAGCTGGTCTAGCCGGGTTAGATGCTAGACCTGCTCAGTTGTACTAAAAGATCATATCTGTTTAAATAAAAAATAAAAGACTCCCCACAAAGATGGGCAGAGAGCTGAGGTGGGGCTAGACAGTGAGATGTCACTGCAGGGAGAAGCTGTTGGAAGGGCAGAAGAGGAACGAGGTGGGATTCCTTGGGCAGGGAAGTCTCCTACCTCCCAGTCCTCGATGGAACTCTGCCACTGAGCGATTTTGTCGATGTTCTCCAGCCGCCGCTTCCTCTCGTTGATGAGCCGAGCCACGTTCTTCATGGCGTTTAAGGCAGCTTCCACATCCTTAAAATCCCTGGGGAGGGGCACAGGCATTAGGCTTGGCAGAATGGCACGTGGCTGTTGTACCTACACTCCACAGGAGAGCAGCCTGGCACGGAGCTGGGCACTGGAGCCAGGAGCTCCACTTGCAGCCTGTCCCAGCTGTTCTGTGCCGGAATCAGAGACACCTGCTCCTGTGGCAGCTTCTCAGACGCTCGCTGGCTTTGAGGCACAGATTATGGTCTGGTAACAAATCTAGGCCACCTCTGGGGAAGGGAAGGGGGTAAGTAATCAAATATAGCTACAAAATACAAATTGCTGGAAGAACCCCCAGGGCTTTCCTTGTCTCATTTTCTTTCTGCAGCATAATACAACATATTCACAATGCTGCCGTGCCCGCGCAGGGACTGATGTGCGGTGCAGAGGTGAAGCAGTTCAGCGGTAACTGGCTTGTTTCAAACAGGAGCTGATGGCTTATCTGGCAGGGTAGGACAGAGGCTGATCCGCCCTCCCCCACACACCATCTGCGGCCACCAGCTACTTGTGCTGAGTTCAGAGCGGCAGGGAAGGAGCTGAGCTGCACAACTTGGCTCTAAGGCAGCTCTCAAAACATCTGTGCATTTCATTAAGGAGCTTTCTGCTCCGAGGTCAGCTTCAGACAACATGCTTAGAGATTTAACAAGACACGCTTAAAACCATTCTGGGAAGTACCAGGGCTGCAATTAGGAAGGTGAAATTAAGTCAAAGCAAAATGGACCAATAGCAACACTTTCATACAGATTTTTCGTGTTTTCAGCTACTTAATTAAGTGACAGCTCTTTGAGCCAAAGGCAGTGCCTTCACCCTGAAACTGAGTGATGGATTTGGAGGCTTTGGAGGTGGCACTGATGGGGCACCAAGTGTGCATGGCTTGACTGCTGCAGGGCACAACTTCTCACTGGTGAAGTGTAGCTATATGGACATTTTGGGATAGATTCAACCAATGCTTTTGGAGGCAAAAGTTCTCAACACTACCACCAGAAACATGTAGCTCCAAAGTCTCCAAAGTCATGTGCTAGTATCACAGGTACATGAGCCAAATAAAACAGAAAAGGGCCATTATAAAGCAGACCTTGTAACTCTCGATCTGTGACAGGAAAGCTCAGTGCTACTGTAGTGGAAAATTATGTATTTGACATAAAAATGCTTTTTTTCCTGATTTCTACATGGTAACCCATAGGAATTGTGGTGTTGGCTGCAGTTAGCCACTGCCCTTGACACATGATTCAGCACGAGCCCATTTCCACGAGAGCAGCCTGGCTCCTTCCCTCCCCCCCTCGCTGGCCTACCTGTGCTGAGGGTTGGTGTACTTGAGCAGCTCAGCCAGTTGCAGGGGGTATTTGCAGATTTTCTGCACGGGGGTCAGCAGGAAGCCATCGAGGGAGATGTCGATCATCTTCTGCAGCAGCCGGCAGGCCTCGAAGAAGTAAACGTACTTGTTCACCTTGGTGAGGCGCGACAGCTCCATGCAGGCGTTGGGGTGGTTGTTGCAGTACTCGGAGTAGATCTGAAACTCTGTTTGCTGCAAGGGACAGGGAGGGATTTACTGCCCGTGTTCCCCAGGCCATGCCCTGGCACAGACTCCTGTGTGTGTTCCCTGCACAGGGAGCTGTTGGATGATCTGTATCCTCCCCAGGCTCTCAGAAGCCTGGAGACCTAAAGCTGAGGGCGGGCAGGGTGTGTTAAAGGTTCAGCACCTGCAGCTCATCTGAGAGACCCAGACATTCCCACATATCCTGGTCTGGGCTCAGCTGAATGCTTTTAGTGCCCAGACCAGCCACAGCTGATCCTGTGCTGACCTGAAAATACCATCACTGCAAACTCAAGTCCCTCTCAAGATTTTGGAATCTTCCTACATTTTGCCTGAAGTACCACGTCTGGCAGGGATTATAATGGTCAGAAGATAAGGTGCTTTGAAAATGCTCTTTCCACAGCCACAAGAGCTACAGGATATTTCTTTGGGAAGTGGGGAGTGGTTGAACAGGGCTGGGGTGGGGGGTGGTGGCATTTAGTTTGGTTGGATTGGTCTTTTTAAAGAAAGCTTCAGTTCTGTCAGATCAATTTCTAAATCCTCTGGCGTAATCCATGCTCAGCTACCCCTTTCCCATGAAGTCAAATATACTCACATATTCCAAGAAGCATGAGCCAACCTCACTCAAATGTGGGTGGTCTTTGTTAAATTTCTTCTCTAGTGCTTTAACAAATTTCTTCTGGCACCTGTAGATGTCCTCAATATTCCCAAAGATTGTCTTCAGCTGTTCTTCTGTAAACATGTCCGCTCTCTTGCGGCACTGCTTAATGTAACCCTAGGAGAAAAACAAATTGGAAAGCTTCCTGGGCATCTGCTCTGTGGCAACAGAGAGCCTCAAGGACTGCAGTCAGGTGTACACCAGGTTCCTTATTCCCTTCCTGCACAGATGTACCCATCTTTAACTATTATTTCCTCTAATGTTACCGTAAACATGGCAGAAATAGAAGCCAAGGCCCAGACTCACGGCAGCCCTGGGCGATGCTGTAGCCCACACCTGAAGGAGTCACAGAGCTGCTTTCTCTCTTGCTGAAAAGCCCTTTATGTGTCTGCAGGCAGTGGGGGGCTCTGACCCCAGCACTGGTAAATTCAGACCGAGTAAGTCCAGTTGTGCATCTGGTTTGGCTGCCTGTGTGAGGAGCTGCCCGACTGACTCCAGGCAGCTGGAGGACACTGCAGCAGGAGAGGCTTGTTTGGAAGTGTGTGCTCCTTGCCCCGAGTGCCTCTGCTAGGAGCCACAACGCTTTTGTACCATTGCCGTGGAGAATTCTGTTCCTGCAAACATTCCATCTACCTTCACTCCCCCAGTGTACACGATGGATCTCTTTTAGAAGAGGTGTCACAATATTCAGCATATTGGACAGTAAAGGACCCAACTGGCTGAGCATCCCCCAGTTGTTTTGATCTGAGCATGACTTGCCTGAAGGCTGGAGTTGCTGATTATATTACCTCAGAACATCTATTAGAGAGGACAGCAACGCTAGACATTTACTTTTCTCTGGCTTGGGAAATTCAATTAATTCCATTTAATCAGAGCACAAGTGAGTGCTCCAAATGCAGAGGCATTTGGGATTTTGCTGTAATGAATTGTCTTCTGTTTTCTGAGCATATAATGCCAGTCAGCAGAACTGATGAAAATACAGTCTCGTTTTCAGAAAAGTTACCTGCCCCTTTCTGGGCAAGAATAGGTCTACTCCATTATCCTTCAGACAAGTCCTTACAAGTCCCTTCCCCCTTTATTCCTTACCTCACAAATGTCCTTCAGGTGCTTGATGTAGTCTCTCTCTGTGCTTATGATCTCATTGATGACGTTGGTCCTCATTTGGTCTTTGGTGGTCTGGCCCATCCCAAAGCGTCGGGAGTCGTCCTCTTTGCCCCCCTCCACCTTCAGGGGATAATCTTCCATGGGCTCATCCTGGTTTACTCGCAGCTGTGCGGGCACACAAGATGTTCACTGTTTGCATTGCTAAACAGCTCTGCCGAGCAAGTTTGGGACAGCGGGCTGGATGGCAGACAAAGACTGAGCTCGGATGAGGTGTGAAGAGGGTGTGTGTATTGCCTGGAAACATTTTGCCCTCGGGGAAGCTGAGGCCAGACAGCCACTTTGGGGAGGGTACTTTGGAGCCCCACGGCAGCTGCTCCCACTGTGACATGGGTGGTTTTAAGCAGGCATTTCTTGTGGACAGAAGTCACAGGAATAATATGGAGTCCTTCAGGAAGAATACAAATAAAATCAGGACAAAAATGGTTTATCGAGTGAAATTTTCTTAAATGTTTGAAGGAGCACTTCGGGAGGGAGGGGAGAACCAGTGAATGGTTGTGGTTTTATCTAGCTTTATTGCTCTCATACTGTCAGTAACAGATGGCCCCTCGGTATCTGCTTCCTCAGGGTTATTAAAAGAGAGCTCATTGCTAAAGGAAAAGGAGATAGAGCTGCCTGTGGGCACTGACGTGGGAAGGAGGGGCACTACAGGGTTGTGTGGGACTCTCGGTCCCCCCATCAGGTGGCAGCACAGCACGAGCAGAGGGAAACACCAGGCTGGAGCTACAGACCCTGCTCTGTCACAGCCGCCAGGGACCCGAGTTAAAGCTGGCACGGACTGGGGCATTTCCCTTACGAGCTTTCTTTTTTGTAGTCCTGTTGTAGCTCTCGGAGTGCCCGTGGGAATACTTTGTGCATGACTCAAAGGATCAGTCCCGGCACAGAGAAGGAGTGAAAGATAGGAAGTTAAAACAGACATAATTATCGGAATTTTTAGTCCAATGACACAGAACTGCTTTAAACTTTTCATGTAGTTTCTTCTAGGCTCTGTGACTTACCACTTGATACAAATACACCTACATGTAAAAACCAGTGCATAGCCCTCCCTTGTCAACACAGGCACAGATTACATTTACTCACTGCTGAAGCCCTCAAGATGTGCAATCCTGGTTCTTCACTGTGAGCAGGACATCGGCAACTCCTAAACTCAGACCTCGGCCCGAAACTCATGTGGAAACTCATGTGGATACTACAGACTGACCCAAGCCTCCGGACATACCAGCCCTCCCTGCAGTGAGCTTGAGAGCCACTGGTAATTAGCAGGAAATCTTCGCCTGGATGCTTGAATAAGTGTTATAATTCGTCTGTTAAAAGAATTCCTTACTCTGCATCCCTAATGGCTAGTACTAGTCTGCTTTACTCTAAGATATTATGACAGGTTTTTGCCGGCCAGGACAACAATTCAACTTATCAGTAACATGAAAGAAAAAAAAAGGCTGTGTTTTCATTGCCAAAAAAAAAAAAAAAACCACCAAAAAAACAAAAAAAAACACCCCAAAACAAAAAAAAACCCTCACCAGTGCTGAGGTCTTGTAATCTTACTTGCAAAACATTCCACTCTTTGTAATAGTTATCCAGCTGAGACCGTCTCCTGCAACTTCTAACAAAGCAGTTCAAAACTGCCCCACTTCTCCGAGGACTTTTGCTACAGACACCAGGTGACCTCGTGTCACCTCCTTTCATGCTTCACCTGGTTTTGGGTCACTTGTGATCTGAAGTGACCTGGATAAAGAGCTAAAGGGCTGAGAATCTCTGCCCCTAGGCACCTAATTGCCTTTGCAGCACTGAGGAGCCTGCCGCGAGGTGGCAGGCACCCACACCGACAGTCACAGTCAGGAGAAAGGAAAAAAGCCTTTCTCCTCACAGCAGGACAGCGGGGCACAGCAGTTACCGCCCTCCCACACTCCTGGTTCCCCCTGCGCTTGCCCTGAGAGTTCAGATGTGTTTCAGAAAGCTCTGTTGGAAATGAGGCCTCTGCAGTGCGCAGTCAGGACCGTCTGGGCTGGTCTGCACAGCTCTTCTGTGTGGGCTTTGTAGCTGGCACCAAGGGACAGCCTTGGCCCACAAGCCCTGAGTGTCTCAGATTGCCCCAGGTGACCGCCGAGACATTTTTTGTGTTTTTCTCCTCCATTTTTTAGTGCCTGGAAGGCTACAAACCACCAAGCAGGGCAGCTCCCCAGCTGGCACAGCTCAGCTCAGCTCTGCTCCAGCCTGGAGCTGGACCCTTTGCCCTGATTTACTCACGTAGAGGGAGTTCTCCGCACTGGTGGCCGTTCGGCGGGGAGGGCACCCTGTACTGTAGCCACTTGTAGAGGAATAGTAACAAGACATGCTGAACCAACTATCTCTAGCAGTGAAAGTGCTGAGGAGTCACCACAAAACATTAAACCTGGAGAACAAGAACAAACACCCGGTGCAAATGGAGAGGCACAAAAGAAAGATCAAGATCTTACCCGAACAAAGCTGGCTGGAAACCAGCCTTCACTGTCCAGAATCCTCCCCCACCACCACTCCTTGTTGGTGGCATCCATTACTTCGATGACATCTCCGGCCTTGAATCCCAGCTCTTGGTCATCCATGGTGACGTGGTCCCAGAGGGCTTCTGCGTACACCACGCTGCCATCGCTGATGAGCTGTGGGCAGAGCAGTCACAGTCAGTCCCCCCGTGCCTGCAGCCCCTTGTGCCAGCGTGGCACACACGTGCTGCTAACTCTGTGCCCCCATGAGCAACGAAGAGTTGGTGCAAGGCTGGCAGTTGCTTTGCCTGACCCTGCTCCCAACAGCGTTTATTCAGAATCGCTTGGACACACTACATTTACTACCATAAAAACATAAATTCTGGTATTTCATACTGCTGGCTTTGCCTCAGCCAGTAAACGAGGCTCAGTGGTTTGTGGAGGTGCTGCCAGTGCAGCTCTGCTTTGGAAAGCCTTGAAATAAAACCTTGAGCATCAATATTTAGAGACATACTTCAGAGCAGAAAGCATTTGGAGGCCTCAGAGCTACTCTGGGATGGGTAGAGCCTGAAGCCTTTAAGGTGGTTAAACGTAGCACTTAAGATGCTTAAAATAAGAATTTTAAGTAATTATATTGAGAAACAACAGTTACTGACTACATGTCCCATAGAGGCCCTACTCTAGGAAAAACAGGACCCCCAACAATTTAAAAAACCCAAACCAAAACCAAAGCCCATGTGGCTGGGAGCTGCAAGGGGGCTCCTGAGCACAGTGATGCTGTGCCTGATGCCATTCCCGACCGTTCCCACCTCGGCTGTGGGGGAGCCAGGTAACACGTGGGTGCTGTTGCAGTGGGATATCTATAGGCTGGTCCTGCTGGCCACTATAGCAGGAGTGCCTGATGCCACTGGTTTGTCAGGTCAGAGCCTCCCTTGGGTTCCAGCAACTACGGAGTACACGCACAGAGTTTCTGGGGCCTGAGTGTACCTGGGACTGTCTGAACACCAAAGATTTCCTTGAGAAGGTGGAGAGTGTGCTGGAGTTCTGCTAAAAAGGACTTGGCCATTGTGGAGTGGCAATGAAGGCCTATTTTTCTCCAAGAAAACGGTGCAACGATGAATTACGGGAAGACAACAGGAAGACAGTCAGTGAGGCACACTGGAGAAAGAGAAAAGCTGTGGAAAAGCCACTGTCCATGGTAGGTGTCCCAGCACTGCAGCAGTGTCAGCACAGCACACAGGGCACGGGCCACCCACGCCCCTTGGGCTGCTCGGTCACCCGGAGTTATCCCCTGCTCTGGGGTACTGCTTCTGCCTCTCCACAAAGGAGACAGATGCGCGTTGGAAAAGAACGTCAGGGTAATCGTGGGCTGAGTAAATCAGAAGAGGGTTAACGAGGCATTTGAAATAAAACTGAAATGCAGTCTGCCTTTGGATAGCAAATGTCCCTTCACTGAACCAGAAACAGCTTAATGCAGTGTTTCCATTCTGACAAAAATAATGGGAGGATGGGGAAGGAGAGGGTGAGAGGTTCCCACTTATCTACACAGGCAGTGTGTAGCCAGAGCTAGGTGGGATGCAGCGGAGTGATGCTAGGTATATCTCTGTGAAAGTAGGAGATGGAGATCCATGTGGCAGCAAAAACAGAAGGGTTATTGATGTGGTAAAAACAACAGAAGTGCCTCAGAATGGTCGTGTAGAAATTAGAGCCTCTCCATCCCAAAAAGGACTTCAGCCCAGCTGAAATGCACCGGCACTGTAATGCACACAGGATGAGAAACAAACAGGAGGAGCCAAAGGCTATGGTGTAGAAGGAAAACTAGGATACAGCTGCCACCACAGAAGCATGGTGGGATGACTCTCACAACTGGAGTGCTGCAGTGGGTGCCCATAAATCCCTCCAAAGGGACAGGCATGGAAGGAGAGGCAGTGGGGGAACCCCCTATGGGAGGCAGTGCTTTGATGATGTTTTAGGGGATGACAGGGTTGAGTATTCCCCTCTCCTGAGGGGCAGCGGAGGGGCAGGCCCTGATCTCTGCTCTTGGTGACCAGTGAGAGGACTCACAGGAATGGCCTGAAGCTGTCAGGGCAGGTTTAGGTTGGGTATCAGGGAAAGGTTCTTTTCCCAGAAGGTGGTTGGGTACTGAACAGGCTCCCCAGGATCATGGTCCCAAGGCTGCCAGAGCTAAAGGAACATTTGGACAACACTCTCAGGCACAGGGTGGGATTCTTGGGGTGTCTGTGCAGGGCCAGGAGTTGGACTTTGATGATTTTTGTGTGTCCCTTCCAACTCAGTATATTCTATGATTCTCTGAATATATTTACCCATGATCTGGATGAGGGGATTGAGTGCACCCTCAGTAATTTAGAAGTTTTAGCTTTTTAACATAAAGCAGTGACAATTAGAGTAGGGAAGAGGGTGGATGTAAAAGTGTATTTTTCCAAATTTGGCTATCAGACTTCAGCTCCTGCAGGAAGGGATGGCTGTTACTCAGGGAATGGGCAGAAGCTGCTAAACCTTTGGAGGAGTGGCATTTTCAACATCCAAACTGTGACCAGCACGTACAGAACACGGCTGTTTCTCACACAAAATACCTTTGCTCTGTGCTTAAATATGCCAGCCTGGATCAGTGCTCCGAGTGTGATGTGGAGGCTGGCACACACACCGGGGCCATTACCAGAGAGAGACTAAGTGGACTGACTTCCTCCAGCACTGAGATGATCGCACAAACAGAGCACTGATCATGTGAAGGCATTAATACCACACAGTACCACGCTGTCACATCTTGGCAACTTGATGAGAAGAGAAGAGACCAAGCCTGACCTAGCATTAACAGCATGTAGGGCAGATACACTCAGCTCGCAGAGCCACATGGTTCTGCTCAGAGTCACTGAAAGCCATGGGGCTGAGTAGAGAATCCTCAGCTGCTATTTTAATCCACCCATTAATATTAATACCTTAAATTTTCTCTATTCAACAACAGCCATACTGTTGTTATGATTTTCAAAATTCAGGAAGTCACAACTGTGGGATCACCAGCCTGGCTAAATAGGCAGGCAAGACACTGCCAGTTCTCATGCAGAGGAATAAATAAAATACACCTGAACAACAGGCCAGGATTTGTTTAACTGACAACAAACACCATGTTTCTAGGGAGGAATTATCTATATGGAATAAAGCATGAAATAAAGAGCAAAACAATATTTTACCTGTTCTTGGGATTATCTCAATTAATTTAATACAGCAGCACTCAACACACCTTCGCATGTTCAGGCTGACAGGCTCTGCCTGGTCCCCTCCCTGCCCCGCTCCCTCCTGTGCTGGAACCCGGGGAGGGCAGGGGCAGAGCTGGATGCTGAGCAGTGCTCAGTGATCACCGTGGGCAGGGCTCTGCTCCTCTCTGCCCCCAGGTCAGGCTGTGCCTTATACTGTTATTTTCCACTGTATCCGGTCCAACTCTCCTAGGCTGATACAAAAATACCAAATACACCCGGTCAAACAGCCCCCTTCCCAGAGCAGGTGCTGTTGGGTAGCTCTGAGGAAAGAGGGGCAGGACTCTCCCTGCCCCAGGAAGGATAAAACACACCAGCAGGTAAAAGGGTTTTGGCAAAACGCGTTCGAGGTGGCACAATCCACCCGCTCTGCCGAGGGAGCTGCTCGGCTTCCAGAGGGGCATGGGTGGAAGGGAACGCTCACCACTGCCGAACACGGCACCTCCTCGGCTCCAAAGGCTCTGCTCACCACGCGGTTGATCTTTGCAATTAAAGCAAGGTTTGAAAAACAACTACTGATTTCTGCATGAAACAACATTTATGTGCTGGCTTTGTAATGTCAAGGACAACTCAGTACGTGTTCTTCACGAGGCCCAAACAAGTGTATAGCAGAGAAAAGTCAGAGGACAGAGAATGCAAACCAGCCACCCCACAGCTGCTCTAGCTCCTGCAGCTGGCAGCGGGCAAAACAATCAGAAATCAACTTTTCTTTTCTTTGTTTATAGAAACATTTAACTTTGTAGACAGCAGCATTTGCAACCCAAAGGCAGCACTAACACAGGTGCTTTGAATCTGAAAATCGAGGGCAGCTCTGCTACTGCCCTGGCCTTTCTGTGTGCCCAGAGCAGCCCCTGGCTCCTGTTCCAGCCCTCCCCGCTGCGAGGGGAAGGTGCTGGGGCAGCTCCTCCCGTGGCACAGACGGAGGGGGAGGATCGATGCCTCGCCCCTCTGAGCAGTGTCTGCACGGAGGCTGCCTGGCTCTGTGCCAGGGCTGTTGCACAGAGCTGTCCCAAATTAAGTCCATTACACGTGGGCAAACAGATCTGGCATGTCGAGGCAGCTCCTTGGTCCCTGTCTGTCTCGGGCTGGACACCTTGACATAATTACCTTGTATGTCCTGGTCTTGTTCTGACAGAACCTCCAGGCAATATTAACAGAGATAAAAGATCTCAGCAATTTACGGAAGGAGGGATGGAGATGCCTTTAGGAAATATTTATCTTTGAGCTACTCGTTTCTATTTGCATAAAATTTGAATAGCTTTCTCTTGACAACGCCAAGTACGCTGGATCATGCAGAGCTAAAAAATAAACCCAGGAGCATCAAAAGAAAGGTGGAAAAGGGAAGTTCAGGGAGAAGGTGCCAATGGAATGGAATTTATTTTTCAGCTCTGTGACCCTAAAACAGACATGTTCCACAAAGAGCACCTGAAGCCAGCCCTTCCTGGTGAGCTAAAATGAAGCCTGTGCTCATTGCCTGACACCCCCCAAACTTGTGTGTTACAGACTGAAGCTGAACTGGTCCAGCACAACAAACATTTAAGCCCTGCAGCAGTCCTGACCCCAGAGGCAAAGCCCTCCCATAGCTCCAGTTCCTTCAGCAGTCACTTGGCTTCCAGAGCTTCTCCTCTGCCTCTCTCATGCAAAGGTGCAGCAGAGGAGTGAAAAAAAATTACTTACACGCTTGCCCCAAAGTAGTGCTTCATTCACACAAATACTTATTTTCTCTGAACACGGGCAGAAGCCAGCTGGCCTTTGCCTTGAACTGAACCCACAGGATAGTTTTGAAATTGTCCTGACAGCTTGCTCTTGCTTCCTCTCAAAACTTTTAGCTTCACTGTCTAGTGATGGACAACAGAGATTAAACTTATCTCGCAGAGCAGCAGGCAGTGAGTCTGAGCGCGTTATCTGGATTGTCCTTTTGGAGCATCTCCCCTCGTGGGGAGAGACAGGCACCCCAGGGAAGGCTTCATCTTCAGCATCTCTCTCAGCACGATGAGCCAACCGAGCCCCTGGGGTGCCTGTCTGCCCTCACTGCCAGGCAGGAATTTGGGCTGGCTCTGCTAGACTGGGCTTGCCTGGCTGCAGGGTGCCAGAGGCAGCGCCACGGCTCTGCAGCCACAGCAAACACTTCAGTGCTTCGTGCTGCTCCTCTGCCCACGCGTTCCAGGGTGACACGAGCCCTCGCTGCCAGTGTGACAGCGGGCACGTGTCCCCACGTGGGCAGGGCTCGTGTCATTGCTTCATTCACAGGCCCACACGCCGTGCCCCCACTCAAGCCCTGCCCCTGGCATTTGTTGCCCTTTTGCCTGCACTGTGAGCTGCATATTTTTCAGCACAGATTTTTGAGACTGATTAAGGATAGTGGAGGACTCTCAGGCATTTACCAAGCACTGCAGATCTCCATTCAAAATATTTTCATTTGACAGCGATTCTCCTTAACAAATCTAAAATGTCAGTCAACAAAGATCTTAATCCAGCTAAGTGTGCCTACACTGATATTCCACATTGCTGCTTTTTTAATCAGTGCCTGTAGTTAAACTCCTCATGTGACATCTAGTACAGCTGCCTCCATTTACCAAACATTCAAAATTTGTCATCACATTTATTTGGTAAGAACTATTTTCCACAAAACCATTCTGACTGGCATTAATTACGTTATTCCCTTTTATTTATATCATCTGAGTCCTGATTCCCCCTCAGAAGTTATTTAAACAGATGGGAAGAGAAGGAGGGTCCTCCCAGCAGCAGGCAAGGAGAAGCTTTGAAATCTCCCTTTATCCAGTGCTGCAGGAAGAGGGAAGCAGCCCTTGTGGGAAGTGGAGGAGGCAGAGCTGTGCTTCATGTTGAGTGAACCTGCGTGTGAAGAGTCTGGCGTGAGAAAGCCTGACAAGGGCACGTCCCCTGGGTGCCATTAAACGTGATCCTTCAAACCCCAGAGTGAAGCAAGAACCTCCCAGTTCCTCACCTATTAGCTGGCTGTAGCTGATTATTACAATGCAAAAGAAAACAACTTGAAAATTGCTTTCAACCATTTTACTTCTGGCTGAAATAATTCAGGGAAGTTCTTAGGAAGGAGTGGGGATAGTCACCTGTAGCTGAGGAGGGCACCTAAATCACCTCGACCCTGTCAGTGCCCTCAGGACTGCAACCACCACTGTCCCATGGCCTGTCTGTCAAGGGAGGAACTAAGATCCTTAAGCTTTGGCACAAGGAAAAACCAGGAGCAAAGCCCTTCTGAAGCCTCTCAGCAACTCTGCGACAGGTTGTCTGTGTCACATTTTGTAGCTGCACACTGCAGTTGCTGGTAACACGTACAGCAAGTAAAGCTGTAAAATATCTTCCCTTTCAACCCGTCAGACAATTTTCCAGAGGATGTTTGTTGAAACTTCTGTATATAACACATTCATTTTCTGGTATAAGTGGAATGTATATTTTCATTCTTTCTGAACAAGCAGATACAACAAGCTGAAGTGACACAGGGTGACAAAATGGCAAAAGAAATTCTACGCTAACAAATGTGACTCAAACAATATCTAACACAAGTGACTGACTAAATGAGCTGCTCCTCAGGAAGGTCTCTGCAGATCCATTTGAGAAAACATTGGCCCTCTCCATCAGGGTCAGAAGCCCAAATATCAGGAATGACTCAGAAAGAGAGAGGAGAACTAGGCAAGACACAAAGAGCAGCATGAATCAAACGTGGGAAGAGTTTCTAGGCCAGCACAAGCTAAACAGACCTTGAAGCTGCAACAGAGACAGGTGGATGGAGGGTGGCCATGAGCTGAAGGCTTACAAAAAGGTTTTATTTCTAATCCAGGCTGCTGGGTGCCCAGTGAAACCACCAGGCAAGATGCTTGGGACAAAAGCAGTACCTTTTCCCTGTGGTGCAATAATTAAGCTGTGCCACAGCTGAACACAGAGATTATTTTAAAAAAGATGAAGCAAATGTATGTCCCTCAAGGGCATTTAAACACATCCTGTCTGGATAGAGCCCATCAAGGACCTTAAGCACACCTGGGAAGGCACACAAGGCAAAGAGCCAGGCCATACTTGCCTCTATTCCTGAGCAGGTACCCAGGTCACAGGTAAAAGTGTCACTGGCTGGCCCTGCAGACCTGGGCATTAGGGTGGTAAAATTTATCTCACAGAGCTTTAGGACATTAGGGCAGTAAAAAGCACAGAAGGAAAGAAATGTTGACTATTCATATTACCCACAGATACTTCTTAAAAGCAGTGAGCCCTGAAAATGTTAACCTGGCAGGCACAGCTACATCCCGTGAGGAACAGCAGCACTGTCAGCCAGGTGGAAAATTAGCAGTTGCCAACACAGTAATTACAGGGACATTGGGATGTCCCCTGGGGTAGGGCTGTTTCTCTCCTGGCTGGGACTCCTCAGCACTTCCACACAGCTTCGATATGACAGATCCCACACACTCCATCCTCCAGGAGCAACCCTCGCCAGGCACACACACACAACTGGAGCAGCCATTCATCCCTCCACGTGGATGTCTAACTCCTGGCATCCTTTTTTTTCCTCTCCAGAAAGGAGGATGAAAGCGTACCCAGGGAAAGCTGGCTGTCCAGGTATTGCCTGGGAGGAAGAGTCCCTGAACACAGGTCACAGGAGCAGGTGTGTGTCACATCCTCACTCAAAATGGCCAGAAAGGCCTTTGCAATTAAGAGCTCAAAGGACCTCAAAACCTCCTTAAAGACAGAGAACTTAAGTCATTCCAAAGCTCTAAATCAGCTTAAACAGCTTAAACTCCTCTAAGGCCCTACAGTGTTTTAAGCATTTTAAACCCATCTAAAGCCTTAAAGTGGCTTAAGGAGCTTGAAATACTCTAAGGCTTAAAAGTGGTTTAAGCATCTCTAACTTTTGGCTCAGCCACTCCTCACACCTCTCCCAGCTGTGGCACCCATCACTCCTCACCCAAGCCACACAGTCCCACTTACCCCAAACAGCTCCTGGAAATTGTCCATTTACCCTTCTCCTGCTTTCTTTGGTTTCAGAGACTGGAAAGGTGCGAGGCCTGGGGTTGAACTCTCAGGTTTGAACAAGACTCTCACCCAGGGCTCACACATCTACAAAGTTCGTAGTTTCTGGTTCCAGTTTGGCTGTAGATGAAAATTCTGTCAGACTGCCTGACTCCCCGCTCCACCTCACCAGGGGTTTTGAAGTCTGCACTCACTGCAGAGGATGAAGCAAACCTGGTTAACACAATTTTTGCATTTTCTGATGCCTTGATTCCAACTGTACAGCCTGGGAATGGAAACGGCCCAGGATCTTTCTGTTTGGTTGTTCACACCTTTAAGAGTGATTGCTGTTGCATCTTTTTTACACTATCATTTCTCAGACACCCAAGTAGAAACTATTTTCGTCAGAAAATTTTATTTAACGCTACTTTAACACATTTCTGTGTCACTTATGCTTTCCCCATTCTCCTCTTGCTGCTGCTGCTGCAGGACCACCCTTCCTCTGTGCACTCCCACCAGCACATTCCCTTGGGATATTTCCTCTCCTTTTCCCTCTCTGCAGGACAGCTCCTGATTCCACTGCTTCCTTCATGACTTAATATTGGAATTTTTCCTATCTACCTCCTCTTTTGCTTTCTCTTTCATCATTATTTCTGTGGACAAATGAGGAATATACTCTACAGATCCCTCAGGATAACGCATCCAAACCAATTCAGCCGTAGCTATTCTGACACACAGACTTATTGAGGATAAATGCTGCATCCTGGCTCCTTGAAGAAGGAAAGGAAAAGGAACCACGCAGGTCCCAGGCTCTCTGCCTGCTGATGACTCTTGCTATGCCCTTCCCCCAGAAGGTACAGCAAGTTATGGGATCAGTCATAGCTTGAAGGCAAATTAATCTAAATTTGTTTTACAAGTAAGGTTAAAGAAAACATTCAAAAGCAGATACAAATTACACTTCTAACAAACCCTTCTGAATCATCCAAAGGTCAGCATCAAGCCCGAAACATAGTGCATGGCTTTGCTTTTTATGTGTGTGCATGAGTTAATTGCAGTGGAACACACTGCAAAAAACATGCTGAAATCGTTTTTATTGCTCCTATCTCCTGTGAAAACATCTCCCTTGAATTAAACTGTGCCAAAGTCTGTACAACACTGGCAGGTGCTGGCAGACGTGCTGGGCCAACACAGATTGTTTATCAGTTTCCATGACGTGGCTCAAAGATGTTCTCCCTGCCTCAAAAGAACCATGCACAGTTTAGGATCCGTTTTCTTTCTTCACTTTTTCCTGACAGAGAAACCCTGCAGGGTTTTGGTGACATAAAACTTACAACTTCCACCACCACCCATCCCCTTTCTGGTGATCTCTTTCCCATTATACACACACTGGGCTAGATCCTTTCTTCACAGAACTAAGAATTGCTGTTTGTCCTGTTGTTTGAAAATGGGGCAGAGGAAAATCTGAGTAACAGATAGAAGAGAAGAACAAAAAAAGCCCTTGATACTGTCTCACTGTCAGGCAAATGAGGCTGCCTCAGCCTTTGTTTTTGGTTAGTATCTGTAAATATAAAAATGAGTCATTTCTTTTGTAGTCCCTACAGAGGGTTCTTCAAGTTAGGTACACCCTAGAAAAAAATAACCTTTTCCTATTGCAAGTGTCCTGTGCTCCGTAAAGAAGATGTTCAGGAAGCAGCAGCTTCCTGGGATCTTCTGAGGCCCTGTACTACTGTGCTTTTGAATATACCCATTTTATTCATTTGTCTCACATCCACCTCGTCTGGACGACGAGATTTAATGGCCTAAACAAAACTAAGGCCTCAAACCAGAGCCACATTCCTGTTTCCAAGACCACGTTGCAACTACAGGAGACCAAAGCAGCTGCTGCTCCTCCCGCAGGGCACGGCTTCTTTGGTCCAAACAGGAGATCACACACCTCCTGCTGTGCACCAGTTCTCACTTCTGTCCCCCTGACTCCCTGCACAACCCTCCCACAGTGGCCATGGCTTTTCAGTAGGACAAAGTGGTTTTGCAGAGGCAGCTCAGTTTGAGCCGAGCACGTTCTGGTAGGTCAGGCAGCGACGGGCTCCTGCCATTCCTGGCACTCCTCTCTTGGCATCCAGTGCAAATCTTCTCACTACCTAATTAGATAATGCTTACTGGAACGAGCCCTGGCTCCTGGGCACTACAGGTGTGAACTGGGACGCTAAAAATACCAAGTCATGACTCCTCAGCTGCCTGTCTTTTCCTAATCCCCTGCTGGAACGATTTCATTAGGTGAGGTGAGGAAAGCTGCTTGGATTCACACAATGCCTATATCCAAGTGTTTTTATTTCCATACAACGTTTGCCACAACACTGCAGATACCCAGCATGCCGGGAACAGACCAGATCATGGTTCAGAACAAGCACAAGCCCTGCTGTCCCTGTGCTGCTTGGAGCTGCAGCACCACAAAGAACACTCATGCACTGCCCCTGCCCAGTGACCACTACAGAAGACAACACACTGATCCCATTCCTGAGCTGATATCCCAAAGGCCGCAGCACTGGACAAGCACAGGATTTTCAGGTGTGGGCGCTGTGCTGTTTGCTCCATGCCCTGAGTCACCGTGGCTTTGCCCAGCAGCCTGCTCGGGACAGGAGCGGCTGCAGGAAGGACAGAGCGGGCTGAAGGCAGCCCTCGGTCCCGCAGCTGGTGGAGGCTCTGCCTGCTGTGCCACCAAGGGACAGCGGAGATTCACGTGTCCAGTGTGAAACTGGTGCTCTCTGGAGGGAAAAGCAGGCTGGAAGGGGCTGTGCTAGGGTCTCTCTCCAGGGAGGGAGAAGGGGAAGACAGGACAGGACCTCTGTGCTGCAGCGGGATGGGTGGGGCCAGAGCCCTGTACCAGGCCCTTGTTCCAGAGGAGCCAGATCGCCAACAGAGAGCAAACTCCCAAATTTCCCTCTCTGTGGTCCTTTACACCTGACTGACTCCTCTGCTGAAACCTCCACCAACACCCTCTTGCTGCTTGGGGAGACATTTTTTTCTTTTAGCACCTCCAGCACAAATGAGCTATCACATTTATCAACACAAATGCAGAAAGCTTGCACGCACACAACAGGACAGAGAAAGCCACTGTGGTGTGACACAGGTCCACGCCACCTCTTTGAGTCCCATTTCTGCCAAAACCAGACACAGAGTGGGTGCACTGTACGTGACACCCAGAGTCATGCCTGGAGTAATCCTGGCCAAAGAACACATACAAAGATTCATATAAGACACAATTTTATTCCAGGTTGCAGCACATTCTGTAGTTAACAAGGCCAGTGACACAGCATCAATAACAAGTGCTCTCCCTCTCGAAATCTCTCTTTAACCTACGTAATGTGGCTTCTTTTGTTGTGTGTTAAATTTTTTTTAAATTTTATTTTAAATCAAAACACTGGAAGCAGTAATTAAAAGTAATTGTCGATGGTATCATCCTAAGTGCTTACTGTGTTTCTTATCTGGCCAGCTCATGCCTTGGATTCCAAGAATAAATCACAAAGACAGCAGATACCACATATCACCACAGAAATGAGTTTAGCCTGGGAGAACAAATTAAGCAAAGATATAATCTAAAGCCCAGATCTCCCTTTGGAAATGATGTCTTGGTCTCACTCCTGTTCACAGACGCTCATTGCTCTCACAAGCAAAAAAGCAGAGCAGTAGCAGAGCTCCTGCCTCTTAAACCTTCTGGTGAACTTGCCCCACACAGAGGGCACAGAACATCCCTGTCCCTGTCGGGCTCAGGGCACATTCCTCTCCCTGGAGGGCTCAGGGGACATCCCTGTCCCTGCAGGGCTCAGGGCACAGCACATCCTTGTCCTTGTCCCTGCAGGGCTCAGGGCACATCCCTGTCCCTGTCCCTGCAGGGCTCAGGGCACAGCACATCCCTGTCCCTGTCCCTGTAGGGCTCAGGGCACATCCCTGTCCCTGCAGGGCTCAGGGGACATCCCTGTCCCTGTCCCTGCAGGGCTCAGGGCACATCCCTGTCCCTGTCCCTGCAGGGCTCAGAGCACATCCCTGTCCCTGTCCCTGCAGGGCTCAGAGCACATCCTTGTCCCTGTCCCTGTCCCTGCAGGGCTCAGGGCACATCCCTGTCCCTGTCCCTGTCCCTGTCCCAGCTCGCAGAGCACCGCAGGGCATGGGACGAGTGCGGGCGCAGCCTCACTCTGCACCCAGGGATGAGGAGGAGGAGGAGGGGTTGTCCAGTGGCCACACAAGGGCCCGGCTGCCCTGCCCGGCTCCGCAGCAGGAGCAGGGAGTGGTGGGCACAGGGCTCCCAGCTGCCCTGCTCCCCCTGCCCTGCAGTGCTGCTCCCTCCCGGGGCTGTGGCCCCAGTGCCAGGGCAGGGCTTGGCGCTCGGGTGACAGCAGGGAAGGCAATCACAGCCCTTCTGCAGAGCACCCAGCCCTCCTGTCAAGTAAGTGCACTGAGAGCCAACTAAAAAACCCAACAGAAATGTCAGAGCCTCCTCCTTCCCCCCAGAGCTCTCCTTCCCCACTGCCTTTCCATCACCATCTACAGCTCCTGCACATGATTCAGGGATCCTTCACCAGCTCTGTTTTTCCTGGGCTTTATTGGCCATTGCAGCTTCTCCAGCCAAGATGTGAGGCAGGACTGAATGAGTCACGACAAATACCAGACTGATTAACACTTACTTGTCAACTGCAGCTTCCAGCTGAATGTACACAGCTGTAGGGGAAGCTGAGGAAGGAGAAAAACACTGACTTCCCCATGGCAAAACTCGACACAGATACTCCAGGATTAGTCAGGTATCAAGAATCTAGACAAGCACTGGAAAGAGGAAATTAAAATTCACCAAACGTTAAATAGCACGTGGAAAAGTGTTGCCAGGCTCATAGCAACCCAAGCTAACACCTGTGGTGGCAAGTGTTGGAACACCTTATTTCCAAAGGGTTCTCTGTAATCTTGATATTTTTCTGATCAGAATTTTTAAATGCAAGAACAATTCTACTTTTTTTTTTTTGCTCTCAACTAGTCTGGTACAAAATTGTCCTAAGCAGGAGTAATGCAAATTGCCCCAAGTAGGGAAGGGGAAGGCAATTTCACCAGCGGGCACATTACCCTTTCCTATAACACACTTTTCTTCCTCACTGTCCTGGACTCCCCATAGCCCTTGAGGGAAACAGTTCTTTCCTTTAGTTCTCTGGCAGTAAGCAGGTCTTCTCCTGCTGGGGAAAGCTTTCCTAGGCCTTCCCAGGTCTGATATTCCCAAGCTAGCAGAGCCCTTTGGCAAGCAGCAGGAATAAGGCATCCCCCAACTGAGCACGCAGCAGTAGCAGAGGGTGAATTACTCCATCACCACAAGACCAGCTCCATGCTAACCAATTTTACAGGACACTTAATAAAAAGAAGCTCCTGGAAAACTTCCCTGAAGTACCTTCCTAGGCAGAGCGGAACAGGAAGCTACAGTCTCCAGTTCAGTGACAAAAGCCACCCAAGGAGCACTTCAGGGACGTGGCACCGAGCTAAACAAGAGCACGAGTCACTTAGTGAATCCAGGCTCAGCCCTGGCTGGCAGACGCTTGTGCTCAGCTCCCCAGCTGCCCCACATGGCTCCCACATGCTGAGCCAAACCCTGGCATGACGAATGGAGCCCATCTCCAGCTACTCCTCACAGCTACACGTGCGTGCAGGCCCTGTGGATAACTGCTCTTCTCGTCTAACATCAGATTTCTTTTCTGCACTGTTTCAAGACGCAGAGCAGGCACGACAGCAATAACTGACAGTCCAAACTCAGCGCAGGGGCTGCCACGATGCTGAGGCCTCTCACGGCTCCCACCCGACCAGGGGTGGGAGCTTCTGAACCTTGAGCACTTTCAGTACAACTTCCACCCTTGTACAGGATTTGCCCCCACAGGCAGCTACCAAAAGCTTTCTGTCACTGACACCTATGACCCCAAAGCCGTACTTGGGTCCCTCATGTGTCATTTGAAGACTCAGGTACACATTCCCATCATTCACTTGTCCTTTCCAAGAAACAATCCTTTTTCCACCTCATGCCATTCGGTTCTGATTCCAGCTGCAACCAAGACCACAGGTAAAGTTTAGAGGCAAGACAAAACAGATTTGTTTGAAAGCCAAGTTGTGAGCTGTGGTTAGCATTTTTTTTTAAATAGTAACTTCAGAAAACAACACAGACTGGGTGGGCTTGGTGGCTGCTCATCACAATGGCTAGATAATAGAATAGCCTAGTTTGAGATTTTTAATAATTCAAAACTGTTCATCTACATAAGAGATTCCCAGAGAATTGCAAGGAGCTGGGGCCTGCTGGTGCCCCACACCCAGAACTGCAAGAGAGACTCCTCTCTTAGGGAAAAGATGTTCTGCACCTCAGGTGTAACAGAAAGGAGCTCCATGGGTACACATTCCATTTCTCCGCGTGCTAAAGTGACGTGGTTTTGTAGGACACTGATGTATTACACAATCACATAAATAACTGGTACAGAGTACACCACTCATGATGACAGAGACAACACCACCATCCAGCCTTTCTCAGCACCAGATCAGATTCCAGGAGCCATAAATATTCAGGTCTGAAAGAACTGCAGTAGCCTCAACCGTTAGTGCCAGCAAACACGCTGCCCTTGGGAAAGCTGTACTTAAATTGCAGATTACCTAACACACAAAAGGAAGGATCCTGCTGAATTTTAAGGGCTTGGACCTTTCGCAGTCTTCTGCACAAAAGCAAGCAGTGTCATTAAGACCAGTGCACCGTGGCTTCCTTTCCAGGCTGTCTTCCTCCAGGGATCAGTCTCCTTCAATGCCATCCAGTCGCGGGTTGCTCCACCGGGGTGCCAATGCCAAGCGTGGAAGTGCTGTGACGTCCAGGGCTGCTGATAACATCACGGAGGTGAGCAGGCCTGGATGGGGCAGGCTGCCCCGCTGCCCTTCCCTCCTCGCCTTCCTCAGGAGTGCTCCTGGAGCTGCTGCCCCGCTGGGCACGGCTGCCCCGGCCCGTCAGGAACGCGTGGCCTGCAGGCAGTGTCCTGTGCTGTGGCTGTGCCAGCCATTTTGATACACATAGCTGATAAGCACTGAGGTATCATAAAGGAAATGGGATTAAAGCCAACGAAACACTCCTTCCACACTGCTGCAGCGTTTATTCAGCCTGAATTCCTGATGGGCTCTGTTAATCAATCTCTTTGGCTAACTGGGCATTACTCATGCCACCGCACAGCACAGTGTTCACAGTGACAGAGCAGCGGAGGCGTTACAGGCTTCAGCTTTTGCAGCAGGTGTCTGCACGTAGCTGGTCCTTGTGTAAGGGCTCCTTACAGGATGACTGTCCCTCTGCAAACAAAGCAGCAGCACTTCGGCCTTCTCCAGGGCTGAGAAGTGCTACGTGCAGGAACGGAATCGTCATGGCTAGGAACCAAGGCTGATTAGTGCCACGGAGAGCGGCCACGGTTAAGCAGGTTGGCTCCGTCACCTCTCTCCCTTTCTCTTGTTTACCTGGGATCCAAACCGCAAGGCACAAGTGATGGCAGGAGGAGAGTGAGGGGAGCAGGGTGGGGAAGGAGCTGACGATTGAAAAACACGGGAGGAATACTCTGAGACACACAGCCACCGTAACAGCAGACAAGCAGACCAGAGGCAGACAACGACAAGCTGACCTGCTGATTTGTTGCCCAGTCCTGGAAACCCCCATGCACCACACCACTACCGGCAGTCCTCCTTCAGTGAAATGCCAAAAGAAACATCAGCACCACGTTGACGATGATGAGGAAGAGCAGGATGACAAAGACCACTACCCGCTGGGTCTCCGGGTTCATGTTGCAGCGGAGGAAAGTGTGAAGCGCGCTCCATTTGTGCCTGCTTCTGTCGGGGACCTTTGCCATGGCTTCAGCCCCCAGGAGAAAAAAAAATAAATAAAAAAAAATATAAAAACGCTTAAGTGCCTGCCAGGGCAGGATGGGGCAGAGGGCTGTGAACAAAAGCTGCCTGCAGCTCTCAGAAGCAGAAGTCTGAAGGGCTGGGCACAGCCGCCGCTGGTCCCGCACAGCACGTGTGCCAAACGCCTCCTCAGCTCAGGGCGAGCCCGGCAGCTCATCCCCGGGCTTCCACGGCTTCCGTGCCGAGCGAGCCGTCGCCATCGCTCCGGCGGCAGGAGGAGGAGGAGGAGGAAGAGGACATCGGGTTCCTTGTGGCGGAGCTCTGCAATCCGGCTGCGATCTCGGCTTCCCAGAGAGCGGCGCCGCGATTCGCTGCGCTCCGTCTCCAGGATACACCGGGCCTTAGCAACGCGGAGCGCGGCCCCGGGATGCGCGGGGAGCCTCTTAAGGACGGTCAGCGCAGGATTAGGCGGCTGCTTTTTTAAATCCCTCCACCCGCACTAAGAGTGTGCCAGCAATAGAGGAGAGTCCTGCCAGCAGGCAAATCCCCTGCCCGGGTGGGGCCGGCCCTGCGCTGGTGAGGGCACAGGAGGCTTCCCGCACACCTGAGCGGGCAACAGGTGTGGGGTGTTCGGGCCGGAGATGCGGCCGTGGCTCTGCCTAGGAGCCCAGGAGAAGCAGCTTCTGCTGGGCTCTGCCGTTCAGCTTCCTGGCAAGATCCTGGAGCCAGAAAGTCTAAAGGACTTGGCTCGCTCTGCCAACGCCTCCGTGGGCCTGAGTCACTGCAAATCTCCAAACCTCTGCAATCAGAAAACCACTGTTTGGCTCTGCAGGGCTCTAAACATGCTTTTATGAAGTTAACTTTTGCTTCTGGACTGCAAAGTTCACCGAGCACCAAGCTGCCTCGGGTACACTCAGGGATGCCCCAGCTAAGCATAGCTCCCACCCGTGTCAGGTCAGGAACAGAGGGAGAAGGCACTCCCTACTTGGAAGGATTAGGGGTAGATCTTGGAGAGCACCCAGCACAGGCTCTTCCACTGCAGCCCTTTGGTTTCCTCCAGCCTGCAAAGCAGAGCCCACCTCTAACTCAACAGCCAGCAGCAATTGCTCCCCGGGAGAGGAGGACTCAGTATTCAAGTCCTTCCTCGACAGGAGGCAGTTTCACATCTTCCAGTTCTCACTTACGCCACACATTCCCCCTGATGAAGCCGAGGGATACAAATCCAGCAACCCTGATACCGAAATGGGCTCAATCCAGCCCCTGGATTTCAGGCTAGGTGATGTTGGAGCTGCGTGTGGAGCTGCAGATGCTCCGTGGAGGATGGAGTTATCCAAGAGGATGACTCTGCACTTTACACAAGTTTCCAGCATGGCCACACACATTCCTAGGAGCAGGAACCAGGAGACAAAGTTCCCCCCCTCCCTTAAACACTCCAACTGCTAAAAACACCTCTGCTAGCCTCCATCTCTGGGAAGGGCCATGGGGGAGCAGCCACATGATGTGGGTATCAATGGAACACTCTCAGTTTCTCTCATAACTCAGAAACAAACAAACAAACAAACAAGCTGGTTTTTTTCAGGTGTTAGCACATCAATGCCCATAATGTTTCTTGGGGATCCTGGAATCCTTGAGGATCCAGCTCCTGGAAAACAGCAGGTGAGATATTTAAAAGGCAAAAGGTTTAAGAGTTATGGGTACTGGTACTTTCCTTTAATTTTGGAGGTTTTGTCCCCAAATTGTGTTAACTTCAGCATGGGCTATACAGAAACGGCAGTCAAAACTTCTATTGTCTCCTTATGCTTCTGCAATGTTTAAGATAGCTGCCTTTCTTAGTCATAATAAAATCAAATCAAGAATTATTTCAGTTTCTTGTTTCTGTACACAAAGATCCTGCAAGTCTCCTTGTCTCTAGCTTAAATATAGAACAAGGAGAATGATGCATGGGATGAGGTCTTGTGCTCCACGTGCAGCTTCAAGACCTGTAGGAAAAACCTCACAAACAGAGCAAACTACTGGGATCTACAGGCTGCCCAAGCTCACGGGTGTTTGAGTTTTTGGCCTGCAGTGACTTAACGGCTTTAAAAAACTATTTCTCCCTGCCATGTGCACCACAGCAGAACACTTCAAAGCTTGCACACTTCAATTTACTGGAAGTTCTTCGAGTCCACAGCTGACTCGCATCATTGCATTGTTCAACTCCTGGGCATTCTGCAAATCTTGTCTGGCTTTGGAGGCTTTTCATGCCTGATTGAGTTTGGACACAAGCCACCAAGCAGGATTTGGGTGGGATGTAGAGCTTCAGGAGAAGCTAATCATGGTGAATGGAAAGCAGGATCCCACCCACTTCTCTGAAACCTGCACAGCAACTACTATCTTCTCTAAGCACTTAGTTACACCGAAAAGAAATAGATAAATCCCAGTGATCCAGCAAGGCTGGCAGAGCTACACTGTTGGTGTCACAGGATACGGGGTAGTTCCTAAAATCCATGATTTAATTCTCCAGTAGTCTCCTGAAATCTTTGCCGCTTATGAACATGCTAAAACATTTGAAGGTGAGAGCACAGAAAGTTTGTCTGGAGACATCTGAAAGGGGAAAGCAGTTCACTTCTCGGACACTGCTCTGAGGCCCCCTGGAAAAAGAAGTCCAGGGGAAACCGATGCCAGAAAGAAATTGCAGGGGGAACAAAAGGTAGAAAATTGTAGTGGAGGGTGCATTTTCATCTAACTCTATTGTGTCTAAGAAACACCCCAAGGTCCAGCTCTGTTCCTTTGCTCTTCTGACGTGCAGACCCAAGTGCCCCCCTGCACTACGTTGCCTGGGCACAAATGACGTGTTTGCCTTGGGTACATCTTGGAGCATTGCACAATTAACGTTAAGTGGCATTCACCCTTCTGACCCCACAGTGAAGAGAAACTGATCTCGACAAGGACAAAAGCTGCGGAGTGACTCCAGCTGTGGCCTGGCTTTCGCTTCCACCCCCACACAGTGAATCCCCTCGCAAGGTCTGTGGCAGGGACTCTGCACGGGGGAGCCACTTCCATGGTAACTCCAAGTGTTTGCAGTGGTGGGGAGGGGGCTCTCCAGCTCCTGCTGCACTCTGCTAAACATCACGTGGCACTTTTCCAGAAAGGAAATAAAGCCTCATTCTTATTCCTCACTGATCAGGCATGCTTCTGTGGTAGGTGGCATTGGCAAGAGATGAAATAGCTGAAAGTTTTACCTCGTGGCTTGTAATACAGTGAGGCTTACTTTGTATAACTATCAATGAGGGAGCATATTTCAAATAATTGCCGCACAGTCTCCACTGGAATCTAATTTGCAATTGTAATAATTTCCTTTCACTCCTCCCTCTAAGAGCCATCCTCAGCCAGGACTGCAGCATGGGAATAATGCTGCAGTCCCAGAAGCTGCTCCGTGACCAAGGCTTCAGGGAATGAGTTATTCAAGAACCTCCAGTCTAATATTAGATAAAATAGAAAAATAAAGACATGCCTTCATTTTTCATCAAAATGATACCAAATATTGCCCAGTCCTTACTCATCACCATGCAGCACATGAGACCCAAGCTTTTGAAGACTGCTTTAGGTGTCATTTTTACGAGGCCAGGAAAATACAGACAAACCCACTGCCTGAAAGTAAAAAGGCTGTTTCAATATTGTAACAGCTGGATTGGGAACTGAAAGGCACACACACAAAAATGTGAAGAAATAATAACTGTAATAAGCAGCACAGGTGCGCCTTGTTACAGAAAGGAACAGGAAAATAAATAACTGAGGAGAGAAGCAGTGGATCCATCAGGCTGGGAAAGCAAAGAGCTCGTGTCCCACAGCAAGGCCACCAAGGGCAGTCGTGTGGGGGACCAGCCCCACCCTGAGCACCTTTCTCCTCTCTCCTGGTGAGCAGACTCGGACAGCAAAGCTCCAAGTAGAACACTGCACACCATGCTGGAGCACATTTCCAGGACTTCCTATTCTTGACTTGTCACAAATAGGAATGTGCTTGCTACAAGTACAAGAAACAACACAATTCAGCTCCTGTTAAAGCCAAGGATATATTAGTATTGTAGGCACAAATAAACCACACTCAAATATCCCTAGACAAAAAAAGAGCACCTTTACTGGGTCATTTATCAACACTCTCCCTCCAACAAGGTGAAAAGTTTATCTAAATATTAACAAAGACAGAAGCTCTAGTTGAAGAACTTCTTAGGGAAGAAGCTTCTATTGATTTTTATTTTTTTAAACTGGGTGATAAAAACACTTCTATCTATAACACTGGCGTGATGAACCGTTTCAAATGCATCTTTTAAAAAAGAATCCAGGCTGAGTGAATGTTCAGTGCACAGATTTCTACCTGGTTTTCAGCTCAGCAACTGAAAGGGCCGACAGTGAAACTGTGAGAGGGGCAAGCATTCGTACCCACAAATCATTCCATGGGAACCAAGCTTCCTTAATTCCCAGTTATCCCACTGTTACACTCTTCCCAGCATCCAAACTAAGCAGCTATCAACCCTGCTATGCACTGGGTTAACTCTCGGTAACAACTGCAGCTGACACCTCCCAAAAGGACAGCATTCCAATTGAGCCACGGCCAGGAAACATCAGAGCAAGTACAGCTTTTTCAGCTGCATATGATCATGTACTTCTAAAATGGAAAACAGTCTGTCAGAGGCCCACAATTTGCTTTGAATTTTTGCAGTGTGTGACACTGTGTTACTAGAGCACAGTTACCCCCACTGCATCTTCCTCGAGCTCGTACTGCATGGTTTGAGCCCACACAGCTTTTACAGCCAGTCCTTCCCTGGGCGGATTACTCATGCAGTGCTGCCAAAACTTTACAAGCTGTTCTTGTGCTCCAGTACCAAGATTCACGAGATAACTGTCAATGGAAAGAAAATGACCATTTCCTCATGGAGTGCATAGATGAAGGCATGGCCACAAGAAAAGCAGCCACTCAGACTGGCCACCCCTGACTACAATTAATTAAAAAGGAAAAAAAAAAAGAAAAGAAAGAGAGACAATCTGCTTAGCAACCAGTCTTTTGCTTTCAGACTCTGCTAAAGCTAGAAGATCTTCCGAATTTCTCCTAAAGCAGATTTTGTTTTCAAGAGTAGCAACAGCAACTGTCAACATGTTTGAAGCACCTGGGAATTGCCGTCGTGGCCTGGAGCTCCAGCGCCAGAGGGAGGTGTTGGTGCCTTGAGCTGACACAACACATCCCACACGCCCTGGGAGCTGAGGAGAGGGAGCTTCCAGCACCACACACGGGGGCTGACACACTCCCAGGCTGTGCTGGGCTGGAGCTGGGCGTGCTTTTGGGGTTTTTTTGGGATGCCAGGGGAGGGATACAGACAGGGAAACAAAACAAAGCGTGTTAGGATAGACGTGGCAGAGCGAGGAACAAGCAGGGAGAAGCAAAAACAGGCTGGCATAGTGGCCTAGGAAGGTTGATGTTTTCAGTGCAAATTGGACCCAGGCAGAACAAAGGATACTGCAATAACGATGCTCTGAAATAAACACAGGCTGAGTGGGGTTTGTAGTGTAAAACAGATGGAAAGAAAGGAAATGCTGCTTCTTGGAGGCCCAGCAAGATTAACAGCCTGAATGCAATATCTAGAAAGGGGTCAGAATAGAAAATGACCACTCTTGGTACAGGGCTGAGGAACACACATGCTGGCAGTGACATCCTCAGTGACAGAGGGGAGGTGTTTGGGCTCCTAAAATTATTTGAATGCTTTTTGGGTTTGTGGTATTCCTGTTTTTGAGCTGAAAATTTGAGAGCCACGGATAACATGGAATAACAAGGAACGGTCATTTGAGCACTACGTGGGCTGGAACAGAGAAATAAGGGGGAAACAGAGTCAGGGAAATCCTCCTAGAAAAGTCAAGGAAAGAAGAGAGGGAACAGGCCTAGGCAGAATTGTGGGACCTGAAGCAGGTGAGGTCAGAGGAAGCTGCAATGAAGCCAGTGAAAACAGATAAAGTGGGTGAGGAGGGGGTGAATAACAGTACAAGGTGAGTGTCAAGGTGAATATGGGAACATGGTGTAGAGGAAGATGCCTAATGTACAGAGCTGGAAAACCACTAGCAGATAATCCCTGTAAGAGTTTCTGCAAGAGGTGGCTGGAAAGGAGAGGTGGAACAGGGCCGAGATTTATTTTTTTTTTGGTTGTTTCTAGAGCACAAGTCCCCTTTGTTTCTGACTATACAGGTGTTTACAAGAAAGCAATGTAGTTTTGGGCTGTCTCAGATATTCTGTTGAGCCCACACGTTATAAAATTACAAGTACAGCGTTCCTTTACCTGTCATCTTTCAAATAATGCAATAAGTTGCAGAGCAGTGTTCTGACCCTTCTCCTACTGCTCAGCACCCTCACCTCTTACAGAATATACCAGTCTTGTGGAGGCAGAAAACAGAAAAACTGCTTACAAGTGACAGGTCTGTAAAGTTCAAAACCAGAAAAACTGCTTACAAGTGACAGGTCTCTAAAGGTCTTCCAGGCTGGCCTGTAGTAATGTTAATTTGGGAGTCCTCCTTCATTGCCTTCTGATGTAACTAAAGGAGCCACAGAAGGGCTGGAGAGAAGAATAAGCTCCATGGATGAGAACAAGTTCCACAAAAATAAGAAAAGCCAGAAGAGGATAAAAGACACACATAAGCTGTGTATAAGAATCAGGCTAGGCTTTCCTGTGTCCTACATGACAAAAAAGCAGGGCAGAAATTTTAATTGGTCAAGCAACCTTCTGAGATGGCATTTTTCCCAATACCTCTGTTTCACCCAGTAGGCTGAAAAACTGCAGCAGAACAACACCCTGAAGATCAAACCCTGATGGGTTTTTCTCCAAAAGCTGCCCCAAAAATCTAAGATACAGCTCAGAAGCAAACTTGTAAGTGGTTGTCAAGACTATCAGGAAGGCGAGGGTGGGCTATCAAGCCCCAGCAATAAATGAACAAGGTGCCCCTCTGCTTTACTCCGAAGCATCCATTAGGGACAGGGGAATGTGAAAAAAAACCATTAGGGACAGAGGAATGTGAAAAAACCAGGACATTCAGTCCGTATTGGATCGCTCACACACCCTGCTTTCATTTCATAGAACCTGTTGACATGAGGGCTTGCCAGCAGCGAGTCAGTGGAACAGCCAGAAACAGGATCTCCTCTACAGATCACAGATAACACCGGCTAGGAGGAGGACTGAACGAAATAACCCCCACAACACCTTTCTAGGTCGCCGTTCTCCGTAACCCAAAACTTCAAGGAAGCAGCCGAGCCCGATGTTGGCGTGCTCTGCTGCAGCGCCCCGAGGCGCCGGGGGCAGCCTGACGAGCCTGGGGCACGGGGGGTGTGCGGGCAGCCCCGCTGCTGCCGGGGACAAAGGCTGCTCTGTTCCCCGCCCGCGGAGTGTTCCCGCTGGGAGCAACGGGGTCAGTGCCAGGAACGTTTCCTCATTTCACTGCAAGGACAGGCTGAGTGACCTGGCTGAGCAGTGGCTCTCCCAGCGTGATGGATCCCTGAGGATCCTCTTTCTCTTCCAGGACCCCATTTACCATTCCATGACCCCATTTACCCTTTTAGGGGCACATTTTCTCTTCAGGACCCCTTTACCCTTCCAAGACCCCATTTACCCTTCCAAGATCCTATTTCCCTCCTCAGGGCCACAATTACCCTTCCAGGACTCAATTTACCCTTCCAGGGAACCACTTACCCTTCCAGGACCCAATTTACCCTTCCAGGGAACCACTTACCCTTCCAGGACCCCGTTTACCCCAAAGGGCTGCATTTACCTTTCCAGGACCCTCTTTATTCCCTCAGAACCCTCTTTACCCTTCCAGGACTTCTTTTGTCCCAGAGTGAGGGCTGGCCCCAAGTGTCCCAGAGGGAGGGGGAGCCTTCCCTCGAGCCTCAGGCAGAGCAGGGCTGGCACTCGAGCAGCTCGGTTATTGTTGTTGATCCTTCTGCTTTCACCAGAGTGGGAATATAAAACTGCAAGGAAAATGCCAGTGCCTTCACCCCATTAAACCATGGCCAAACGTTTTGCTAACTCAGCCCCCAGCTTACCAAGTGTAGGGCAAGGGGCCTTGGTCCCCTACTTGATGGGGAAGATCTCTTGAGGGATCAACAGTGCTCTTTGAAGGGTCAAAAGAGCCAGGAGGGATTTTATTTTTCCACCACTGGGATCAATTGTCTTCGGAGAATTAGGAAAATTCTTTGCAGAGAAAAGCTGCTCCAAATCAGAGTTTGGAGAGAAGAACAAATCCAAGAAATGTTCTGATATCAAAACCGTGCTGAGAGGAACCCGAACACAAGTATGGTATAAAATGAGAGATATTCACTTCCCTGTCTCTATGCAAACACTTAAGCCTGGAATAACCTCTGCAATAACCTCTACACTACCCAGCATTCCTACTCTCTCACATTCCTTCTTTATCCCCTTCTCTCCGTAAACCTTTGCGCTCCGATATCCACTTGGTTATTGTGCTGTTATCCATCCCGGGTGTTTCTTGAACTGGCAAACTGGGGCATGGACATCCCCAAGCCTATTTTTAAAACAAAGACATTGGCAGAACGAGTTATAACAGCAAGATTCTGCAAAACAGACTTGTCTTTGCACACCATCAGGCTCCCATTCCGAGCAGTGGTAACAGCAGTTTAATACACTTCTGGGCTAAAATCTTTGTGGGGCTGCAAATATCACAGGTGCTAAAAGTGGCAGGCAGGAAGCCAACACAGCCCTACAGGACACAATGCCACTGCTACAGGCTAAAGAAGCTCTTTTAATGAGATGCCAAAGTATTTATCTTCACGATAAAGAGACCTCTTGTCAACACATCACGTTTTCTTTAAGTGGTGGGGAGCATCAGGCAGAGTTCTGGGAACCCACGGACACGCTGGGTAAAATACAGGCAGTCTTGGAGGCGATTTGGCACTTTAACTTCAGGAGTTAAAACATTCTTAGATCATTTTTTCTCCAAAGGGAATACTATTTGTGGAGCCCAGCCCCTCTTCACACCCCAGAAACTGGGAGCACATTTAGTGCCGACAGACAACAGACATTTTACTGAGTCCCCTAATACTCACAAGAGATCATTAACAAGCGCTAACAGAAGCTGTTAGTCTTTACAATATAACAGCTGGCAGGGCTGATGCAAGAACTCCAAAGCCATCCTGCTGTCTCCAGTTATCTCCTCTGAGTGACGCGTTTAGCTCTGTTTTACAGCCAGGGATGAAAGTTTGGGCAGTACCTCCCCCTCTTCAAACACATCTGCGTGCATGTGGGGGCACAGCCGTGCCCACAAAGAGGTGAAAGCCAGGGGCTGCCTCTCCTGTTCTGCTGCTCCAGCTTGGCTCCTGGAAGGAGGAGTTGGATTCCCTGAAAGACTGAGCCCATAATCCACTCATCCCCTAAATGCACCTGCAGCGCTGTCACACTGTTTTGGTTTGGGAGTTAGAACTGTGGCAGCGCCCCATGCATTATTCCTACCCCAAAAACCAAGCTAAGCCTGGAGGTTTTTTATTTGCTCCTAATGAGCATCAGATTAATTGGGGTGTTTAGAGAAAGCATGGTCCAGCAAAAGAAAATATATTTTATAGAAATGCTTCTATGTGGATTGAACTGCCACAGACCAGCACCCATGGTAAGGGAGCTGCCTGCCCTCACCTCCCATGGCTGGGAACAAGCATTTGGATGGGTAAGGGCTCACTGCATGCCTGCAGGTGTGAAAGCATACCCCATTTCTCCCAGCTTTCCAAAAAACCCCGACACCCACCCGCAAGGCAGCCTTTCCTCAGCGCTGAGTGAGCTGCGCTGGCTTCTGTCACGTTCTCTTCCTCTCCAGCCTGCTGGGCGAGGATCCCTTGCTCAGGGGATGCCCAAGTCCCAGTGCGAAGGAGGATGTGAGAAAGTGGCTCAGAGCAGCCCCAGCTGCCCATGGTAGAAAGAAGAAATATGGCTCTGGAAACCGCTGGGACCACTTAGCTCCTGATCCCGATGTTTGATGAGACATAATTGCCACAGAGTATTTGAATATACTGATTTCCTTTAAAGCCATTGCAGAAAGCCCTCTGAAACAACCTTAAAAGCCTGCAGACCAGAAAACTCTAAAAACTAAATCCGTCAGGCAGTAAAAGAAGTTACAATTCTGACTCCGTGCTCTGAACACTCACATTTGAGCCCTACACAAAGTTACACAAGAACTTGGGACCGAAAACCAGGATCCAGTAAAGATTTATGTCCACAGGGGAACATTATTTCTTGTCCTTGACAGCACTGAGCTTTATACCATAGTCTGCAAGTAAATCATATCTGCTGCTTCTGGACCACAGTTGTCAGCCTTGGCTGCAGGAATATGTGGGACACAAAAGCAGGAATTAAGTCCTCCAGAAGGAAAAAAAAAAAAAAACCCAGTGCTGGCAGGTGTTTGTTAACTGGTTTCTGTTTGCTTTAGCAGTACACTCACATTCAGATACAAAAGTGATAATAAATCTCTCCTCCCAGATTACACAAGAATGTTATATATTGCTTCCATATGATCGATAGTTGTAATTCTGTTTTCAGTCTGGAAGTCTGTTGTGACCACGGCTTTTGCAATCTATTCTGTACTCGTTTAAAAAAAAAAAGGAATGACAATATTTTGTGGCACTATTTTGAAACGTTTCTGTCTTTTGAAATTTGCCCTCATATAGTACACCAGAGATTTCTATTAATTAGAGTGAAGATAAATGAAGTGAAAAAGGCTGTGAAGGATATTATTGATGTTTAACAAAATTAAAATCAGTTGTTCTGATTCCATCTGTATTAACATTTTATGCGTTTGGGGGGTTGATTTGGTTTTGCTGTTTTGTTTGTTTTATTGGTTTTTTTTTTCTTAAAAAAAAACCCCAACAGTTCACAAGTCTGTCTTGTTTAAAATTGTCTGGTCTGGGAGGAGCACTGGGTGAGCCCAGCACAGGGTCAAAGAGCTCAGCACAAGATAATGTTTTAGAGACCCAGTAAAATGGAGAGAGAAACGCTACAGGATCTGTTGCCCTGGGTACGTGGCAGATGCATTGTTTGTGCCACTTGGAACATTTTTCTGGATTAATTACTTCGTTAAATCACAAACATATATGTTGGAACCAATTAGCTTAACTGCATCTTGTCAGCACCCACGGGTTAGCTCAAACATCTGTAAGACACTACGATATTGTCACTTTAAAACACAAGGCAGCAGTGGTTCCGTGTCTTAGATAAAATCCTGAACCCAATGAATTGTGCATTTCCTCAGGAGCTGGACTGCACATACCAAATTCCAAACTTATCAGGCATAGAGCCGTACGAGATAAGGAAAAAATTGGGAGTATTGCTTTTTTTTTCCTGAACACTCAGTGCTTTGCTTTCACAAGATGGGCACGGCGCTGTTCATGGAGGGCTGCAAGGGACCTGTTGAACTGCAATTGCATTTCTTGCAAAGCACGGGCCCTTCCCACAGCAGGACACAACAAACCCTCAGGACACCTCAGATCTTACCAAGCAGAGAGGTCTAAGCTTCCTCACCCGGGCCAGTTACTTGATGGGGAAAACTAGACAGCTTTTCATCACCATGGTCACTCCAGAGCCAGACAGGCAGGTTTTTGTATGCCTAATCCCTCAGGTTCTCCACTTCAGACTACATATGACACCTTTAATAAGCTTGAAGCTGGGTCTGTCCTATACGTAACATTTCTGGAGAACTGGAAGGACAGAATCACAATGTATTTGCAGTACAGATTTTTCTCTTGCTGCATTTTCACCCAGCGGTACCCTGGAAGCAATAAAATACAAGGATAGGGTCTTCATCTGGAGCAAACACAAAGTAAACTCTACCGAGTACAATCTAAACACAAAAATCTCTTTTCCTGAGCATCGAGAAAGCATCTGAAAGAATGTCAAACAGATGCCCCAAGAAAATTACTTCCCCTGCCTCTTTTCTCATCCCAAACCCTTATTATTACTTTTTGATTGATTTTTCTTGGCTCTTACACACTGTCATGCTGATCTTCTTAGGTGGGCTCTATACAACCTTCCCAGCTTTCTTTTATCCCTCTAGTGTTCTTGCCAATAAATTATTCTAGTTTTATGAAAGGTTTCTTTTTTATTTCATAATCATTTTCTCTTGATCCAAGATGAACTAAAACTCAGTGGTTGGGTGTTTTGTTCTTTAATGCAACACTTGGTCTGCCAACTGCCTTAAAAATGTATTTCAGCCTTCTCTGTTTATTTGAAAGCTGTTCCTTCCAAGAAGGCTAAGAATAATGTGGTTACCATAGTTTCCTTATCCACAACCAATAAAATGCAGCTTGGAATACAATAAAACAAAGCTGAGACTACTCACAAAACGTGACTGAATGAGTGAACACTGAAATCTTCACCCTACATCACTCCCAGCACTATGGAAAATACTCAGGACTTAATCAATAGCCAGCTTTTGGTCCAGCAGGGAAGGTGAGGATGAGCCTGTCCAACCACCAGCTATGTGAGATATTTCCATTCCAGCACTTAAGATGTCTGTCGTTGTGGAATCCCCATCTCAGATCTAGCATTGCACTGCAGAGATTTTGCACTTCTCTGTAATCTCTTGTTCCAGGAAGTGATTGTGTAGGCAGCGCTTTGCTAAGGCTCACTGGAACCAAGTGATGGATTAATTACCCCTAGGAACCAGTCGGCAAAGTAAATAATGAACTGTTTGTTCTTGCAGTTCTGTTGGCTCCTGAACAGGCAAGATTCTAGGGAACAAGCCAAAACTAATCCTTTTTTTTCTTTCAAGTCAACTGGCCAACAAAATCTTACATACACTTCATAGATTATACAAATTACACCTGCTTTGGACACATCCATTTGCTTTCCTGATTACAAGTGATGGGATTTTACTCTAATAAAATGAACTTTCAAGACATGAAAGGAAAGCAGTTGTTCTCAATAATAATGAATAAAGAAAACCACCGCATGATGGTGAGACCTGCTGACAAGTTTTTTTTTCCCGATTTTAAAGACTTGCAAAGATTTCCTTTAATAAAGTAAAATATGTTGCCTTTTCTTAAAAAAAGAAGGGGAAGGGGAAGGGGAAGGGGAAGGGGATATTCTGTTTGATGAGTCCAAGTAAGAAGACTTACCAAGGCAAGAACCTGACTGAGAGGGAAGCAGAATCCTCCTCCCACAGACTCAGTGCATGCTTTGGGACTGACTCCTCTGGTGCCTGGGACTCTCATAAACACACCAGATAAATATGGAAGAACACAACTCAAGATTTTCTGGTGTTCTGCTCATGTTTTCTTGCCAGTGACAACAGCCCAAGACAGCTGAGTTTAAATTAAAAAGCTCTGACCATGGTTTGATAACCCCTGGATGTAAGCAATAGGGAAAGAAAATAAAGCAACTCTCTTCCTTACCCCAGGCACCCAGGGCTGGAGGTGAGGATTCGGAGCAGTGGGAGCAGGAGAACTGCTGGAAGAGCATTTGGTGGTGGTGTTTTTGAAGAAAAGCTGTTGTCCTCACGGTGCAGCTGCGTGGAGCTTTTTCAGACCCCAGAAGCACCATCACTGAGTGTTATCAAACACACACACACTGAGAGCCACGTGGTTTCAGTTATAGCTTAGCACAAGAAAATACAGCACTTCTTTTATCCCTGCCTTCTCATCTTGGGGACTTCGTGTAAAGGTAACAGAGTAGAGGAAAGAGAGAAAGAAAGTGTAGGAGATCCAGAGATCACTCATGTGGTGGACGTGTTCCACTCTTTCAATGCAAGTTCACCTCACAGAAAAAGCATTTTGTGTGTAGCAGGATGCCAGTTCTAATGCACAAGAAAAAAAAAAATAGTACTTTTACAGGAAAAACACCTGAGATCTGTTAGTATGGTGCTCACTGCATCACTTAAACCAAGTAGTGCCTTTTTAAACTGTCAGCTTAATCAGGATCAGCACTATAAAAGAAAACAGCTGAAAACAGTGACTAAAAAGGCAAGTCTTTCACATCCCTAGAGTGAATTTACTGGGGAACAGGAAGAAACAGTGAAGACCAAGCCTGAATTAAACTTTGCACCCTTCTTACCTATAGGTAGACCAGGGATTTTTTTCAACATTTCCGTTATGCCTCCAGTACAACACACTCCAAGCCTGAACAGCCTGGCCAGGCTGCTCATTTTCAAACTTCTCAACCAAAAACAGCCCAGACGAGAGTCACCTGCTCGGGCCCCGTGGCTCTGCGCTGCCTTAGGCACAGCAGCCAGCTGTGAACGGTGCCAACAGAAAAATGACATCGGAAGCCCCATCCGCTGTGCCATTATCAGCTTGGCTGTGGTCGGAAGAACCCCCAGCATCCATCCCTGTGCTGTGCGAGAGACAGGGAGCAGCACGTACCTCGTTGATGGCCAGCTGCTCGCCGCCGCCCCCAGGGTGGCCGTAGCGGTGGTTGGAGCTCCGGAAATCCTCGTACAGATCCTCCTCGCTCCCCACATCGTCCGTCAGGGCTGTCTTGTCCAGGGCTCCGTCAGCAATCACTGCAACAGCAAAATGCACAAGTTGCCACGGAGCACAGGAGCTGCAGCAGCATCGCACCGGGACAGGAGCTCACCGAGGCAAGGGGCACCGTAAAGGGAAAAAAGACAAGGAAAATACACAGGCAATTTTGGGTCAGAATTCCAGCCTCGTGCATGCCTGTTTTTCAGAGAATTTTTCTCCACTCATTGTTTTACCACCATGAATGATTGTGTCTTTTTCTAGGCTGGAAAATAGGGTTTAAAAGAATTCGACAGCTGCTGCGTGTTGCAAAGAGAAGATCAAGCAGGAATAAGAAAACAGGGTCTGAAGAAAGGCACAGGGCAATGATGGCACAAATGTGATTTTATCAGGACCTTGCTGTGCTGACAGGAAACTGGGCCAGGTAACAAGCAGCTCACGTCCGCCCCTTCATACCTTGAGGATTATGATTTACCAAATCCTATCAGGCCAAAGGAAGTCTCAGCCTTTGGGAAAAACATTCACCTTCCTCTTTGTCCACACACTTATTTGAGAACTCTTTTTGTTGCCTAAAAGGCTGTTTGCTCCAGAATTACCCAGTATTACCACAGGAAGGCCATTCTGCTCAGCACAGCCCCAAACAAGCTACAGATAATGGAAGGTTCACAGTCTGCAGCTAGAACAAACACTGAAGTCTCAAGATATAACCCTGAGAGAAATAAAAGTGTGGCATTTGTACTCCTTGCACAGAAGAAAGTGTCACTTCATCTGTTTCATGGGCAGGACCTTTTTTCTAAAGCCTCCTTGTGGTATTAGCAAATACCCTTGAGTGGCGTGTAGTGTCATTCATCCCATCCCTGTACTGGTTACTGAACACGAACTTGCTGTTCTCAGATCTGTGAAAAATGACAGTGATTAAAGAAAACACTTGCTGACACATTCATCTGGCTTAGCAGCTGCTAGGGCAACAGTTTCCATGACAAAGCAGTGGGCTTTACGAAGATGTCTGTGCATGAAGCAAGTACCTACACAGAGACGATGCAGACGACAGCTGATAGAACTGGTTTTTAGTTCAATGGACTCTCTTAATTCAGTTCTACTCTACAGGAGTAGAACTGAATCAAGAGAAAACACAGCTATTACTATCAGCACTCCTGGCAACAGTCCTGGCCGTGCAAGTTACATGGTGTTACACTCCACATTTCTGCAGAACAGGCGAAAAAAATCTTTTGAGCTTGACCTTGTAGAGCTTTAATAAGAAGCAACTCACAGACCTGGTCTTGAGCCCTCGTTTCCCTTCCTAATGCAAGTGCATCTTATGCACCTCGTTGTGCCAATGGGTCAAAAAAAGTCCCTAACAATTCATTAGCTTATTATTACCTGAAACCAAAGCTGCACCACATTAGCACTGAATAAAGCGCTGGCAGAGGTTCCAGCCACACCTGCAAAGCTTGTCCTCATCAACACTTTCAGTACACGGGATGGTTTGTTAGGGCTGCACCAGCTGATCGCTTCTATTCACAGTGAGGTGTAAATTCATTGTAGCAGCTATCAGTTCAGTGCAGTGACCTGACATCAAAATGACAAGAACGAGCTATTTTTAAACTAAATACTTGCTTGCTTATGCTTTGAACTCAATAAATAGGCACAACACAGCAAAGACTGTCTGAAGCTGGAACTCCACTTGGTATCGATGGCAATTCGGGACACAGAGGGGCATATGAGCTTATGATTAAAGCAGAATTTTCTGTGCAAGCGTGGAACTACCCAACCATTCAACTTTAAGTGACATTTCACAAAAAAATCAAGCATTTCCCCTAGCTTTGCTCTGACACCTCACATCGTTCATTATACAGAAGCTCTGCACTGAATGCGTGCCAGTAGTATAGACTGCATATAAAGCAATTCTGGGGCTAAGACCTAGTCCATTAATGTAAAACTCAAAACCAGCTGGAATACCACTGATATTATAATTTCATGCAGAGTTACCATGGTTGGAACTTTTAAAATTAAATTTAAGGGCATTAAGGGTATCACTTTTTGCTCATACACTCTCGGAAAAACCTCTGTCTCTCAGTGTGTTAGTGCAGCACAGAAACAAATTAGAAATGTTTTTTTCAAGAACAAATAAAAATAAATCATTTATAAGAAGGAAGTCAGAAGTCGCTTAATTCGAAACTCTTTTGCAGCCCTCTGATCTCATTCTTTTCCTCCTATTTTACACACGGCTTCATTGCTTTTCCCATATGCATCTTCTGCTATTTTCACTGCTAAAAGTAACCTTCAGCTTGAAAAATGTTCATTGGCATCTTTAAAGCTTTTGTTTTTTGCCCCCGCATTTTCCCATTTGTTCTCTGATCTGTGCTTAGATGAAAAAAGCAAAAGCTCCAGGGAGGTATTTATCTGTGATACTTAAAATGCTCTATACCTCTGCTAAGTGCCTTGAAAGCTGTGCTTGCCTTTACCAGAGATCTGTTTTTCCTCTCTGATCTTACCAAGCTCATCAATTCTCTGATGTCTCAAGACCTGCTACTGCATTTGGGATTAGTTNAAAAAAAAAAAAAAAAGGTCCTGATAGACATATTGCACTAAAACTACACTTCATAAGTGTGAGAAAGTTCTCAGTCCTTGAGGAAGAACGGCCCAAGATAGCCATTACACATTTTCCCAAACTAATGCTGCAGGGAAGAATTAAATTAATGAGAAATAAGAATTTGCTCTGAAGCAGGTTAGATGAAAGACACGACCACAAATAAATAAAATAGTAGTCTGGAATGGTGACCCAATGCACCAGAAAACCATCAAGGAGGTAGGAGAATGAAGGCTTTTAGCGCAGGAACTGACTTAACATGCAAAGCATAAACTAGGTCAAGTAGAAAAGAAGCAAGCACTATAGGAAAAATCTTAAAAGACAAGTTAGCAGAGATTGCTGAAACAGTCCATCAGCCTCCCCAGCAGCCCAGCTCTGGGTGGACAGGCCCCTGTTAAACTGCACAGTGGCTAATTCAGATGCTTCAGTCCTGCCACCTCCAAGTGCTCGTCTCTGTCTAACACTGAAATCCAGTGGCACGCTCATGCCTGGCCTCTCCGAGACACTGACCTGACCTGCCCCTCCCTGGCAGCCAGGCCACACCAAGGAACAATGTTCTGTCAAAAAGTGAAGCCAAGCATCAGTTAACTCAAGCAGATCTCTTCGTGTTTTATACTTTTGTCCTGATAGATTTCACCAAATATGGCAACAAATCCCATACAAAGTAACAGAGGGAGGGGATGACACCAGCGTTTAGTACTACAGCCAATATGTGCAAGAACTAAAACTCTGCTTAACACTGCTGTTAGTCCTAGCCCAAGCTTGGGATTTTTGTCATTACAGTACAAAAGCAGATGGATAATTCTAGCAAGAGCAGCTCACGAAAGAATGCCACACAAACTCCTTTTTTATGCCTCCATACAGATAAAGTGTCAAAAACCTGGAGATCTCAGAAAACAAAGGTTAACTGTAGTCCAGAGATCAGTTCAGACTAGTGTCACCTAGTACAGGTCACACAGTTCCACACATCTGTGCTCTGCTCCTCTCTCAAAGGATGGACCTGCCTCATACATTCCTAGCACCAGGAATTAGTGAACACAACTTGCTGCTAAACAATCGAACAAAGAAAAACCTCAAACAAAAACCCAAACCAAAATAACCCCAAAAAACCCCATAGAGCTACCACCATTAAAAAAAAAAAAAAAAAAAAAAAAATTAAAGGAACTTCTTCCCACCCTCTCACTGGAAAATTATTCTCACAGAATAAATTTCTAGAGTAGCTTCCTCGGAGGAGCTGGACACTGCAGCCCCAAATTTAGCACAGCCTCTTAACAGAGCTCTCTCAAAGTCACCGAGGTTTATGTCTCAGCTGGAATAAACCCCAGCAGCTCCCCAGTGGCGAGGAGCTCCAGACGTGTGTCTGGGTCACAAGCCTGAACAATGACCCAGGACTGAAGGAAAATGGGCTAGAGGCATTTTCCCAAAATGTTGGTTATCTGTTTTCACTTGACTTACAGTCTACAGCTTTTAGGGGTAAGGCTGGGATAGGAATCCATGATGATTACAGACAGCTCGGAAAGCCAAGAGCATCCATAGTTTATTAAAAGCACATTATATTGACAAAGGGAACAGTTTTTCTGTATTTGAATTCTCTCTTTCAAGCATGCTTTTTCCACATCCACCCATTTCATTTGTCTCTGCAGCATTTACGTTTAAAATAATTCGCCAAAACAACAGTAGGAGCCTGATTTACACTCACAGAGCAAATTAATTCAGAGCTGACAACATCATCCCCTCTGCCTCACTGAGCAGAGATTGCTGTGGTTGCGTGCAGCCCACAGGAAAGCGCAGTGCAGCTGCTGGAGGAAGAGATTTAAGATGATAAACAAGTGAATGGCGTGCGTGGGGCAGGGAACCACACCCAGACGACATCACCCAGGTGAGAAGAGCCCCTCTGCCCTCCTCTTCACCCATCTGGGATTGCTAAACCCTTAGAAATAGCTGCCGCGGCAGTGCTGCAGCCTCCGCCAGCCCTGCTCTCAGTTACGTGCCTCATTTATGGGCTGCTTGGTACACGGAGGTCCCCGTGCAGCTGCCACGGTGGAATCCATCAGAGTGATGTCATCCCACTCCTGCCCCAGCAGTGCAATTCTCCAGCTCTTACTGTGCTGATGGACCCTCTCTCATCAGCCTGCTTGTGGTCGTGCGCCAGTTTATCAGGAAGAGGGAAGGCAGACAGGGAATTAGCAACAAGGGAACAATGACCAGTTAGGATGAGCTTCACGAGGAGAAAAAAACAAAACAAAACGCCAAAACAAACCGGAAAATCACCACAAACGTGGTCCTTCAAAGCCAAGCCTAGGGAGCTAAGGTCCTTATGATGACATTTCTGAGTAGGTAATGAAACCATGTGAAGCCAGTCTTTGGAGGAGAAATCACAGACTGGGAAGGAAAGACTGAAAATATTGAAGTGGAGAAAGCAAGCATCATCCCCTCCGTTTTAAAGAAACATTAAGAAGGGAAAGGATTCAACATAACAAAATTGAATTAACATTTTGGTATAGTGCCACAAACAGAAATTCTTTTGTGAATGAAGCCGGTTCCTAATTAGCTGAGGTAAAGAGCAAATCTGTGCTTGAGAACAAAAAGGACAGCTCTTCACTGGAAAACCAAGCACAGGTCCTCTGTGGGTCTGCTGGGCACATCACCCAGGGTACCATTCATCAGCAATAATGCACTGAGCCACCCACTCAGGTTTCAAGAGTTTTTAAATCCCAATTAGAATCTAAATGACTTGCAGGGAGGCTTAAGGGAGTTCTCAACTCTCTCGGGTAGCAGAGATAATTATGGGGAAGAGAGAGGTGGATTATGAATGGCTCTGCAGCTCTGACTCCCACGTCACCACTTGCTATGCACTTGCAGCTTGGCCCACTTTGCCCTGGCACACACGGGGCACAGAGCTGCCCCCAGCCCCTTCCTGGCTTGTTGGGTGATGGTACAACTGGGAGAGGGGGAGTGATTTAACTAGCTTTGGAGAAGAGTGGACAAAATGGGAAAAACAGAAAAATCATATAAATATACTTTCTCCATCCAAAGCCTGATCCTTGTTGAAAAGCCCCTCTGTTGTCTGCACACAAACTATTAATTCACTGGCCATGTTCCCAGCACAGCTACTGACTTGGAAAAAAGCAGGCACGTCCTCCTCCTCCTCCATGTATTTGTTGTTTATTTGCTCAGGTCTGATTACTCATCCATAGTGACTGTTTGCTCTCGTTTTGCAGATGAACGTCTCTGGAAATGCTATTTACTTTACGTCTGGACAACACTGAGCACAACGGGGGCCAATTCTAGTTCAGTCCTTTAAGCCCTAATCACAATCCAAGCATGAAGTCAATGGCAGCAATCAAAGCTAGCAGACAAATCCTTTCTGGTATCCAGGCACATTCTTTACCACATCCGTGGTAGGGTGTGCAGGTTGGAACACCTGGCATGTCATTTACTGCCCTAACAAGTTTTATTCATTGAAGTGGCTGCAATTTAAAGGAGTTTGGATGTGTGTGTGTGTGTGTGTGTGTGTCTAGGTGAAACAATCTACCACAATTTTTTGAACATTTCCTCTGTGAAAGACTAAACTGATCGCTTTTCTTGTTTCTAACAGGTAACAAGCACTGACATTCCAAACTCCTGCTGCATTCTCACCTGTCCATTTCACTCTGCTGCTTAGCCCTGTGCCTGCTACGTCTTGAGGGAAAATCAAACCCAGACCAAACTGCTCTCCCTTGATGTGAAAACCATCAGATTCACAGGGTGAGCTATCAGCTCACCTGCAAAGTTGAAAATGCTACATCCCTGTATCCATATCCACCCATTCTTATCCAGAAGTGTAACAAAAACTGAGGAAATTCAAGCAAATGGGCCAGGAAACCAAAACAATAGTTATTTACAGTGGGCAACACCTACTCCAGCAAACATAGGAGGTAAAAGCAGCATCAAAGTGTGTTAGTACAGCTGACAAGCCTGACAAAAATGGACTGGAAAAGGTTTTGTCAATAAGATTCCAGGAATTTATTTGTTTTTATCTGTTTATTTTTAGAAGAGCATCAGCTCCACGTTTTCAAAACCTTACAGGCACATCCCACAGGTTGGAAGATCAGCAATGTGGCAAAAAAAGACACACTATTTTATTGAAAAGATGATTCCCACAGACTCCCCTGTATGATCTCAACACTTGCCACTACTTCAGTGCATGGTTACATGTGGCATCATTCCTAGAAGTCGCCTTGCCACTAGGATGTAAAACAATTCATATCACAATAGCCCCTAAAATGTTCCACTTGGCCATGCCAACTTTGCATGGAAAAAAACCAGACACAGCTCTTTCTTGTAATGGCATAATCCACATTGTAACTCGAACGATTAAAAATGAAGATTTATCTTCATAATAATTCAAAGCCTTGACAATGTGGCCACTTTGGTTAAGGCAAAACTAACACCAGAGCCTGGAGGAGGCCTGCAAGCCCCAGTCTGGGCTGATGAGTGACACAGGCACTGGGCAGGGGCTGTTTGCAGCACAGTCAGCACAAAGAGCCACTGCTGGCACTTGTGAAAGGCAGGCTGTTTATCCAAGTGTCTGAGCACGGATTTAAGAGGCTAACTTCGAGCACTTCAATTTGAAAAATGTGACCTTTGTTTTTTCCCAGAATTCTGCATAAATGCCATAAATCTAGCCTTTATCTTGGTGAAGCTATCCAGGCTGACAAGTGGCTTATATCTATGACCTTGGACCACAGAAGTAATTAAAAATGAATGCCATGAGAAGACTTTCAATTGCTCTTGTGCATTATCAAGTATAAGTCTCAAGGGGCAGCAAGATTGTTTTGTTGACATTATTTTGAATGACCAGTCTTCATGTAACACACAACACATCTTCTGGTTTCATGCTGGGGATACAATATTTTCATTAAAAATGCTGTTAAAACCGCTTTACCTATAGGAAATCCCTCTGTCCCAGTTTATATTTTAATCTGAGTTCTAAGAAAATCCCTGAGATCAAGCTACCAAATATTTCTGAGGGGAAAACAGAAAATCAAGGATTAATATTATTTAACTCCAACTGCCACAATAGCTAAGGGATCAGGCTTTTTGCAGCATACATTTGAATCACGCGATGCTACACAAAGGAGTCAAAGCCAGGCTCTGAATTAGTCAGGGGAATTCTTTGGTGTTATTCAGAGCAGATTTGGGAGATCAGCTCTGAGCAAGCTACAGGAGAGATGCTGAACATGGCCAAACATAATCCAGTTTTTATATTTGAGTAGAAGAAGACACAAGAGCATTGCCACTGGAAGGTGGGTGCAGGACAGCAGGGCACCACATCAGCTCAGGGACCTCATGGACAAGGTGGAAATTTAAACCCACTCAGACACTGCATATTCACACTTTTGTTAGTGTAAATTTTGCTGCCACAGTCCAGGACTGACTGGTTTTAATAATCAGTACCTGTGCTGGAGACCAGGTGTACAAAGCAAGGAGAGAAGTTTGGAGCCCAGAGGTGCCCTGGATGAGTCTCCTGCCCTCGGTGCTTGGCTGGGGGTGCCCTTCCCACCACGTCCAGCTGCACCCCACACCAGCCAGCCCTCACCACCTCTCCTCCCAGGGACTCCAGACTTACAGTGATACATGTGACAGTGAAAGACTCTGCAGCAGAATAAATTCAAACTGCACGTGGACAGCAATATTCTTATTAAATACATTGAAGAACTCAAGGACAGGCCTTACAGCCTCATACATTTGATACTGTTCTTACTGAGCTGCCCACTGTGAAGCATTTGTTCCCTGGCAGTCTGGGGATGCAGATTTGATATATCACTGCAAATCAGATTTAAAGAATTATGCTCAAGATACTGAACCTACTAAATGGTGCATCCCAATAAACTTTCAAATATCATAGGAACAAAAGGAGGCTTTACTTTCAATAAAATTAAGTTTCCTAGGAAACTGGTGTGAGAAGGTGCCTCATTTCAGAGCTTTTCCACAACATTCAGCTCCAGGTCTGAATCGTGGCTGGATGTGTCAGATGCAATCTCACCCTACAGCAAGAAAACTCTTCCAAGGGAAACATTATTCCTCTTGAAGTACATTAAGTATTTGATTCAAAGCCATTATTAATCACCTCTTTAAAAGGAAAAAAACTGTTCTGTCAAGGTCACGTTGGCCAGGGTGCCTTTCACAGTTAAATTCATCACTCAGGATGTTTACTGTGGGCTTCAAGAAGGAAATCAGCACAGCAGAATTGGTCGGATCAGCATTTCAGCAAACCGTGAGCCCGAGATGCTAGGCGTGCGTTTTGAACTGTGAATTCCAGACGACACGTTACCACTTCCAGATCATTGGCAGCAACACAGAACATTTTGGAAGCTTTGGAAACTAATTTGGAAGTTGAACCTATCCCCAGCTGGAGATGAAGTACAGTGGAATGCAGCTGTACCTAAGGCACAGGTCAGGAAAGGGACATTCTAGAGACATAGCTGCTGCAGTCAAAATCATCCTTGCGAGTCTGACACCAGTGGTGGAACTTGCTTGCAAAATACACCCAGGCTAAAACAAGGACAGTCCCTTCCAGAGCAAGTCTCTGTGTTCTAATGCCCTGCCCAAGAAACCTGCAATTCTTCATCAACTGTTTGGATTTATGAAACAAGCACAGTAATCCTTTCACTCAAGGGCGGGTATGTCAAATGTGATCTTTCCTGTGTTTAGCCAAATTTTAAAACATTGAATTCCACAGTGCCACTGCTATTGTAAGCTATCTGTGCATTTTAAACTGGCTGATGACACGGCCTGGATGAAGTGTAAATACAAAATCTGTCAGTTTAGATTATATTTCTGTGAGACCAAGCTCCTGGCTAATTTTCATATTCATCACAAATTGTTCTGTGCAGAAACATCTTCCTTTAAGTTAAGGTATAGCTGTCTCTGTCTTGTAAATTCAAATAATTATTTTTATTTTCAGCTTTGGTGGTATCCCCCTGCACCAAAAGCCCAACTCCATCATTTCTGAGTGACAGCCTATGTAATGCAGGATTATTACATCAAAGGACGACACTGAAGTATCAATAAAGCAAAGAGGCCCTCAGGAGACTACTGTCAAAAGTTATAAATTTCTTCCTCTGATATGAAAAAAACCCTACCCCAACCTCTAAAACAAATTCCCAGAGGATGCCCATCCATCCTGGAAAGCCATCCATCTTTGCCTTGACAGTGACCAGTGCTCTCAGCACCAAAACCATTTGTTTTACTTGACAAGTAAGAGGTGTGACAAGCACAGGGTGACCTGGAGAGCCCTACAGGAGGGAAACACCAGCAGGGCGAGGCTCACCCTGCACGGTGCCTCGCCTGAACAGCCACAGATTTTCCCCCAAAAGCAGCTATGGGATATACTGGTCTACTTGCTGCTCCTCAGTTTCTGTAAAAATCCAGTATTCAGGGACAGGTGAGAACAGTGAGCGTTGTGGATTTATTCTAGAGGAGCTTTAAAAGAGAACTATTCCAGTGATTAAAATCAGTGAGTGAGGCACGTAGCGCGTGCTGGGGACCGTGGAAGCTTAGCGCGCCGTAAAATTCATGGGAAAACTGAGGATGCGTTCTCAGTCCACGAGGCCAGCTGGGTGCAGCAGTGCCGGATGTTCCACGCACGCCCCCGTGGCGCTTGGCATCCTGCATGCAGAGCGTGAGGCTGAGCTGCAGCTCTCCTGTCAGCCTGGCCTAGGGGGTGATGCCGCAATGCAGCCCTTTGTGAGCGCACCGTGATTAACACACCTCGGCCCTCGCTCTGGCTGGAGAGAGCCAGCGCTGCTCCCAGCTGCAGCCCTGCGCAGCACCGTGGCACACAAGTGCAGAGGACACTCTTCAGCCGTTCAGGTGTGACCCTTCTACTCACAAACAAAGCAAACTCACGAGTCTTTACAGGTTAGCTTTTCGCTCGTATCAACAAACTGCGTTGACCATCTCTTCTCCCCTTTTTGCTTCTGAACAAAACCAAAAGATGGGTCACGGGGACCTGTATCACCCTGTAGCAACCTCCCCACCCTCAGCTGTCTCAGCACTGTAGAGCTCTAAATCCCACCCCATTAGAGAGCAGCCCCTGCAAGGAGCCCATCGTGCAGCTGACAGGGCCATTATACATACAGATGAGGGACATAAATCTCTTCACGATCCTGTTTCCTCAAACCTTGATTAATTACGCTTCTGTCTGCCTTTTTTCCTCTCAAACACACATGCAAAGGACAGGCTCCAGAAGTGGGACGTTCTTCCCCTCAAGTCCGTGTCTGAACTCAGCAGGTGCAGTTCCACTGAGGGCAGGAAACTGCCATTTCTAGACTGTGTTCCTGGCGTCTGCTTATCTTTCCTGCTGGAAACGTAGCAAATGTCATCAAAGTGTATCAGAAGTTAAACAATCCCCTTGACTCCAGTATCCCTCTGCTGTAAATACAGTCTGGGCTTGTTTGAACTGGAAATTGCCATTCTTGGGAATAATTGCTCTGTACACAGCACTGCCTCCAATCGATACCAAGGCACATTTTCCGAGCTGTATGAGTTTTCATTACTAACCCCAGAGTAACCTTAAAGGTTTGGGCTCGTTCTTTTCACCACACTGCACAGATCCTTCTTTGCATAATCTCAGAAATGTCAACAGCAGAACAATCAGAACAGGCACAGCGGCGCTTGCCTGGTTTCAGAGCAGCACAGCATTTCCAGTCTGGTAAAGGCCAGAGAGCTCTCTCAGAGGTGAGAGGAAAACGCTCTCCACGTGCACATACCCATTTTAATAGGGAACAGGTTGGTCCTAGATGGGAGGGACAAGAAGAACAGATGACTTCACAACTAAACAAGGGTGTAGCAGAGAGATTATGACAAGTATAATTAATAACTCTGTTCTAATTAGTACTGCCAGTCTAAAGCAACAAAACAGCATCCTTTGATGTTGGCCCTCCTCGATACTGTAGGCACAACACACGAAGTTTTCACTTGTAACCATCATTTCTCCTCGTGTTCTGCAGTGGTTGGGATCACCAAAGGTTTGAGTTGTCACTTTGGAGAGGGTTTGGGCCCTGACAGCTGCAATGGTTGGCACTCAGGTACTCTGGTTGTGGATCATCCCAGTTCCAGTGACTCCACCACTAAATCTACAGCTTCACATTTTAGCCAACTCCAGTTTAATCCAGCCTTTCGGGAGGCGGAGAAGCACATTGTGAAGATGTTACTTTTCTGAGCAATGGGGTCTGGGACTCCTAAAAGAGACTGGGGCTGATGAAGAAATCAGTAGATTTTCTCAGCTCCAAAACAGTGACAGCTGAAGAACTGACCTGGAAATCGTGAGGAGAAGGCTCCTACACTCCTGGTGACAACACTGTGGCATCGCTGTGTGCAGGACACATTTGATTCCCCTGGCCTTGGCTATTGCCAGAACCACTGAAATCTGTCCAACCCAAGGGAGAGCCGAGTTTGGTCTGTGTGAGGACAGCCTCTGGACTTGACAAATACTTTCCTCTCCCTTTTGGGGAACAGGAATAGTGTGAACTCAGTCTCACCACAGTTGATGCTACTTCCTCAACTAAGCATCCTCTTTGTTCCTTAGAATCATCTCAGTTAGATCTCCTTTAGAAAACAACTGCAGGAAAAGGAGAAATTTGCACCTAATTCAGTCTCCTGTCGGTATTTTGCTAGGCACAAAAATCAGTATCTTCACTGTGCTCACAGAAATGGTTACCTGGAAATAGGAGTTTTAGGCAAAAAAATTCTCACATTAAAACTCCAGCTATTTCCACAGTCAAAAAGACAACATATCCCCGAATTATACAGTGTGCAAAGAGTCCAGAGCAGACACTATTGCTAAGGTACCACAAAGGTGAGATCACACCAGGAGTCAGCAGCCAGGGAAGAAAGCTTGCTCGGTGGGCTCACAGCTGAGCTCCTCATCTTCCAGTAGAACGTGAGCAGCAACAGCTTTATCTAACGTTAGCCAAGGGGAGGGAGGCTGCAGGCTGCTTCATATCATAAGCAGATCTGTCTTGCCCAAAAAGACCCATGACACAAAACATTTCCCACCCCCCAGTTATTAATTTATACTTCCGACACCAGGGAGTGAGGCTGTTATTACCCATACACTCAAATAATCTCACTTTTCTGTGTGATGCAGAAAAAGCTGAGCAAGACCAAGCTGGATAGGAGGCCAGGCAAAGCAAACAGAGATCCCTGTACAAGGTGATGCCAGCAAGACACTCTGCTTGTTTTCCTACCCTCATTCCAGGAAGGGAACACGTCCCCAGCCCCATAGCCACAATTAGGATTGTGTAGAAGGGGCAGATTCCCTCTTGTTGCCACTCAGCCTCGTAGATATTAATCTCCACTGTAGCAATAAGAGAGGATTTGGACTTTAAAAACAACATATGAAACCACATAAATATGTTTCAGAAACAGATTGAAACAATTCAACCGGTGGAAAAAGCCTCTTCAGCCTCTAACTAATGGATTGCATTAATCCAGCAAGGAGTGACAGGCAAATTTTGGCTTGAGAGAACAACTTGTAAATTGTGTTCCCATAGCCCATAAACATCTTATGCTGCGTTCTAATGAGAAAGATGTTGAGGGACTGCTTCGATTTTCTCTTGGTCCAGCATTTGATTTACATCTCCTGAAATCCCTGCCCAGTTCTGTCTGCTCTAAGATGACCAACCATGAAGCACAGAAGCCAAATGCAGCTACTTAGAGCTAACAACGGCGTGGAGATGGCCCCGGGGGCATCACAGCAGAATCCGGAATTCTCATTCCCAGTGGGTATACAATACCATTTTTAGTAGTTGCTGACCTGCGTTAGCAAAAGAATGGGGTCAGGAAGGCAAGAAAACACAGATGTAGCAGAGTATTGCGGAAGACAGAGCGAGACAAACCCCCAAAAACTGCACGTACCGCTAAGCGCTGAGCTGCACGCTGCTGCTGCAAGCACTCCCTGATAACGCCTGGCATCTGGAGTCTGCGTCTCACAAACCAGGAACAGAAAACAGTTTGACGCCATCACATCTAAATTATTCTCGGGTGGTATTTTCTGTGCCTTTTTCAGAACAGAACGGGGAGTCACCACAGATAAGTTCTCCAAGAGGGGGGTGCTGAGCTGCCCAGAACACCAAACTTGATCTAATACTTGCTCCCTACATGACTCACATAGTTTGAATTACCTGTAGGGTACCCAGGTACCCTACTGAGTCTAGAATTGTCACAACTCAAACATCTACACAACATGCCACTGGAAGTGGAAAGAGGGGGCCTGTGAAGTCATCTTCGTTCTATACAAATACACAGAAGGCTTTTAAATACATAAATTAGTAGGGAATAAATATCTTGGAACAGTAAGTGTGCTCCTAACTCTGCAGAAAGGCTTTAATCCAACTTTTACCAGAGTAAAGGAATATTGGAAAGGAACCAAAGTTATTTACTGTGCAGTAACGAAATAAAAAGATCAATGAAGCCAATTACTTGAATTGCAGCTCAAAGCATAGGTGGTAGCCCTGTGTTCATTCTGATGTTGTCTACACAAGGCAAGACTGGAAGAGACCCTCACAAAATCTTCTTGCTAGTTCATCTGCTCTGAAGCTGAATCAACAGCAGTAGCAGTTTCTGAGCAAGGTTTCCCCAGTCTCCTCCTCAAGACCTTTACTGACTGAGACTTCGCAGTCTCTCCAGATAATCTTTTTCCAAGGCTTCTCCTAGCATCAAATCAGAGACATCTTTGCCACAGATTTCCCAACCCCTTCTCCCCCCTCGCTGTCCCCAGCACATAAATAAAATCAACTAGTTACCTTCGTGACAGCCTTTCCAGGCATTTCAAGATTCATGTCTTCCTCCATTCTCCTCTACTGCACACCCCTAAAATCATCCAAACTTCTTCTGCAGATCACGTGCCCCAGATTACTCTCATTACTTTCTTCTGGATCCTCTCCAACTCATCCCACAGCACTCTTATCGTGGTGCCCAAAAATATGCTCTGTATCTCCTTTAAACCACTACACATACACTTAACAAGTCAGCCTACACACTGTTTCACCCTTCAAGCTAAGCACATTCAAGTGACGGTGTTAGGAGTTCAGAACAGCTTTATTTTAAATTCTAGAGAAGGTTGATGTAGTGCATTTTAGACTAGACTGGGCAACGAGAATGCATCTGCCACGAACTCACTCAGACTCGGTTAAATTGAGGGCACTGTGTTTCTGGGCCCCAGTAGCTGTGGCTGTCTTCACCCGAGTTCAGCGCTCTTCCACGAGAAAGGTGCCAGACAGTTTCCCACTCTGCAAACCCAGCACAACGTGTCCTGACACAGCCACGCTCAGATTTGGAAGTCCTCTTACTCGCTGCGCCTCTTGATGTGCACCGAGCACAGAAAGCAGCCTCTGGTACCCATTTGGGTCTGAACTTTGAACACCCCTCCCGAGAGCTCTGCTGAACCAGGATGTCTCTCATTTTCTTTTGTTTACTGCAGCTCAGCCAGATCCTGAAAAGAGACCTGTCAGTTCTTGTTGTGTGCAGCTCAGTGACCTTCAGGAGACAGTCTTGCCGCTGAGCATTTTGTTCAGCAGAGAACTGAGGGAAAAAAGCACAGAGCCAGGTCTGTGTCTTGCAAGAGTCGCACTGCTCGATGATCTGCTCTCCCTAATGCAAAAGGGCAGAGCATTCCCTTCCCTTTTTTCTACCCCGTTAGCCTGACTATAAATGTGATTGCACTGATAAACATCCACAGCAAGAGATCATTTGCCCAAACTAATTAACTGCTGCTACCAAATCACGATGTAATATTTTCACGAGAAAAGTGCAGCCTACACTGCTGTGTGACATTTAGCTTTTAATTGCCCTCAGTCACCAGCAACAAAATTTCAGATGCTATTATTTGTGTTGGTGAAAGCTCCCCCTCTAGATCAAACATGAGGCCTGTCAAATACCATCACAGGAGCACTAATGCTCTGGGTTAAGCTGCAGCAGAGGCTGTCAGGGGGCTGCCCAGCCCCCAAAGGGAAGAGGACATGGGAAGAAGGGGATGAGGACAATCTGATGCAGCGCAGCATCACAGCAGGGAGGGAGGAATGCTTAGGGCAGGAATTCATGCTGAGCAGAATACTCCCACTCAGCCTGGCTCCAGCCAAGGGGAACAGGGAGCAGAACACCACACTCCCAAGCCTGCTGCTCTCACTGGATTTTGAAAGGCTCTGGCCAGCAAGGTTTGCTCGGAGTGGAATTCATCTGTGCAAGCAAGGACAGAACAGCTGCACTGGGCAATGCTGTCTTGCTCCAGTTAGCTTGTGGCTGCTCACCAGCCAACTGTCCCGAGAGCAGCCCTTCGCAGTCAGAGCATGACTTCCAGCCTCACTTCAAGCACCATTAAGTAATTGCTCTTAACAATTTGCAATTTTTATTTTAATCTCTCAAGAAACCTGCCTGTTGATTTGGCTCTGACAGCACCATGTCTGGAGAGACCAGGGAATTCAAGGGCCTGAGGCCACTTCTATACAAGCCACTCAGCTGATGGTGATAACTGGGACCAGTTCAGAGTTCAGTTGGATGTGCACACATTTTAATGCTCTCCACAATCCCAGGATGGGCAGGGCACCCAGGCAGCAAACAAAATGGCTTTTGGGGTTGTATCACATCAAATATCTTGTGGCCAGCAGAACAGCAAGGCTGTGCCAGGGCCAGGAACAAAGCTATTAATTCAGGGAGTGGCTCACCTTACAGCCACAGAATATGCATCAGGAAGCACAAGGTGATTTTAAAATTTTAATTCAAGACTGGAAGGATCAATACCCAAATTAGCCCACGATGACCTAGCTCCAGAAGGAGCAAGGACACATCAGTTCAGTGCTTCGGCCAGGTTGATTAGCCAGGCTGTGACAGGTCCCTGTTACAACCTGGCTGTGAAAATCTAACCCACACAGACATATCTGCTCACGTGTAACTACCTTGGAAGTCTTTCCCAGTGCTCGGTTTTGACAGGTAGAAGCTAACTTTCGAGCTTTCCATCCACAGATTTTCCCAGGAAAGAAATGCCAAGTTCCATTTAAAGTTCTTGTAAATCGAGGCCCAGAACAAACCAAAATTGAATGTCAAAGGCTAAACTGTGAATCCTTTGCTCACTTTAGTGTATAAAACTTCTCTGCAGTTGTGCATTACAAACCAGTGACGTGTCACAAGCGAGTATGAGCTCAGCAACCCAGGTAAGTGGATCCCAGCTCTTACTGTGCCACAGCACAGTCCAGGACAAAATCCGGCCTGCCTGGCAGCCCCAGCTCCTGGAAGCACCATCTCAGCTGCCTTCTTTTGCTGCATGTCCTGAACTTTACTCCCATTTCCACTGTCGCTGTGTAACCAAGCACAGCAAGTGGGGACTGTGAGCTTGGAAGACGTGGTAGTTCACAGTTTTGTGCTCTTGCTCAAAGCAAGCTGTGTTTTGAAAGAACAGGAGTTACGTGCCAGAAAAGGCTGCAGACTAATTTTAAAAATAATTGAGGAAGATATTCTTCTACTTGTTCATGTGATTTATGCCATTACTGCAGCTTTGCTCTCTTCCACGTAGTCTTTAATGAGGAGTAAGACAAGTGATCAGCAGCACAAGAACTCAGATGGTTCCTGGAATTGTTGGGGTTTAATGTAAATGCATAAAATCCAGGCATCACAGAGCTTTTTGCAATATAATCCCAAAGCTGCTTACAGGCCAACTCAAGATAAAAATTTCTGTGCCTGTCTGGTTACACTGAACATGCAATAACCTCTCAGAGGCCAGTGCCAGAGGCTATGAATTTACCCCAAGGTATGTGTTTTATGTGCAGCAATATGTTGTCATTAAAACAAAGCTCAGCAGAAGTCACATCTCAGTCATTGTCTGTGATCTCCCCTTGGAAGCGATTTTACTGTCTGCTTACTCCAAGAACACAATTACTTTTTGCTGCACAAGGTGCTCAGTATGAGCATGTTCCAAAGCTGTACAAGGAAATTATTTTTTCCCCCAAAAAAAAGCTTTGAATAGCTCCTCGTGTTACTAGCATGCAAAGAGACTTATCACACCACCACTCTGCCAGGCAGTTTAAGGACACAGCCCCTCTGCTGGGTGGGAGTACACAAGGGAACGAGCTGCTGCACAAGGCTGACAGTAGAAGGCAGAGACAGGCAAAGCCATTTGCTGGTAATCTCCCCGAAACTGAAGGAAGATCTCCTCATTCTTACTTTTGTAGGTTTTGCTGCACCACTAACTCACCCGTGTCATTACCTGCAATCACACCCAGATAGGACTAAATAGTAATTTCTGCCAAATTCCCCTGCTGCGCTCCACAGTAAAATAACTCCTGGAGCTCTTACCATTGGGAGGAAGACACAATATCATAGCTTTTGTAAACAGGCCTGAAAGCTCCCTTGGTTTTGTAATCATTTTATACAACTGCTATCAGCCATGACAGCATCCTTTCAGATTATAATGTCCTGAGACATGCAGATAGCAAAGACTTGCCTAAGGCTACTCTTCTTCTGCTTGTAAAACTATTAATAAAAATACCTAGGCAAAGACTTGACTTTATTGCTACAGATTAAATGAAAAGGCAACTGTGAAAGAAGTCTGGCCAGGAGGATTACATTATTATTGATCTGGTTATTGTCTGATCAGGTCAGCAGCAGGTCAGTAGCACGACTCACATTCGTGCTATACAGCCCAACTATTTAGAGAAGATTTGTCCTCCTAAGGCAGACTTTCCTCTGCTGTCTGCCTGTACTGCACAGGCTGGAATGAAGCTGTGGATTGGCAGGACTCCACTGCTACTGCAATACAACAACTGCAATGGACTAGAATTTGCTATTTTGGCTGCACTTTTTCAAGCTGCAGAAGGAAGCCCGTGTGGGGGACTATCCATATATGTGGTTTGCCCAAATGAGAGAGTGCAGCAAACCCCCGAACTTCAGCTTTGCAAAAAGGAAGCAAAATCTGTGCTTGCAGCATTTGGTGGTCCTTCCATTGCTGGGCGTACCTCAGCTCTGCTTTCTTGTCAATCACCATCAGCCAGTCAGAATGCCTGCCTGCACCACGATCTGCACAGGAAGTGGGCATGGCACCAAAGCCAGCAAGCTGGGTCACGTTCCCGGCACTAATTGCCATGGAGGAAGCAAATAGCAGGGGAAAAAGAAAGACAATACCCAAAATCAAGTGGTGGGATGACAGAAGACCACACATTTGTGCTCCAAAATATCCTTGGAATCGACTCTCTGTAATCCAGTCTGCACATTATTCCCTCAACCCGCATTCATACCAGGATACTCCTCTGGTTTTGCTCGGGAGTACGAGTGCCTTGCCAACAGCCACGTTCAGGACGTGCATCACCAGCTTCCTAATGCACACCAGGCCTGCTGTTGCACCAGCCAGGATGTTATTGTTCTAATGGACTCACGCTGGCAAGAAGTCCTCTCTCCACCCAAACCCACAGAAAGCTCTCAAAGTCAGAACCTCGTACTTCCCAGTTTTCAAATCCTTCCATCCTGGAGGCCTCACAGGTGCTGAACAAGCACCAGACCATAACAGGGCCCTCCGTGGCCTTGTGATCCCATGCTCAGCTGTGGATTGATTGTGGGGGAATTCCAAATGTTTTCAGCATCTCTGAGTTTATGCTGTCCACATTTCCAACTATTTAGGGCAACTTTGGATGAATCAGAAAACAAAACATAAAAGAGAAAAAGTCATTCTGGAGAACCCTTTTCTAGACTTAGTAAACCTTTTTCTAGACTTAGTAAATGCATCAAGACACTATAGAAACATTGAAGTTCAGAAGAACAGAAAAGTGTGGAAGTTTTAGTTTAAAGGACTTTATTATCCTCATCTGGAACAAATAGTTTAAATTACATTTTAAGTCTCACCCATGGGTTTTTGGGAAGGGGAGGCAGCGAAAGAAACGCAAAATTTATCTTAGAGAGTCTGGTCTTAAAGCTGCCTCACTCTAGATGTGCAAAGATTGGGGCTCACACCAGAAGTCTCCAAGCCAATTTAACAGACTGTTTTTCCTGTGGCAGTCCTTGGTGTATGTAAAACACACATCTTATACCTGTTGTGGACATACATTTTTGTTGCCCACATGAGGAGACAGCGCCTGTGTTTGCTGCTGAAAGGAGCAGTGCCTCTCCTGCAGACCAAGGGTGGGGGAAAGAGCCTGAAAATCAGAAAGAGAAGCGAGCACTTGAGAGCAGTAGTGGCAGCTAGCTCCAGGCTGAGGCTGCTACTGAGGTTAAGATGGTTCTGAGCCTGTGCTTTCTGTTTTTCTGACGTTGCTTCAGATCTTCGGTATCCCGGCTATAAAAACATTCCTCTGAGGAGGAACATGGGAGTGACAACAAAGAGAGAGATTTCCTTTGATAGCATGCACACACTAAGGAAATTCAAAACAAAGGAGCCCAAACCCTGTTATTTTATAGAGCCTATAACATTTATGTCACAGTTCATGTCCTGTTACCTTGGAAGATACAAAAGACTTGCTTTACATTTCAGTTGAACCTCAAGTTTTTCAGCAAAATGCAAGTCAGTTTGTCTCAAGAGAGGAATCTGTCCACAGAACCCAGGACCCTGTAAATCTAGCTGTTATCTGACAGGAATGCAAACATACCAGCCAACAATTAGTTCAACATCCCATTCTTGCTACAGGGGATTTCTTGCTTCAACCATGATACACATATGAATTATATTGTTTTTTCAAAAATCAAAGCAAAAATTATTTCCAAGTGTTCAAATAAATCACCTAAACATGATGGCTGGAACAATAATAAGCAAACTCTTGATCACTGAGTGAGAATTACTCTTTCTCAATTGACTTCCTGGGCAAGGTTAGTCCCATGCTGATCTCAGCACAAGTACCCAAAGACCTGCTTAGGAAGGGTGGAATTTGGTTTTCTCCTCGTACAGCTGAAGCTACAATACAGTCCCTTTAATCATCAACTCTGTTCAGCCTCCACAGACATAAACAAATTTCAAGCAATGTAAAGAATCAGACAGGGCCATTCATACAGGGCCCAGAAGCTTCAAATTTGACATTAACTGTCCAAAAAGCAGGCAAGATAGAGGATGCCAGGTGTTTTAACCCAAATATCTCATTTGTGCACAGCGTATCTGGAAGAAATTCATGCTTATGATAGAAATGCAATGGTAAAAGTCTTTTCAGGGCGAAAGGATCATTAAATGGTGGCAGTTCTAATTGTTGCTTGACTGTGACATCCCCAACCCTCTGGCACTCAAGCCTTTCTTTGCTTAGAAACACCTGGCTCATGTGTTACCTGAGGATTCTCTTTGCTACACAAAGACTGACAGGAGTCTGAGAATCCCCACGTGGAGGATTTTCACTTAAGAAGGATGTATGCTGTGAGGAGAACTCCCATGGGTCAGAGGGAGCTGAGGCTCTTTTCAACTGCAGGCGTAAAATTTACAAAGCTCAAGCATCCTTGTTTGAGGAAATAACATTTAAGGACAAAGCCCAGCTCTCCTGGCACAGAGGAGGCCCCCTGTGACAAGCAGAGTAATAGGGGTGTCTTGAAGAGAAACACCTACACAACTGGGGCATGGGGAGGGAGAAGCTTTTCAGCTGGAAGGACAACTCTGGCACAAGGACAAACGTGTACAAACTTGCTGTAGGGGAATTTAAGACTGGGGAGGCATTTTCGTTGCAGAAGACTTGTAACTCTCAGAGCAGTAAGCTCCTGGAACAGCCTCGTAAACAGGAGTGATAAAAGCAGGACAATCTAGTTAATTTAGAGACACTGCTGGAAAATAAGTTATAGAGGTGCCCCAGGACAGAACCAGCTACAAGAGAAAAAGGACTGTTCTTACTGGAGACTCTAAGACAGCGACTCAGCCAGTCCCTGTATTTCATTTTAAATTAACTAAAGTTGACAAATTAAGGATCAGCCAGCACTGAAAAAAAAACTGAATAAGAAAAATCCTTCATAAACAAAGGACTCAAGTCGGACACCTGTGCTGAACACTGCTGCCTGTGAGGAGAGGAGAGGGGTTCTGCTCTGCTGCATGTTCCAAACCATTCCATACACCTGCCAGGATGTTAACTCCACGTGCACAGGAAGAAGCGTTGAGGAGCCAAGTGTACAGGCAGGGGGTTCCAAGAGTACTCTGTGCTCAGCTGTGCCTGGGCTGCCTTTCTGACCACATATGAGACATTCAAATCCCTGTCCTGGCACCCCCAAACCACAGGCACATAAACTCCCTTATCAGTCAAGGGTTGTTGGACAGTGTACAGCAAAGCTTCATTAAACTGGAAGGGAGTCTGGATACTTCCAAATGCCAGGGCATGGCTCCAGACTCTTTAAAAGTAGTATTTTTAACTACTTTGCATACAATGCAATAAAATGTTACAATCATGTAAGTCTTGTAAGGAAATATACTCTAGAATTTAATAAAGATGAAAGAAGTAAGAGCTTCTTGCCGTTTTATTTCTCTAGTCTGAAATGAATTGATCAAATTTCCTTTCTGCAAACCCTTCACCCATCCAAGAGGAAGCGACAGGAAGGGCTATAACTCCTGCCTGCACAGCTCTATCCTTGAACACGCCCCAGGGTACAATATTTCTGGCTGACTAAGGGATGCAAGACTGGAATCTTTCTCAGCTTTTCATCCAAGTTCGTGAGGCATTGCCTGCGCTACAACATTTTGTTCAAAATGGTTTTGCTCCAACCATTTCGTGGTTTGATTCAAACCCAGAAGTTCTGTCTCGCTTCCTCCAAAGAAACTGGATGAGTTCCACCTTGAAAAGGATAGGAGGGGGAAAAGTCCCAGTCATCTATTGTCATAGAATCATAGAACAACCTGAGTTGGAAGGGACCCACAAGAAGTCCACCTCCCGACCCCGCACAGGACACCCCAAGGGTCACCCCATGTGGCTCTGAGTGATGCCCAAATACAGCTTGAGCTGTGTCAGGCTTGGTGCTGCAAGCACTGCCCTGGGGAGCCTGTTCCAGTGCCCAGCCACCCTCTGGGGGAAGAAGCCTTTTCTAATATCCTATCTAAATCTTCCCTGACAGCTCCATGCTGTTCACTCAGGTCCTATTGCTGGTAACCAGAGAGAAGAAATCAGTGGCTGCCTCTCCTTTTCCCCTCAGGAGGAAGTTGTAGATTGCAATGAGGTCTCCCCTCACTCTTCTCCAGGCTGAACAAGCCAACTGACCTCAGCTGCTCCTTCTATGTCTTCCCCTCAAGGCCCTTCACCATCTTCATAGCCTCCTTTGGACGTTCTCTGACAGCTCCAGATCCTCCTTCTCTTGTGGTACCCGCAGTGGCACACAGCACTCAGGGTGAGGCTGCACAGAGCGGGACAATCAATCTTTCTATCCTACTCCCATTGCCTGCCCCTCCTGCAAGGCTTTCCCACCTCTACCTGACGACTCCTTTGGGGTGGGTGGCCTTTTCTGTGAGGCTCCTGACTGAGGACCACGGCTCGCCCCAGTGAGCAGAGCAGAAAGCCAGGAGGCTTCTCCTAAACTACACAGGAGGCGTGAGCTGCTTGCTTGCCGCCTCTGCAAACCCTGCGTGGGAGGCGGTGGAGGACAGAAGCACGCTCGGGCTGCCGTGGGCCTCCCACTTGTGGGCTGCAGCAGTGCTCTGTGAGCTGGGGAACAATGGAGCCTTAATTACTGCAGCTGGGCAGCCGAACAAGGGCTGGAGTTTGGGAGCAGCCGATAAGCATCTGGATAACAGAGCGATGAATGGAGTGTGCAGCCTGTCGCAGAGCTGACCGAGGGCTGTACCAAACACCCCCACCCACTGCAGGCAGCCTGCAAAGTGCCCAAATATGGTACTCAAAAATGTACAGCAGAAACACAACGTAGGGCTAGAGACTGCAGCTTCACGTGTACGTCAAGTAACAAATTCAGATGAGCACAGCGGATGATTGATTACAGCGGGAAATATGAAGAAACACCAGATAAGGAACTGACAATATAATTATAAAGGAAAGCCAAAGCTTAGCTTTGGGCCACTGAACTGAAGAGTTTTGCTATTTGGTCATCTTTCTATCCACCATGCTACCTTGAATAGCAAACCCATGCAATGCTGAGTTTTGGAGGTGAACAAAGTAATCCCCAGAACTCTGGGGCAGCCAACTCTAGTCAGCAGGCGACAGACACCACTCTGCAATTTCACCAAAGAACAGGAGGACAAGAGGAAGCAGGAGTGCCAGACACACGAAGAAGTGGCTACTAAAGATTTAATGTCTGCAGTCTAATGTAAGTTTTCTCCCCTTGCTGCTGTGAGAGCAGTAGGCAGCGAGATGACAGAACTTGGAGGACAGGGTGGGTGCAGAAATCTATTCAGAATTTCCCCTGTTGTAATTGCACCCACAATGTTACACAGGTATTGTTAGGAAACGGCTGAGGAGATCTCAAGGCCCCATCAATACAAACGATAAACAGCCCAGCTCTGGGAGCAGGAGAAAAATCCCTCTGTTCACTTCAAGATCAGCCCTGTGAAACAGCTTCTTGCCTCTGGTCCTGTCTCAGGAGAACCATCACCTACTTGCCAGGGTCATCCTGTCGTGCTCATGTGGAACAACGCTGGTGAGAGGATGCTTTGCAAAAACTCCTCGTGAATATGAAATGTAAAGAGGTCTTTGAGGCCACAGTCCTTTCAAGGAGCTGAGATTTCCTTCTCTGAATAGGGTGAGCATCTACTGAATTAATGGAGTTAATGGAAGACTAAACCACATTTTGCCTGAAAAGATTTGAAACTTGCTTGGAAAAAAAATACTGCTTCACATTACACCCTTAGGTATGTTATAAAGCAGAAAAAAAAATATTACTACACTTTACTTCCTTAGGTATGTTATACAGCCTTGATTAATCAGTGCCCTTGTTCACAGGCAAATTTTTGTCTCAAATTTGCAGAAAAATTCACAGTTTTTTAGGCTGGCAATTTTGAATTTATCGCAAACCCTGTGTTGAATTTTCTTTGGTCAGCTTGTTTTTTATTCATATGGGCTCAGCACTGGCTAACCATGTGATCTCAGTATAATAAACTCACTGAAGGGCTACATTTGTCTAAAGACAACTATGCAGTCTCTTCGTGCTAAGAATTTTAAGACTTTTTTTAAAAAAAAAAAAACAGAGGATTTTAATTCACAGCCTTTTTAATCCACACTATGTTTATTTTCAAAATCTCATTGTAGGCATTTTCATATCTTGGTAAGTCTTGTAACAGGAAAGCATAAACCAGTATTGTGACTGTGGCTTCCTATACTATGAAGAATTCCAGTGTCTGATTATCTCTTTATATCAATCTCAGATGTGTATTTCAGTCTGGCAAGGAAAGATACCAACACCTCTCAAAGACTGAAAGTCGAACAAGAAAATCTGTCAGAAAATCCCAATGTTATCCCAAGTTAAAAATTACAAGGGAACTCAAATAATGAATTTGAGAGAGAAAAGGTGATATTAAATTTAATTTTAATTTTTAATGAAAACCAATATTACCCCAAATGCTTCTCATATACTGATGGTAAATATGATGCAAATGTAAGGGTGATAACAAGTCACAAATCTATGAGAATCCTTTTGTGCAAACCAAATTCCAAATCCTCCTGATGTGCTTTAAATTGTAATTTGGACTAGGAGGTCACATGCACACCGTGCCCTTGATATTCTTTAGCTGGAAAATCCTACCCACAGAACCTGCTAGATGAGCTTTAAATTTCCAGGAAGAATATATCTAGATCAGAACAAGAGAACATGGAGTGTTAAACAGTTTTGTGGGGATTTTTCTTGGTAGAGAAGATTACCATCTCAGAGATGGCACATGAGCTCTTCAGGTAAGATGGTGAAGGCAAGAACAGATTTTGATCAATACCAGAACAGCTTAGCTAGCAAAAATGTGAGGGTGTTGCAGTGTCTGTTCAACAGGGCTTGGGAATTCAACACTTGGAAGGTGGGAAATGAAAGTTAACTCCCTGCTCACTGCAGCCCTGCGTTTGCCTTCCCACTTCTCCAGCACAGCCTTCCACTGGTGCTCAGGAGGACGTGGAGCAGCCGTGGATCACACAAGCCTTACTCTCTCTGAAGCAGAGGAACAGCAGCTTTTCTTAAATGCTCTGTTTCACGCAGAGAATGGGCTGAGAAGGCAGTGGCACACAAATACTGTGCTATCTTTTCCTAGCAATAGGCCAGCAAGGAATACGGGAGGAACTTCCCAATTTAGAGGTCACCAGCTACAAAGGGCCCTACAACAGGGTGCAAATCATCTCCCACTGCACCTCAGCCAACAGTTAGTAGCTTACTTTACCAAGATGACACAAAACTGCTCTTCTGGAAACTTCTTTTCTTTTCTTCAGCATCTTTTTATCATCAAAAAGTACAGAGTGAAGTGACAGAACAAAACTCCTTCTCCATCATCATGCTGCTTTAGGTAAAGCAAACAACAAACTGGGTTATACAGTGAAGTAAACCATCACCTCTCCACAGCGAGGTCAGAGAAATGAGGCTGTGTCTGGGGAGAGTGAAGTACTTTGTAAGGCACCTTTAGCTTAAATAAGTTTCACGGGAGAAAAACACCAGAGTTCAGCAGATCTGTAGAGCTGGGACAGTGTTTATGATTACAGAGATGCTCCTGCTAGTAACTTCTTGCCCTTGCCTTCAGTTTCCACACTGTGGCCAACACTGCCTTCAGGACAGAACTGAATTACATACTTGACTGATTAAGAGCCCACAAACCGAGTCAAAAGGCACCGTCGGGCTGAACTCCCGCCTTGAAAAAGGATGAGATAAACAATTCTAAAATTAAAAGGAAGGGAGGGAGAGATTCACTGTAACAGACAGGTAGTCAAATGAAATGTGGCACGTCATCCCTAGAGGAAGGGAAACTGGCAGCTTGGCTGGATTTGACATCCCCAGGATATATGACTAGCTTGGCAGAGAATAGAAAGAGGTCCTCTACTTGTCTGTATCACTGCAGCTCAATTTAATTAGCAGCCTGCTAAAGAGCTACATTTCCTAATTAATAGTGATTCAAGGAGGCCAACAGCACAACAGAAGAGAATTTGCAGTGTTCATCCACAAATAGCTGAGTAATCCACTTTGGGGATCGTTTTAATGTACATTTCCAATGGACATTTCTGGCTTCCAAAGTCTCCAAAAATATGGGAGGCAGCAAGGAAAATATTTGGTATTCATTTCTGCCTGCTGACCAACCTGCTCTTCAAGTTTGTTTGCCAACCTGCTATCAGGTTAGGCATCTTATTTGCACAAAACATTCATGTCAGTTACAGATGAACTACTAAATTGTTCCCTGTGGACATCTTGGATACCACCATCCAGGGGAAGAGGAAATAAAGTTTGATTCACAAAAGTTTCACTGTGGTAAGCTGTATCTCCCCACTAGCTCTTGCCCTGGTGTGCTCTGTGGGGTACTACCCTGCTCTTGCTGAAAACAACAGGTTTTTGATGGACCCATAATTCAGGAATCAAAGGTATGGCCAGTGCCAAAACAGTAAACCAAGGCCTAACTTGATCGTGCAGCATGAAGAGCCTTGATTAGTTGAGGAAGAAATGCAGTCTGGCCCAGGGCCACACCATATCTAGGTTCCTTTTTCAGATGATGAATTCCAGGGTGAGGTAGCTGTGACATATTAAAAGAACAAAGCCTGGATTCAGCTGTCTGGCACGGGGCTTGTCTTCACATTATGAGTTGGCTCTTAACTACTACTAATACCTCAAAGGAAGCTCTCTCTCAATTTATTTTTTTTAAAAAGTTTAAACCGTCCAAATCTTCATAGCTGTTTTCATTAGGCAAGACTTCACATTTTCTAATAGAGTTTGACACTGTTTCTTGTTTTAATGCCTCCTTTCTTTCATTTTTTTTTTTCTTCTTCTTTCTATTTTAAGATAACAGGTGCTCAAGTTGAGCTGAAAGGCTGTTAACAAGTTTTCAGATTTATGTCAGGAGACTTATAAGTTCCCTAAAGCAAACCAATCAGCACAGAGGTATTCTGAAACAGAAGAGGGGTGCTTCTGCCCCCCACCCCGTGAACTGAGTACAGTCCTGCAAAGAGACTCTGGATTCTGTGCTGCTGGAGTGACACTGAGATGTGCCATGAAAGCCAGCACAGACACTGCTGCAGAACTTCTAATTGCCACTTACTCACACACACACACGTCACCTGGCAAAAGAGATCAACCTGGAATAGCATTTCAGTCTCATAAAGCAAAGAATTTCTCCAATTACTGAAGCAGTCTGTTGCTGCGATGCAAAAGTGTGGGAAAGCAGGCACACAAATACTCACTCGAGAATGTTTAAGTTAATTTTTAACCTCTAAGACAGCCCCAAACCAATTTTTTGCTTAAAGGTCAGCACAAAAAATGACAGATTCACGGCCAGTGTATGGAAATCAGCCAGTGAAGTTGAGCTGTTGTCTAGTGCAAAGAAAGGAAGGGTCTGAAGTCAAACTGACTCTATCTTTTAGCCTGTATAGACAACAGAACATTTCCATTCCCACCATCAGTCTTATTAACATGTTGCAGTGGGTCAGACAGCACTTTCAAAAAAGTGGATTTGTTTGAAGTAGAGCAGAGACACCACTGCCAGCAGTGCCTCAGCAGCCATTTGCACAAGCGTGACTTCTCCCCACTAACAGTGCTATAAAATGGAAAAGCTGTTCTTTTCCAGAGAACCAAAACACAAAGCCAGCCTAGTTCAAAAGTCTCCTTCTGAGCAGCTCCCCTCAGACTTCCCTTTTCCGCAGTACTAATTAGCTTGCTCAGCCTGAAGGTCTGTCCCAGAGGAAGCTCATATTCCACAAATTCCCTGTAGCATCCGACAGGCAAACAAGGGATGCGCAGTCAGCTTCTGGAACTGCATTATTAGTGATGTGTGCAGGAAAAACACTCGACGTACCAGCTCGGGCTGATAGTGCCAGGGATGGAGAGAAGGATACCCAAACACACACAGCCACACTGTACCAAAAGCAGCACTAAATCTGCCTGCCCAGCCTCCAGCCTCCAACTGAATCGCTCATTCCTTTCGTGACAGCTGTGAGCAGAAGTGCTTCCACCACTAGAAGGACCTTGTTGAAAGATGGATACCAGACCCAAGCTTGGTTTTGCAGAATAAGCCCTCTGGAAAGCTGTATGTGCTGCTTCCATAGTCACTAAGAAATCCAGAACCCAAAGCTCACAAATATCTGGACAGACTTGAAAGTTATTCCCCAGTAACTTCTCTTCCGAGAGAAAACAGGGATTTTAGACTCAGTGTTTCCAAGAACTCTGTTTCAGCTGAAAGTCAGCACTGGTTTGACCAGCCTATAACAGCCACCAGAAATCTCACTGTTCTGTGAGACCCCTCTCCCTATTTTATTTACCACTGGCAACCATTCTATTCATCAAACTGTCTTTTGTCCTACTGAGAGAGAAGTGGCAAGAAGGGACATTGCTTTACCAAAGCCTATGATACATATGGATTTTTGGCCAAGACTTGGTGATGAAGCAGTCTGTCTGGGAAACTGGCTCAAATGATTCCAACTCAAAATCACTGCCGCGATTAACAGCCTAATCAATTTAAATCAATCTGTGGTGAGATGCCCACGTTACTTATAAGTAAAAAAAGGTAAGAGTACTCCTAACTAAGGGATGGGAGCTATGAAACTCACGCATCATGTTAATTGATTTTTGATGAGTTTACAGTCAACAATTCCGTTTAGCAGAAAGCCTCAGTCACCAAGGCAGAATCAAACCACCAGAAAACTATGCAAACACTCCACAGTTGCTTTTTTTTTTTTTTAAGGCAAGATACAGGTTTATATTTAAGACAATAAAACCCTTCAGCCACCTTTAGCACTGGATTTCCTAGTCTGTGTTGTCTTTTTGCCCAAAAGGAGGACACCAGCATCGTGTAAAAGATGTCTCTGCATCTTCCTGGACTGTGCTCTGGAACAGAGCTGTTATCTCTGCATTTTATAGCGTTTGGCAGCAAACCCACATTCCTTGTGCATCACAGCCTTCCCCTAAGGCCACCGAGTGTGTTGGGTATGGACAGCACAGGGTTAGGGCTTCCAGCTGTAAACCCCAAACTCCTCACGCTTTGTGTGCATGAGAGCTGCAGAGCCCGTGACAGGCACGTTCAGGATGTATCAGTCCTGCACACCTACAGCACCAGGGGACCCTCACTGTTTCAGCAAGACTTTTGACCCATTTTTTTCCTCTGCGAAATCGTGACCTACATTCCACGTGTAATATCCAGAGTAACAAAAATACCTCAAATCCTCGCTGTAAATCTGATTCCATGCCTTACAGGGCCACCTCATCTGGTGAATCCAAAGGGAAACGTGCTAAGCAGCACTGTGGGTTTGTACTGTGCTTGCTGACCAGCTGAGGAGGCACAGACAGTGCCTGGGTTTGGATATCCAGTGGTGAACTTGGGTTCTAAAGCACTTCTCTCAAGAAACTCTACGAGAACCACCGGTCACCCAGCACAGGATGAAAACGTTCTGGCTACAGAACAACACTGCAGATTGAAACTGTCAAAGGTAAGAGCCAAAGCATACATTCCAAGGGGAAAAAAAAAAAGCAATAAGTGACTCAAGAGGTAAATTACCATCTCGTGGAAAATGCTGTGTAGCAAAGGGTTGCTCACCAGATTAAAGATTGGTGCTAAGCAAAGACTGATGGGACAATGTATTTTTCTTTGGCACATCTGAAATGTGCCAAGGAACTGGTCTTGGCAAATGGATTCAAACATGATCAACTAATAAGCTTTCTAGAGGGGGAAAAAAGAACAAAGCAAGAAAACTAAACGTTTATCCAATGGTCAGAAAATAAGATATGGTCTCTAACACCATATTCTCCTTCTCTCTGTTTCTGTGCCTCACCAAAAGATCAAGGCCAGAGGAAACACAGACAGGATGGGGGACACGACACCAGCAGTAGAGGAGTGATCACAGCATAGTTCTATAATGTTCTCCCTCATTATTTAAAGAGATCAGGTATGATTCTTGAAAGCTTGAGGAATCAGTGCAGGAATCAGAATCCAGTTTAACATGGCTGGTTGCTTTCTTCGTGAAACACATCTTCTAGTGTATGTACAGATGTTAAAATGCAAATTCTGATTTTACCCCAGAATTCCAGTAGAATTGCCATAAATCTGATTATATTGTGGTTATGCAGTTTCCGCTCTGTGCACATTACCCGGGATATAAGAACAGATTTTGGTAGTTTTGGACAATACAGCATGATCCAGAGGTTAGTTTGAAATGCACGCTCTTACTCTCAAGTTCCCCAGATAACTTCTTCCCAGCACTAATCCATAAATAGTAAGTGATTTCTAGGTGCCTGGAGAATGAAAGGGGCAAAGAACTGTGGGAATTTCTGATAGGACTTGTCTCTGGCTAGTAGACAGTGAAAGAAGCTGAGAAGCCAAAAAGAGGTCAGTTAAAAAAAAAGAGGTATTCCTCACTCCATTATGCAAACTGAATTTATTCATGTAGAAAAATTCTCAGAAAAAGCCCACATTCCTATCAGGGCTGCTGTTGCTCTGAACTGTGACCACTGGGAATTTCATTCTGCTTCACAATAAAACCATGAATATTTGGTGCCACTGAATCATATCTTCTTCAGCAAATGCTCACTCATGCTACACAATGCTTCACTTTTTCTTTCTCTCCTCTCTTAAAAGGATGGTCATGCCTACCTCTTTCATCAGAGAGGACTTTCTTTCTCTTTCAGAAATCAAAACCTAAATACTTAAGAATGAAAGAGGGTGAATCTGAATGAAAAGATAAAAGACAAGACAGGAAGCAGAGCCAACGAGCTGCTGCCTAGCTATAGACACAGGGAATTCATACAGAACACCAAGAAGTAAAATGAATTAATTCGTGTTCCTGCTGTGATCACTTCAATTCAAGGTTAGCAAGAGCATGTCCCCACACAGCACCTTCAGCTGCAATGGGAAGTAAGCACTTGAGAAGCATTCATAGGCTGCCAAATCCTTTAAAGTGCTCATCATCTATTTAGAGAGCAGGTGGAGCAAAAGCAGAAGCCATCTGAGCTGTCTACAGGAGCTTGAAGCTCTTTAGTCCTGTTTAGGAAGGACCCTCTTGGGAAGAACTGAAAAACATCCTCTAGAGTCTGACAAGAAGAACCCCCCATTCGTGTTTATCTTGATGTGGACACTTGTTCCTGAGGGTAGGGCTGACAGTGAGCAGGCTCCACATAAAATGGCTAAATAAAGCTTCCTTATCCACCTGAAAAACTGACTGACCCAACTGACTGTTCCATAAATGGTACCAGACCTAAGTGTGACCCTGCAGCAGTCACAGGGAACGAAAACACCTGCTCCTGCTCTGCCTCTGAGAGCTGCATCCTCGTAGCCCTTTCAGTAAGAAAGGTCTGATCTTTGTTAATTAGAGGATAATGTTCTCCTGGTTAATTTTACAGACCTGATTCTGTCATGGGATGGTGATATGTTGCAGATTAACATGTATTACACATGAAGAAATCCACAAATGTTTTCAGAAGATGATCACATTCCAAACCTTCACTGCTGCCTCAAACATTGGAGGTTTCTTTGTTTAATCACGTTTTGAAACCCTGCTGTAAAACCACAGTTACAAGCACTGAATTCTCCCAATCTTTTTTTCAGGTCAGGTTACTTTTAATTTTGGTCAGTGGTAATGTTACAATGCCTGGATATATCAATTATACTCTGTAGTTGTAGAACACAGTCAGCTAACAGAGTGTTTTAACCTAAAATCAAGTGCAGTGCTGTCTTCTTCCAGTTAGGCATCCTTGTCAGGAATAAAAACTGGGTGATCACTGACCCAGGGCAGATAAACATTGTCCTGAAACATGGCACTGAGAGGTGTTTGAGGCTCGGGGCTAAAATACAAACAGGGCAATCTTGTCTTTTTATTTAAGAACCAACCTTAAGCTTACTGTGATGATGTGTCCTGCACAAGCAGAATCTGACTGCACAATTCTCTGCTCCCAGTGAAGCTGACCAGAGCCAAGAACAGATGGGAGCAGGACAGAACTTGGAACAATTTTTGTGCAAACCTACCAAATAACCAAAACCAAAAATGCAGAAGTCGTTTACACAGCTTGTCCAATTTCTAAATTTAACGTAACTCCCTCTGTGATGTACAAACTGGGTCCGGAACTTCTCATGTTCTTGTGCCCTTAACTCTTCTTAGGTCACAGTACAACAACATGTAACGAAAAATGGAGTGTTTTCAAAGGGAACAGTTTCTTCAAAAAAATGGGGAAAACAGAAGTGGTATTTGTCACCTTGGGTTACATGGATTTTGTATGCAGTAATGAAATTTCCTCAATGTAAGAGCCTTTTATTTCTATTACACTTCCTGGCATGTTTGAACAATGCATTTGGCCTGTAGTATTCGCTCAAAAATATTCATTTAATTCAGGTTCGAGTTAGATGATTAATTTTTACCTCATTATAGTTATTTCTTCCTAATTATAATTTGCATAAAAGATTCCCATGCTCCCTATTTTGCAGAGTCAAGTAGTAAATTAGATTGCCAGGTGCCAAAGTGATTAACTCTGTTTTCTGCAACTGTTGCAGCCAGAGTTCTGGAGGTCTGTCTACCATGACATCTGGACAAAAGAGCTGAGCAGCTCACTTCTACTACTGAAAACTGGCCTGATAAGATACCTCACAGGGTTTCCTCCTTCCATAAATTATGTTTCTCTCTAGTTCAACCCTCTGGATTTTTCTTTCATTGTTAACACAACCACATTCCATAGCAGTAAAGAAAATAGTACGGCTGGACTCAGAACATAAATTAGTCTCAGAAAATGAGCAAACTGAGCAAGTACATCTTTGTTTCTAAAGTAAACGTTAATAAAATAGAAAAAGCTGTCACACAGGCTTAGGAGACTAATGCTTCCAGCTTCTTTTATCTCTGCTCTGGGCTCAGGAATTACAGCCCTTTTCTGCATTCCATATTAGGCATCAAGCTAAGATTTTAGAGATGCTCTAAATTCAGTTCCTCAGGTAAGAGTCATTATCATTAAACATTCCTACTCCCCTGAAAGCAGAGCGGCACAGAATTATTCAAGAGTTCAGCTGGCATCTATAAAAAGAGCCACCAAAGATTGTTGTTCTCGCTTAGACAAAAAAAAAAAAATCCCATTTGCAACAAAAGTCCTGATGGCCATTTCTGACTGGCCAAGTGCCCTTTGCAGCCCTCCTGTCTGCCCCTCTCTCGTGCCAGGGCTGAGCCCAGGCAGCCCATGGTACCAAACAAAGCAAGAGCACGAACACAACCAAGAGTTGATGTCTGATGTGCTGAGCACACACAGAAGGCAAGGCGCTCCGTATGTTCTCAATCCCAGATGGAATAGATTTCACTCCAAACGTGGGCTCCCCTCTGCAGCTACAACCTCACTTCTGTTCCTGGCAGGTGCCACAGGAAAGGCTGCACACCCTCAGGTGGGTTTGTGCCTCCCACCAACCCAGGTCACACAACACAACCAGTAAGAGTGCCAGAACCTCCTCCCAGCACAGACAGAACCTAACACACAGATCCACCACCCTATCAAGAGCACCAAAAGCCTTTCAGTCTCCAGATTGCTGGAACCTGTGGAGGACCATGCATGGAAAATAACAGTCTTCAATCCCTTTCAGTATTAATGAGCAAGACCTCAGCCTTAGCACACACAGTAACTAATGCTGCCAAACCACAGATGAAAACGTTGAGGTAAACAGGGATTAGGGCCCAGATTCATCCAACCTCATTCTACTTAAAGCTCCTAAACTATCTAGCTCAAGGCCTCCACTAGTGGCCAGCTGCCAGGAAATACCAGAGGATTTTCCATGGCAAGTGGTAGTCTTTGTGATCTAGCTGAAGTGCACCTAAGACATCCATCCACTGGCTCATGACCCCAGGGGCTGAACTTTGTCCTTCCTCTGGCAACATGAAAAGCTAATGAGTAGCTAATTCCTTAATTTGTAAGGGCTAATTGACGATTTTGAAGCAATTACATTAAACACGACATTAAAAGTCTTTCCTTTTCAGACACAAAAGCATCCCCAAACCAGACTCCATATTTTTCACTATCTCACACTCTCTGTTGCTGAGAGAATGCACAAAATGTGGAAGTCCAGCCAAGGAATATGAGACAAATGGGCAGAACTGAATTCTCAGTGCATCAATCCATCACCTGTTATCACTAATAAACCTCCAATTATTCAACCCATAAGTGGATGCTTCATTTTAGACGTGAGATGCAGTTTTTGTCTGATATCAATATAAATGAAGTACAGTCCCCCTCAGGAACTTACAGCTTTGTGTGCTGCCTCCTGCATTTATTGCCTGGTCAAGTGTGAAATGGATACCCACCACTCCCTGAATTCCTTTCTGCATGAGCACTGCCAGAAGTGAAATGCCTCTGCCTGCAAGGCTGTAGGAGGGATAGAGGCAGCTGTGCCAGCCCGACAGCGAGCATGTCCACTCAGCCTGGGGCACGAGATGGAGAGACATCTCAGTGATGGAGAGACGTCTCCAGTGATGGAGAGACATTCCCATCCTGGTCACAAAACCCTTGCTGGGTCACACAAACCTCATGCTTGTCTTGGTTTGTCCTCACTTGACCCAGTCCCACAAGCAACAGCTGTCACAAAGCAGAGGTAAGATTATTTTAAGTCATAAGTTGGCATTAACTGCAAAAATACTGACTGACCACCAAATCTGTGTATTACAAAATTATTCGCTGGGAGCAGGCCAAGCTGTGCTACAGGTACAGCCTAGCTAACATTGCAGGGTACTTTCCTCCCCTGTGGAAAAGTGCTCTACTGGAAAGTTTTCTTCTGCATGTTTACCTCTTCTTTATACATTCCAATTAGGAGCTCCCTCTACCCCCGACTAATTAGCTCATGCCTATTTGCATTAAAATAACAGTGAGAAGCTGCCCACTGTAAACCACTGGTATTTCCTGTTGATGCCACAGAAAGTCTTCATGTCTGTGCACTGAAATGCAGCTAATTTATTTTCCTGATAGCTCACGCTAATTACTTGTTCACAGAGCAATTCACCAATTTCAAATGCTTTTCCTTGAAAGCCAGGAGATCCATAGGAGATCCATACATCAAACAGCTAAATTGGGTCTGCTTCCTGTGGTTATAAGTCTAAATAAAGGCAAAGCCATTAAAATGAGATTCAAAGTGGAATATCAAAGATAGCATGAATAGTTTTATGCAAAGTAACAGTGCATATAGAAGAAAGTAAGTGCAGATAAGAGACACTCCCAGCTTATGTAGTGTGTATCACAACTGCTACTTATCAGCAACTGTATTCAACAGCTGAAGGAGGAAAACTGATTTAATCAGTCATAAAAAGAGCCAATTACACAATCCCCTTCCACAGCATGAGGCTCTCAGAATGCAACTGAGACACCTGATGTGAAAAATCACTATTATAGATAGTTTTAAGAGTTGAGCAGAGCAAGGTCTAGTGAGTCAGAGCTAACTTTGCAGGCAAATCAGCTTTTAATTTTCAATGTCACTTTATATTATGCAACTGTTTTGGAAACTTTTTTTTTCCTTAAAGATAACATCTTCTCACCTGCATACTGTTCTTTCTTGCAGGAGGTGATTTCAGCTCATGGCAATACAAGCAGAATAAGACCCACTGGAATACCTACATTTTAATTCCAGGCACACTTCTAAGGTTTCCCTTTGGAAAAGTAGAAGCTAATTGAAGTCAGCTAGGAGCAGGTTACCCTGAAAGCTGTAAAACACAAGGGCTGGATCCACTTTGAGCACACAACACCTTTGTGCTGACAAAGGTCTGATGACCTCCATCCAGCAAACCTCAGTTCTACCCTCTTGACACTTTAGCTAAACCTGAATCTGTAGGACCTCCACAAACACAGCAGCAGAGGGTACAGCCAGTGGCAGAGTTTTGAAAGGTGATCTGGGTCAAACTCCTGCAGCCAAGCCAGAGGTTTATCACAGAATGACCTATACCGAGTTTAAGGTGCCTCCAAACAGAGGTGGAGGTTTCTGGAGAACCAAGAGAACACATCTCTGTGTCAAAAGCTTTCATAAGTCCAGCAAAATTCAAGGATTTCTTCCCACATACCTTAACAAATCAAACCAAAATGACAGGTTGTATTGGGAGCACGTGAAATGGTGTTTAGGAATAGGAAAGCAATGATGGAGAAAGTTTGGGAGGGGAACAGAGCTGGTGATTTATGCGTGGCAGGATGAAGAAATCATTGTGTTCAAGAAGCTGCAAATCCACAGCAGGCAGACTGGAGAGCAAGAAGAAAAGTTGGGAGCACAAATGAAGGAGTAGACCTTGGATAGCGTAGGGGAGAACACGACACTGCCAAAGATCCAGGACACGTTACTCTTACACACCCAGAGCTGCCAAGAGGTCACCCACCTGAAAACACCAACACATCCAGCATCTGCTGCTGTCATCTGCACGTTTAACTGCTCAGTCAGAAACACCAACCAGACCCCAAATCCCGTTCTCTCACTCATGTCCCAAGTCATGGGTGCTGCAGAACGTGTCAATTTATTATTCAGGGGACAGGGAGGTCACACCAAAACAAGACATTAAAACATTTTGCCTGTTTTAACCGTAGCTAACTGCTTATGTGAATCTGATTATAAAGCTTTATATTGCTCCTCATGAACAGGCTGCCCAACCCCGAAATTCTGGCTGGTGGAAACATTTCTGAACAACTCAGGATGCAGCCATCAAACACCTGCCAGCTGGATACACCAGGTACCAGGGTGAACACCCTTTGGGGAACTGGGGAGGTGCAATGTGGAACCGAGCAGGTGTTGCCCGGGCAAAGTAGCTCGTGTGTCAAACACCTCATGCTGCTAAATAATAGAGCTGGACTTCCTGTGTTAGCCAAGTTGGCATCCTACAATGGGGATGATGACATTTTTGCATTTGGCATTTTCTGCTTCTGCACCACATCAAATTTTCCACTGTGGTGTCAGGAGAGATTTCTATCTACTTCCACTGGAAGAAGCCAGGTAAGGACAGTGGTTCTATACCTTTATCTTTATAAAAAGGTTAGCTTGCCAACTGACTTCATTTTTCACCAAAGGCAATGTACAGCTCAACAGAATATATATCAAAGTTTCCAGTGATTCCTTCACCTTTTCTGCTGTGCTGTCGCTTGACATTTGCCTCAGAGGTGGTCCCAATCAAAAAAGAACACTTTTGTTTTCTCTGTATTGCCTCTGTGAGATACAAAAAGAAAAAGTTCACCAGAGAAATGAACTGAAAGCAACCAACCCTTCTTCCCTGGTTGAAGTTCCTTGATCTGGAAAGATTACTTCAGGTTAGGGTTATCTGCAAAAGTCCCTTTGCTCCAAGAAAATGTATATAAAAATGGCTTTTAAAGCAAAATATTTCTTCTTAAGGTCTTCCCCTATTTCTAACATGAAAAGCTGCCTGGGAACTTGTTCTAATTATTCTCCATATTTTGTTTATTCCATTATTCAACCATAACCACATCCTGCAGACAAAAGCCATGCAAGGCTGTCACCCACTGTGCCCAGAGCAGCAATATAGATACGTCATCACTGTTCAAGAGAACTCCCTTCCTGGGAAGGAGAAGAAATTAGGATGCACTTTATCTAATAAATGGTATCTAATAATAAATCATGTCATCTAATAATAATTAGATAATGGCATCTAATAATAAATCTTGACCATCTTTCTTTTCACTCGTCACAATGAAAGGCGAAGTTCACAGAATATTTTTCAGTATTTGGCTTTATCGAGGATAAACAGTAAGTTACCAGTTGCTGCTGTTGATGCTTCTGCTTTGAACACCAGCAATAGCACAGGTTCTGTGATTCTAATCTGCCTGTATTTACAGGGTGACCAGTTTGTGCTAGGGCCACAGAACCCTGAAGGGAGCAGCAGCTTTCTCAGGCAGAACAGCTGGCACAAATATAAGCAGATAAAATATTAAGAAGATGTTCTTAACATTGCAAATTTCTACACAAAATGAAAATCCTTCCCATCTGGTTCCCTTCCTACATATACAAAATAAAAGCACTATTGCATCAGACCTTAAAAAAGAAAATCAACCTTTTTTGTTCTGCTTCACTATATTTTTAAAATTCAAATATGCGATGGACAATTAGAAAGCTTGGTGTTTGGGAAGCACTAATTACAAATACTTTTTATGACCTTTACATGTATTGCTCATATACAACAGGATCTGGAAAGCTGATAAACGAATAAACATTCCTGAAATCTCAGAAGATTAAATCCATCCAAACACCTAAAAGTAGTGGATTCTGTGCAAGTCCTGCCCCACGTTCCTACAGGGGGACCTGCAGCGCGTGGTTCAGTCGTGGTGCAGGGACAGGAGCTCCCTTTACCTCATTCTGTCTAATCCGTGCAGGCCATTGTGAGAAGTGGAGCTTTTTGTCAATGCAAGCAGAAAAGACCTTCCTTATCTGCAGTCGGGCTGTGGTGATTTTTGGATCGTGCTGGATACACAGACTGCACCAGAAACGGCACGGCTTTTACTAAGCACGTACCAGCCTCTACGTGCACGTTTAACAGAGAAATAAAACCCACCAAATGTCTGATGGAAAGCATTGAAATAATCTCCCACCACGCTCAAGATGCACAGGACGGGGGAGGAAGTCCTCCCACAGATCCAGGCACTAGAGGAAAGCACCCTGCAGAGCTCAGCTCTGAGATGCAAGATGCGGCTTCCCTCGCTGCTCTGAAGTTCCTTATCTCCTGACTCTTCTTGGCATGAAGCTGAGAAGCTCCCTGTAGCAACAGGCTGTGAAAACACTCTGATCTGAGGCAAACAGATCCAACATTCTTTCTTCTAGTCCTTCCCCTTCTCACAGCAGAGGACCTATCTTGGGGAAAATGCAGGGTGGCCTAGCAGCAGCAGAAAGGACGCTAGGAACGAAATCTGCCAATATTAGTCACTTCTTCTCTCTAAGTTCGTCTTCATTAACTCTTCAAATACTCCTCTTTTCCCTGTGGTCAGTGAGAAATATCTGGCTACAGACCCTGACGTTCCCAGCTACAATGTTCAAATGGATAAGTCTTCTTTCCTAAAATTTTCAAAATCGTAGGTACACACGAGATCTCCCACGAACCAGAAACGCAGGGTAAAACAGACTGAGCAGAGATGTTACTGCTCTGCACTGGTGCTGATCAGAAGCACACCAGCTATATAGGAGGCAGCTACTGCAGCTGGGGATCCTGTCTTTTGTGATGTTCAGTAATGTTCTGTGGCTGAACACCAGGTATTTTCCTACACAATTCTTTCAATATGAGCTCAAAACACCAGCTATATAGGAGGCAGCTACTGCAGCTGGGGATCCTGTCTTTTGTGATGTTCAGTAATGCTCTGTGGCCGAACACTGGGTATTGTCCTACACAATTCTTTCAATATGAGCTCAAAACAACTCATTCAACAGCTCCGTGCCTTGCAACTGGAGCGAAGGAGCTGAAGAACACATATTATGTACGCCTGAATGCTGAGAACAGGCCTCTTCCTTTCTCACCCATCGTCCTTCTGATCCTTCTGTACAGAACAAAGCTGCTCTGCTGTGGATGTGTCAATACACCCATTTCCATGACAACAGCCTAGGATGTGCCAAATATAGACATCTGACTTCAACAAACAGAGAAGGAAGAGACACATGACTAGAGGGTGTTCTGCTGCACTGCATTTAAACCCAATTCCTTCCTGATGGCTGTGGGCAAACACTAAGAGAAGAATTAAGGGGGGCCCTTTGGGATACCAGTGCTCTCTCAATCTCACTTCTGCTGCAGAAGGCAGGGAACCAGCTGCCTAGCTTCACCCTAAGTTCTCCAACACAGAGCCAAACAGCTGAGCATTAACTGCTGATGAAGAAAGTTTTAAATTTTGTTTCCCACCCTCGTTTTTAAAGAGCCGAGGTTAATACACTCATTTTATTTCACCAGCCCTGCTGTTAAGATAGAAAACTGCCATAAACAAAGAAAGGCAACTTCTTAAGTCACTTCAGAAGGATTCACCAGCATTTTTCTTCTCCTAGCCAGGTGAGGTTCACACAGCAGGAAAGGCTCCTGCAGAGCACTGCAAACAGCTTCAGTCACTGAAGAAACCCCATCACAGTGCAGAACATGACCTGAGGTCCTTCTGTCAGCTGCTGCCTTACCATAGGATCATCACAGAATGGGTTGGGTTGGAATGGACCTTAAAGCTCCCCGAGCTCCAACCTCCTGCCATAGGCAGGGATGCCACCAGCTAGGTCAGGTTGCCCAGGACCCCACCCAGCCTGGCCTGGAATACACTCCATGTTAGAAGACAAAACACTAGCCCCTTGCTCTTCTTGCTGCTCTGTAACATTCCAGCACAGTGATGATCTAGAACCACACAGCGTGTGAACTGCACGGGTTTTCAACCTCAGTCCATTCCAAACACTGAATTAGTGAAAGACCCACCAAGACGCTTCCAGCGCAGGGCTCTGAGATCCTGAATCAGAGCTATGCAGGGAGCCAGGAAATTCCAACCTGCAGCAGAGTTCAAACTCTTTCTGTGGCCCTTGTAAGGTACTTGAAGCAATGTTTTTGGTCTACGGCCCAGCTCTGTTTTCCTTTTGATTATCTTACAGACAGCACTTAGCAACCCACACAACCTCCTCGTATTTAGGTTTTATAGGAGAGGAAAACAGAGCAGGAATGTAGGTAATGTGCCTGCCTGCCACAGAGGGCACACAGAGTCAGTGATTGCCTAAACCCCTTTCCTCACAGCATTCCTTGTCTACTTCTGCGTCAAGGAACTCCCAAAGTCTTGCTACCTCAGGTATTTTGTCAAGAAGAAAGCAGTTGAGATCAGCGTGTCCAGGAGAAAGCCCTGTTTTAATGGCAATGCTTTGTCTAAGAAAATTCTTAGATCAAAACCCTTTGAGCACAACAGGCTGAGCAACAAGAAAAGATACAACCAAGGGATGTTGTGTTTAAACGGGGTTATCCAGGGGATTTACTCACAAGGGCTCATTCCAACAAGCACACTGGCATCTCCACATAGATTTCTGGGATTAATAATTAGAGTATTGCAGCACAAAACTGTAGGCTGTTGTGCCCAATACAGCAGGTCCCTTCTGTGCTGTGACTTGTTACTCACGGAGTGCTATAAATAGTGGGATTGAATGAGTCTGTACTAGTGCAGAAACCACATGCAAGGCTTGCTCGAGGAGCACACGGCCTCAGTGCTTTCTAAGGACACTTCAGACAAGGCTTCACCTTTGCATAAATTATTTGTACAACCAGATGCCTCCCACACGTGCACCAGAATCTGGCCTGGCATGTGCCTGAGGCCATGGTCCAGCTGGTATCTGACATTGTCCTCAGAAAAACAAAAGCAGCACTGATCAGATGCTCACACCCCACGTCCCACTGGCAAGCTCTGCAAGTGCAGAAACGTGTAGCAAGAGGCCACAAAACCCCACCACAAACAAACAAACAAACAAACAAAAATAAAAAATATCCCACACCATGGAATTCATATCCTAAAAGAATCAAACACTGTTTCAGAGATTTAGGCACCAAACACTGTACAGGCACATGTCACCAATGAACCTCAGCTACACATCTGCTGCAGCTAAGCAACTCTGACCTGTCTTGGCTTCTCAAAGCTTCCTCTCCAGCTACGTGCTCAGCTGATCAATAGGAAGCAACTTGTGAATCCTGCAATGATCCAACTGTCAGCAAAGCCTGGCCCTCAGGACCAAGGCAGGAAAAATTTGCTTCTGCTTCGTGTTTCCAGAAAATGTAATCTCCCTACCTGCCTTGCCGAAGAAAGCACTTGACAGATAAAGCTTTAAATGTGATAGCAGGTGATCATGAAGGTGGTTAGGAGTCCAGAAAACACACCACATTAAACACAGCCAGGACTCCAACACAAATGAGACTGCAAGGAACATATGGATGTCCTGGAGTGGGTCCAGCTAAAGGTCAGGCGTGTTTAAGGCATTGAAGCCCCTGACATACACAGAGAGGCTGAGAGAGCTTGGACTCTTCAGCCTGGAGAAGATAAAGCTCAGGGAGATCTTAACAACGTGTATATGTACCTCATGAGAGAGATGTAGAAGACAGAGTTAGGCTCTGATCTGGTGGCCAAGAAAAGGACAAGAAGAAATAGATATAAACCAAAGTACAGTCAATTCTATTCAAATATAAACTTTTTTTTACACTAAGGGTAGGCATAGCCTGAAAGAGGTTGCACAGTCTCCATTCCTGGAGATATTCAAACTTGACTGCTCATGCAGGTGACCCTGGTTAGAACATGGGAGTAGGACTAGACAGTCTCCAGTGGTGCCTAAAGCATTCTGAGATTCAGGCTGAGAGGAAGACCTGTTTAGAAGGCCTCAAGCAAAACTGGAAACTTCTACAGCAGGTAAAATTTTCAGGAGTAGCCCACGGCAGAGGATGCTTCAGCTCTGCAGGACTCTGGAAACTAGAGCATGATTAAAGAAAATCAGTGTCAATCATGTAGTTCAGCTTGCTTGCAAAGCACAGTGGTGCAGGGGGAAACTTCCATCCTCCCTGCTGCCTGATCAGAGAAGGAAAAGGATCAGTGCTCCAGCCAGCACCACACAAGCTAAGGTGCCATTGAAAACATTTGTCACAAGGTTGGGAAGCAACTGAAAGAAGTTACTGGTGCTCTAATCTGCTTCCAGTTGGCACCCAGCCAAGACTCATCCTCCTCTGAGCACTTAGGAATTGCTCAACTGCCCCTTCTTTGCTTAGTATGATAAAGGAACTGGGTCACAGTCAGCTGTAAAGTTAAAGCCCTGGTGCCACTGCGGGTCAGTGAACGCCTCAAGAGAAGTGTAAAGCAGAAGAATGGGTGCCTGGTCCTCTGACAAGTGGGCAGAAAGGGAAGAGGAGAACCAATCCTCGCACAATATTCCCAAAAAACCATAAATCATCCTCTGTTTTATCTTATTGCAACTGGAAAAATATTAGCAATCAAGATGCCTTTTTCAAAAATGAAAACTGAAAGAAAGAAAGGCAGCACCTGAGAGGAAGACAGAATACCAAGTTGCAGGTCCCACCTTTATTCAGAAAAATCCACGTATTTGGCCAAGCAGCCTTTCAGGACTTTGATGCAGCAGTGCTCACACTCAACTACATTTGTGATTTCAGAGACATCAAGAATGATTTAGATGAGTCAAGACTAATGACCTGGCCATAATTAATTCAACGTATTTTTAAATAATTCTGTTCAAGTGTCAAGTCGCAGGCTTGAAACACTGTGACATTTCTTTTTCTTACCCTTGGAAGTATACTTTTTCCCTTCTGAAAGCTAAGTTCTCCAGATCAGAGGAGTTATCTGGATCAGACAATCACAAGTGGCTGCCTAAAAGATGCATAAGCTGTCCTACATACAATTACTTTGGAGACTTCCTCCAGTGGCTCAGAGATGATGGTCAAGTGGCATTGGGGGGCCAAGTAGAAGTCCCAGCTATGCAGTGTGTGCTCTCAGGTGAGCCAGAAAAAGCAGCATCAGCACAGGTGAGCATTATACCACCAACTGTGGCTATAGATGCACAGAAGAAAACTTGACCAACCCCCCAGAATTCAGAGTACTGACAGTAAGATAGCATGAAATAGGACTGCCAGGCCCTAGATTTATGACAGCATAGAGATTGTGGTGAAGCTCAGAACTGGGATCAAAAATAGCCCAAATTAAATTATTTTGTGCTCTCCAAAGAGAAATGACAGATCCAATCAACAAGTTTCAGTACAGATGGGTTCTGCATATTTTTAATTTACTCGGGCTTTTAAGGCTGATAAGAATGCCACATTTCAAATTGATCCAAATCCACTGTTTTCGGGGTATTAGTAACGCCGTGTTTTCATAATAAACTCTCTTAAAAGGTTTATTGTCAAAGCTTCTTTCAGGCATGCAGAGTAGGTTTTTGCCCTGAGCAGGATGTACCATCAGTGACCTCGAGCTGACACACAGCTCTGCTCAGGGAGAGGCTGTAGAAGAGGAGAGAGTCAGCAGGAGCTGAGCCAGCCCAGTGCTTCAAACAGCAGCATCCAGGCTGGTATTCTCTTATCCAGGTCACTCTGCATTGTCAGAAACTGAGACAGTTTCAGTACAGCCACGCAACAGAACCTGCACAGGAGCCAGTGCCTTACTCTGGGATCGTACAGCTGCCTGCAGCACCCTGCTGTCCTCTCCCAGCTGCAGACACTCCACAGCTGGAACCCAGCTCGCATCTCAGCACTGCAGGCGTCTCTTTTTCGGATGCAGAACTCTGAACTGGCCACCTGAGCGCACACCGGGCTGCTGGCTCGTGTGATTCTCCAGAGCTGCACTGTGTCCCAGGCCGGGCGGTGTCACAGAGTGTGGTCACTCCCCTGGGAGCCAGCGAGGGAAGTCACAGCACGGGAGCAGCTCGAGCAGCCCTTGGGGCGCTCCTGTTCAGCAGCTGAGACTGGTTCTCACTGCTTGCTGCACCTTCCTGCTACAGCTGAGCCTTTAGCTTCCAAACAGTTCAGGTTGGGTTCGTCTAAATTCAACAATTATGCAGACAGCTTTTCCTCCTTTGAACTCGTATGTGCCTTGACATTCGGAAAGATCCCTGCAAGGAGCAATATCAGTGACAGCCCCAAGAACGAGGAGCCGTGGCCAATAGCTGTTTGTAGTCTTCCTTTGCCTCTCAGAAGACTCCATGAGCTGCAGTTTCTAAATGCCAAGTGTGTCTTTCCGCGTGTACATCCTGGTAGTGATCTCGGTTCATAAAGAGCTGAGGGCTTTTCCCACCTGGCCTGCAAAGATTCCACTGGCCAAGGGAGAGCACAGTAGCTTAATCCTACCCGTTCAAACGGATCATTTTGTGTTAACATTGAACCTCCTAGCACACTGCATTTTTTCCTGCATTTTAGGGACACTTCATTTTTTTTAAAAAAAAGCCTAACTCAAAACTACTTCATGGAAACTATTCCCATTAGCCAAAAGGAAAACTCTTGCAATTTCACTCCCACATAGAAATAAACCTCTGCCAGCTGTTTTGAAAACATCATTAGTCTTATCTTTCTTTATTCTCAACATGAAACATTCCTATGCTGTTAAAATGATATTTTTTTATCTTAAAGAAAATAAAAATAAAATCAAAGTTCTGCATTTACCTCATGTTCCTGACACAAAAATTTCTTTTTAGAGTTATTTTATAAATACTTACATGTAATTTACCTTCCAAAGCAAGAGGATGTACCATATACCTTACCAGTGCATTTGAAGTGGATTTCAAATTATTATTTAGGCATTTATCAGATCCTTTAAAAGGGTTCTAAAAGAAACCTTATCCATTGGTAGACAAAAAAAATTTAAAGCCCACACCTAGAAATGCTTGTTTTGGAGAAACCTCACTGAGAAATGTTCTAAGCTTAACTAATGAATAACTCTGTGTGTGTGTATACATATATATATGTGCATGTGTGTGTAAATATATATACATGCACTCAAATACGAGATAAAAAGAATTCAACAGAGTAAGAACAAGAAGGATATTCAAAACAACTTTGTACTCAGCTGCCTTTAGCACTTGATTTCCCTCCTGTTCTACAACCACTTGCCAGCCTTCATGCTGCTGGAGGCCGCAGAATGCAGGAACCAGCTGCACGTGGGGTGATGCATTAGAGCATCCATAAGCACTCCCTGGGATACAGCACAACTTGGAAACGGCTCAATTACTCCAGCAAAGCAATTACTCTGTACTCCACGGCAAAAAAAAAGAAAAAAGAAAAAAAAAAAAAGTTATTTGAGCTCTTATGAGCCAACATCATAGTCCAGGGAATCTCTTGCTCCTCGATTAGCAGGGATTGAGAAGAACAGCAGCAAAGCCCTGTACCTGTTTAGGCAAATGCACCCCGAGGGATATTTGTAGTGAGAGCTGCCAACGCTGGGATGTTCACACAGTGTAATCCAAGAGAGTTAACCAGGTGCAAGCCATGTTCCTATAAGCTTACAGCCAGGCTTCTGTCTCACTTTCAAGTGCAGACGCACCACTTTTAGCAGCAGCTTTCTCAGAATGGCGCAGCCACTGAAGGCCTTCAGCATCCAAGAAGACAGCTCATCTTCAGACTTTGGGCCTGCTCAGACCAATATCCTGTGCAGCCCAGCACACTCAGCTTGTCCCTGCACTGTTAAGCAAATCACTGAACTAGTTAGTTGGTTTAACAAACATCAGACCACAAAAGGATTTTGAGATGAGACAGGATTCTAATTAAATTAGAAGCCTCCACAGATAATTACTGACACTCAGAAGAGGGCTATATTTCTCTAATCCTTCAAAGACACTTCTCATGATTCAGACGAATTGGAGAACAAGACCTTAGCAGGGAATAAGCTTAGTTACAGACAAGCTCAGTCATTTAAAGGCTACATCCCGATGGCGAAGGACAGGCACGATTATTCCCTACATTGTTCAGCTTAACTAACTGCTAAGCAGCCATGGCAAAGCTGCATCATGTATAGGCAGCAAGTACCCACATGCTTTGTGACCACTGGGCATGGGCACTATTTGCCAGCACATGTCCTAATCTATTTTTGCTGCTTTTTTTTACCTGCACGAACCAGACCCGGATAACGCAAATGAAAATGTGCATTCAAGTTACTGCCAGCCTTTGCGTGTCTGCCTAAAGGTAGAGAAGAAGGGAAGGGTCAGGTAAGCTTCACCTTTCCTTCACTCTCTTGGACCATGCTGGTTTCCTGCTGCAGGATGCTGGCAGTATTCGAATCAGGTGGCTTGAAGCTGTTTCATTTCCATGCAGAAAAACAGCAGCAATTGAAGCTTGGATATATCCCGGAGAACTGTTGGTCTGAAAGGCTACTCACTGAATCTCTGAGAAAATACAGCCTTTTAGAAGTTGTCATATTCCTCAGCAAGGGGAATAGTGATTGCAGTCTAAATGCTCTTCATGGGAGTTGTTTTGAAGGCAGACAAGGAAAAGGATGAAGATGGTGTACCTGTGACACCTGGGGAAGTTATCACAGGCAGTGCTCCCAAGATTTATCTTTCCCTGCTGCAAACACAGCATCAGCAAAGATGGGAATGTTTATCTCCGGTAGGCACAGGTGCTAATCTGTGCCTCACGGGGACGTGAGAATAAGCATTTACTCCTTTTGAAACAAAACAAAAAAATCTCAAGGGAAAGTCAGCAAGAACCACCCTCCAAAACATTAAAATGTAATTAGAACTCCAAAGTAGCTGAACTTACAAAATCTGGTTCTGCTGCACACAGAGGTACAGAGACATGATTAGACATCCTACCTCTATTAACACTATTTTTTATTCCCTTTAATGGAAAAGCATGATGCTAGAGGATACTCTGCACTGAAAAAAACATTCCTGTGAGTGTACTAAATGTTAGGTGGCCAAGTTTACACACATTTAGCATTGACTGAGATTCCCTTTACTGGAATGAGCTCAACCACATATTAATATAGATGCCCTCCCTATTTGAATGTGATGCCAAGTGACAGTTCAGCAACACTCAACACACTATTTGGAAGACGTATTTTCAGCTAAGAAATATTTACTTAAGTTTTAAGGCAGCCCACTAGTTCAGCCAAGAGATCTTCATTTTGTAGTTCTTCCTCAAAAGTTCAGGTTTAACCTAACCATACCAGTCACCGTTACAAACAAATCCACGCAGAGAGAAAAATCAAAGTTAATTTAGCATGCGTTGTTGTTTGTTTGTTCATAAATCCATCGATTATTTGTTCGGAAGATGAGTGGAAGTTATTCTGGCAGGTGACACGGAATATATGAGGGAACACAGGACGTGTTACAGTGCAAGCAATGAATCCAGCTGAAACATCCTAGCTCACAATTTGCCAAGGTAAGGGTGAAACACAACCTCGACGTGCTGCACTGGATGCTCTGAGGCACTCACTTTTTTCCCCTCCCTGCTCTCCTTCGGATGCGTTCTGAAGCAATTTGAACCTTAAATCAATCTCCCCTTGTGTGACCTCTAACTCTTGCTGACTGAGTGACCCTGGAGAAAGAAGGGTCAGTGGAATTATGCACTGCAGTCCACGAACACAGCTGAAGACATCAGTACCAAAGAGACAGGGCCAGGGGAAGAACAAGGAAAAAGAAAGGGCTCAAAAGAAAATCTCTTGCCAAACAAGAAAGACGCAAAGCATTCGCCACAGCTCTATTACTGGCTCTCTCATCAGCCACAACAATGAAATGAATGACTTGGAAAAAACCTTCCTAAAAACCCCACAATTTTCTTTTTAAGCTCTGAATGAAGTAAAAAAAAAAACAACACTCCACACCCATGCTTCATGTTTTCTTGCTTGTTTAAAGGCCATATTCCCAAGGGCAGTAGATGAGCATATCTGCATATTAGGAGCCACAAATCTGTGCAGAGAGGCACTGAAGTGTAGCTTGTACAATTAAATTGCTACATATGCAGAAATACACAGAGGATCACAGGGAAACTATGGCAACCACAAGTCCTCCAGGTTGTGATTCCCCCTTTGTCCCTACCTTCCTTTGCTCTTCCAGTCTTTCCCAACTTGGACAAGGAAAATAATAAAGAGAAGTATTAATGAGGGTGGGATTGGACCTGCAACAAAGGAGCTGGAAAAGCAAAGAGAGCTGCTCACAGGCTTGAATCTGGAAACATTCTAAAGGACAAACTTTTCAGTGGAGTTGTACAACAGTGATGAATGGGATATAGAGGCAGCAAGAGCCTGGGGTACAAAGGCTTGCCTAGGAAACCAGGGTTAGAGTGCCCAGAGTGCCACTGAATCACTTGCTGGAGCAGTCACAACTGACTTTTAATTTGGATGCCTTGTGGGTTTTTGGCCAGATTTTCGGAATTGCTGAGCCACCCCAGCTCCCAGTCCTTTTTTCACGGGAGAACTGCACTGGCCAAACACTTGGACACTGCTCATAAGTATTTAAAAATAACAAGGATACTGTCCAAGTATCAAACTATACATTTTTATCTGCCCTAAATCATGCTTTGAAAGTCTTTTGGGCACTCTGTGAGGGTTATTGATGCTTGCAAAGTCCTCTGGCATCCTCAAATGGAGAGCCTGGTAGAATAGTAAAGCATTCCCTATTTTCATGTTTCTATTTAGCTTCAGGGAGAAGAGCCTTCTCATGTAAGGTAGAGTTTATTGACATTTAGACCAGAAATGCCATGCACCGATACTAAAAAACAGTAGATTTTATTCACTTCCTACAAGGCTGAACCATATTTTTTGCATAGCTGTATTTCCAATGGCATTTGCACAGAAGTTTATGCTGTGTCAACAGGTCTTTTCTCTTTCAACTGTCACATTTAGCTTCCCCTCTTGATCAATATATTACAACAAGGTCAACCCCAAACCAAAAGGAATTGTACTTCACTGCTGACTGCAGAGGAAGATAACTAACCAAAGACAGCTTTTGCTCCTGTGAACCTCAGAAAACTCTGTCTTTTCTGCAGAGGGGAGGTCAATTTGTATTTCTGAAATCACACGTTGTCAAACGTACGCATACATAAACACGCATACACCTCTGTCTTTTCACTTCCTTGGAATCTAAATTATGTAAAAGAAAAAAACAAATGGATGCATTCCAATCGTTTTTGCTGCTTTCTTTTCACCTCTTCTTTTCACCTCCACTTTTCAGTGGACTTAAATCTGGTTTATTTCTAATCTTCCCTGAAGTCTTAGACAGCAACAGACTCGGTATGAAGATCCCTACAGAGAAGCTAATGTACACACAGGGGGAAGAAAAGCAAAACCCTCTCCACCAAGTCCACCTATCCAGCCTTAAGGAAATGCAGAATCCCTTTCAAACAGAGAAAGAGACTGACTCATCTCTCAGACCCTTTTTAATGCAACGTTGGGCACTTCATAGTGTTTTCCACACAGCCTGTACTCTTTTTTTCCCCCCTAACTTCTTGATGCATCCCTCGGGAAGATGCTGGAGGCTCCCTGCTCCTCTGAGGAGAGGACGTTGCCACACATTTTAGTTACCACTTCTCTCATGCATTGCCAGCTGCTACTGCTCCTGCTGGGTTTTTTTTTCTTGGGCTTTCTGTTTGGGTTTTTTTTTTTGTTGGTTTAAGCAGTGTATTAAATTTTACCATTCAAAAATGTTACTTGGCACAAGCTTTAAAGAAATCTTGCCTCAGTCCTCGGACAGGCAATTGCCATTGATGGAGAGGAGCAGTTCCACCACAGCTTCCTAAGTTTAAGCCAAAGAAGAATTCTGACAGAGGAATCAAAACAAAATAAATTCCTCCTGGTGATCCATTGCTCTTAAAGTTTAATCCTAATTCTGACCTGAATTTTGTCAGTAGTTAGAGACAAACTGCTCAGAAATCTTTTGCACACGAGAAGACACCTACCACAGTATTTTGAGGCAGCAAGGAGTCTGAAATGCAGTGATTTGCTTCTATTATTGTATTTACATATCAATACTGTAATTATGAAACTTAATTTGGTTTTTCCCTGTCCTCAGTCTGTCTCCATACAATTTTCTATTCCATTTCCTCTCATCTCTGTGTTTCCCACTAAATGCACGTAGCATCCACAAAATGACACCATGCCTCGCAGCCTTGGGAGCAAGACCACTGTGGAAATGAGAGAGCATTTAGAAAAAACAGAAAATTCATTTCAAAGCCTGCTTTCGCTATCAACCTTACTTCTTTTGTATCACTGTACACCATTTGTTTCAACTGACCTGCTTGAGAAAGCAAGATGCCCAAGAATGCATCCAGGGAGGGCAGCTGACAGCAAACCCTGCGACGCAGAGGGGACGGAACCACCGCTGCAGCCCCACGCGCAACTCGGAGCAGGAGTTTGCAAAAAGACCCCGTGCCAGACTCGCTTCATGCCAACGTCAGAGCGTGCTGGGCTTAATTTGCTCTCCCAGTTACGAGAGAAAATAGCCAGCAGATGCTACTGAGATGCAAAAGCAAATCATCTCGTGCTTGCAGGCCAGATCTTTCCCCAAAACAGAGCACCAATGGCTTGATCTCACCTTCGGCTTTTTTTCCTGTCCCTGGACTTTCGGGATGTACTGCAGGTGTTTAGTGCTTCTTGGCCACCTGGAAGGGGTGGAAAGCCAGGGAGACTGGGCACCCTGCTGTAGCCCTTTCCTGTACGATTGTGCAGTTACTCACACTTCAGCAGAGACTCCAGAGCAGCAATGGAGATTTTATTAAACAGCTCCAAATCTACAGCAGCAGATGGAATGATAAAACCTTTCAATAATTAAAAGTACACAGGACTAAAGCAGATTACACAGAACTGCACCCTGAATTCTTCCCAAGCCTTGATTCTAGCTGGTAGCACTGGGTATTTTTACTAAGGAAATGGCAGTCACTGGTGGCCTTGAAGGCACTTGTCTGAATTTATCTAAGAGAGGAACTAATTTACTGCAGTTCTATTAAAAATCTCTCTAAACAGCAACAGCTGAACAGCCCAGCAGTCATTGGCCATTAACATCATTGCCAGGCTCCTTTGCTAGGATCAGTTGGCAATGAGAAAGCTTCTTTACCATGCTTGCACTTCAAACATGCAAACCCTAAGCAGGCACACCAGTAACTAAAAACCAGAGTGCCAGATCTAGACGGGCTGAGCCAGAACAGGTCCAGGCTAGGTGAACATGCCTCCAAAACCTCTGGTTCGGAAAGGCGTTAAATAACGGATGGGAAAGCAAAAACTGAACTCGAGCAGCTGGCTCAGGGAGCTGCCTTCCCCTCCCTCCGTGCACAGCAGTGCGACCCTACCTAGCCCTCATCTGCTGCACAGCACTCGCCTGGGCATTTTCTAGAGGCAGTGATACTCTCTACACCGGAATTTACACAGAGAAATATCAGCTCTAACGCTCAGCTCTCTATGATTAAGCTGAAATGAGAAATGTTCCAAAAGGCAGGGACAGCTTTAATCAGGTAGAAGCCTAAGCACTGTTTCCAAAGCCATTAAAAACCTATTTCTTCCCTCCTGACTTAAGAAGTCTATAGAGGGTGTATGGTGTTTTGGTTTAGGTTTAAGTCTGCAGAGGGTATAGCTAACAAGCACTGAATGCTTTGGATATTTCTCAAGACTAAGAGACTGCATTTCCAAATTCTATACTTCTTCCAGAAGGTTTGGTTCGGTTTCTCAAGGTCAGTGCAATATCATAGAGCAGTTAAAAAAAAAAAAAAAACAAACAGGAAAAGAGAAAGGAGGAAAAAAAAAAAAGGAAAAGACCCCTTTACCTGTGGCAGAGTGAAGACTCTCCAAGCTCCAGTACCTGGACAGGACGCCTCTCATGCCACCACCACCACACACCACCCCGCTGCTGTCTGAATCCGAGCCCGGCGAGAGCCCGGAGCTGCCGCTGCTGCTGCAGTTCTCGGCACTGTGTGCCCCGCTGGACTCGCTGGGGCACTGCTGGGTCCTCATGCAGGCAGGTGAGGGGGAGAGCCGGCGGCTCTGCTCGGCAGGAATCGGGCAGCGCGCTGCGGAGCTGCTCGCAGGGCAGCGGTACCTGGCGGCGCCGGCGGAGCACTGGGCTGGATCCCGAGCCTCCTCTCCGCTCGCCTCGATGCATCCTGACATCATAGGGGTCCGCCAAGGAGGCTCCCTCCGCGGCAGCTCGGCTGCTTTCAGCCGCAGCTTCCAGCAGCTGATTTTTGTTAAAGCCGATTTCGAGGCATTAAGAAAGCAAGGGTGAGGCAGAGATCTCTCCTCCTAATTTAGCAGAACTGTCAGATTAAAAATGAATAAGTGGAAATAGTAGAATTTCATGCATTTTAAAAACGCCCGAGTGAGAGAGACCTTGTGTTATCTGCTTCCCCTGAGAACTCAGAAAGGATTTAACATATAAACTAATCATGTTTAGAACTGGCTGCGGCTGCCGCTATTAAAAAACTATTTTTGTAAGTACTCGGAAAAAGAACTCAAAATGAAATTAAAGCCAGGAAAACACAGATTGAGATTTGGGGAGGTTGCAGCTGGGAGTTTTGAAAAATCATTTAGCATCCACTCCCAGACTGCAGACCTGGTCTGATCCCTGTTTCCATGTGTAATCTTTGTAAGAGAGCTCAGTCCCAACTGAAACAGCATCACTAACTACTGTTTACTAGAAAGTTTTATATTCTCATTACCTAACAGGGTTTCTTTATATTCTCATTCCCTGTGTCCCTATAAGAAGGATTCTGAAAGAATACCAACTTCCTAAGAGTGCAGAAATACCTGTGCATTTAACAACAGCTTTGAGGCACCAGAGATTTTACAATAAAGGACATTTCTGGGCTGCCACTCTGCTCAAGGACCTTGCAGATGGCAGATTTGTCAAACCATCACAATCATTTAAGAGTAGCCACATGGTTTGTACCCTGTGCAGCAGAAAAGAGTGTAAGACCAGAACTAGCTTGATTCGGCATGAGGTTACCCAGGCCAGGTGAAAGTTTAGCCAGGTGAGACTCTGCAAGTAGGGGCTGGACCAAAGCAAAGGAGGAGCTCAGCTCTGCCAGCACATCTGGGAGAGGGACAGGCACCCCCACACGGGCCACAAAGGAAAACCCCAAACTGCTCCTGGCACTTAGAGAGTGAACAGGCACCCAAATCCAAACCCGGGAGCCCAGTTTCACACAACAACCGAAAACGCTGATTTTACAATTTCTGTGCAAGGTAGCTCTTTGCAAAGCAAATATGGCCATCACAGCTTGTTCCAATAGAGAGCCCTCCGAGTTTGCCTCACTATCCATGCAGTAGCAGGGTTATTTCAGCTCAGTAAGCCTTCTGGTTTACTGAGTATTTCCTAAAAGGAAAAAACGTCGCACTCCATCACTGGAGAATGTCACAAAGCACCCAACAATGCCGAACCAACTTTTGAGTCCTTAAATATTACAGCTATTCTTTAAAAGAAAGGTCTCTGCAGCAGTAACAAAAATAACATTTCTAGTGATCTGTAACAAAATAATCCCTTCAATTATCTTCTGAGTGTAGCTACTTAGACCAAAATATCTAATACCTCCTAACAGAGAAATGGAAATGTGTTCTCAATTTGACTGCAGAACCACTCTTCTGCATTGATCTGGTTCTTCCAGAACTGCCTGCGTTCCAGTACAACTGGAGAGAAACTCTTCCTGATCCCAGTAATAGGGGGAAGGTAAATTAAGCATTGACAACAAAGATGAATGCAGCTGTTCTGTGGATGTGGAGAACAGGGCATTGAGAAGAAAGGTCAGTGCAGCTCTTCAGACAGGAAAGGTCCTCAGGAGACGCTACAATTCAGTCCCATTTATCCTCATGTATGTATGTATGCACTGGAGAGGAATTTTCCAATAGAATGAAGAAAAATACTGCAAAGCCAAGTTGTGGAAAGCAAAAATTGTGTCAGCGTTCAAGACTGCAACCCGTCATAGAAGGGTTCCCCCTGACTACAGATTTTTATTTTCTCTTATTGTAAAATCTACACAGAGATTTTCTTCTGTGATGTTAGAGAGAGAAGTTATCTAAAGTTGATGTAGCAGTAACTGACTCCAGCTGAAGATTAAGGATCTCCCAGCCTGGTAAAGGTAGTCAAGCTAGCCTTGAACAACCTGATCCTAAACATCTGCTGGATTTTTTAGCCTCTGTTGGGTTCCCCTGTAATCTTGTAGCTTTGAACAGTGATTACCAGAATCAGTCAGGATTTGCTAGGATCTTCTTCTTTGCCCCACAGAAATTTTTTATTGGTATGCTAAATCTTTCACCTCAGTAGCTAATACATACAGTCCCACTCAACTTGCTAAAACAAATTTTCAGGAACTCAGCCACCACCAGGCCCTGCTTTTAAGACTGGATGAAAACCTTTGAGTGAGCACACGTTATCAGAGACCTCACAGAGGGCAAATGTTTGTGGCTGTGGTTAAACAGAACCAAGACTGACATAGTGGGTTCTAATCTTTCTGTGATTAAGAGACAAAGTGAAAAGTATACAGTAGGCAACGTGATTATTTTTTAGCCACTTAAATTCAATTATACTTTTCTCTAGTTAATGGGGATGGAATGGACATTTCATGCTACAGCTACCATGATACACTTCTGGGAACTTGCATACCACTTTCTTCTGTGTCCCTTCAAGAGCTAAAATGACAAAAATGGAATAAAAAACTCAGCTTGCTATTTTGCTGAACTGCAGGACTGCTAAATATTTATAAGACATAATGAAGTCCTGTTATTCAGCTAATATTTTCCCTCTTGAACAGATTTCTCCAGTGGCTGTCAAACATCCTCACATTCACTGTTGCCAAGTGTGAGTTTAACAGCACATCTATAGCTGGGAAAAGAAGATGAAAGCTGTCCACATGATGTTGAGCAAACAAACAGTCCCTTTGCCTCTGAGAAATACTTTCCACTACGCCAGGGAGGCCAGAGGATAACTCAGTATCACTAAGTGGTCACTGTTTTCCAGACTATCCACAAAAGATTCAGCCCTTGAGAACTTGGCTCGCCTATTCTTGTTGCAAGATTTCCAAGGCCACCAGTATGTTCATCATCAGCACACATCAGCCACAGGGAATTCATGCCTCTCTGCTTGGCACAACCAACACCAGCTCTGTGGTGTAACTCCAGGGCATCTCTTGTAGACATCTGATAGCAGGAAACTGAAAGATCTGAGGCCGTTTAAATCTGACGAGGCACATGGGAAGTTGCCAAAAAGATTTGGTCTGCATTTAGATAATGATTTTAAAAGATACAGGTATGAGATTTGCTCTAGCACAGCTACAAACCTGTCTTGTAATACACTAGTTACAGGTTCCTCCCTCTGTGAGGATGTGACAAACTCTGGAGGTTTATGGTCCTGTGTGTGTCCCTATCCAAAAGTTTCACATTCTCTGAGAGGCAGCATGAGGGAAACACCTGGGAAAGGGTAAGCTGGCACAAGAATAGAAAAGTCTCTGCCTGAGAGGCATGGATAGCAGTGAGAGCAGGAATGCCGAGAAACTCCAGTTCTCAGACAATTACCTGTGTCTGTCTGTCACTGTGTCACCTTGTGAGTGCCTCCTGCTGGAAAGTCATTATAGAAAAGCCCAGAAACAGCAGCACTTTCCCTGGATGCTCCTTCTGCTCTAGGCTCGTGGGCTGGTAGCTCTTACACCCAAACTGCCCATCTCCCGGCTTCAGCCGTGTTGCAGCTACATTCTCACAGCTGCAGCCGCTGTCCCAACAGCTTCCCAGTGACATCCCCAATTTTAGGCAGTCTTCAATTTATAAATAACAAATATCAGACTCAGGAGAGATGGTGAAGGAGAAGATAGGTCTCATGGTCCAAAAGACAAACATGCTGGTCCACTGCTTAAACCCAAAGCCTTGTTATCCTGTTCTGCTCACTCCGGTACATATTAGGCCCTTCCCTTCCACCCCTTTCCTGGTGCAATACCTGTGTCAAAAGGTCTTCAGAGGCTGCTGAAAAGCAGAAAAGCATTCCCATATCTACTTTAGGAGGTGGCTTGCTTCCTAAACTGGCAGTGAGGAACATAATGAAAGGTACAAATGAAGACATGGGAATACCCAGACAGCTAGAAAAGGAGGAGGATGACGGGGGACCTCACTGCAGTCTGATTTTCTTGCAAGGGGAAGTAGAGGGACAGACAATGATCTCTTCTTTCTGGCAATCAGTGACAGGAACCGAGGGAAAGGCCTGGAGTTGTGTCAGGAGAGGTTTAGGTTGGATGTCAGGAAAAGGTTTTTTTCACTCAGAGGGTTGTTGGGCACTGAAACAGGCTCCCCGGGGCGGTGGGCACAAGGCTCTCAGACACATGGTGTGGCTCCTGGGGAGAGCCAGGAGTTGGACTCAATGGTCCTTGTGGGTTCCTTCCAAATCGGAATATTCCGTGAACTAAAGCAGAAAGACACTTGATATTCACCAACGCTACCGGCTGGAGCGTGTGGTGCAGCCAAGAAAGCTCTCCCAAACTATTTAAGTGTTCCCGACGTTCGAACAGGACGGTGAACCGTGCTGCCCTCGGGGTGCCTGTGTGTGCCGGAGCGGGGCTCAGCCGCACCCTTCCCCGGCGGGGGCTCCGCGCTGTGCCCGTCCCAGCGCACCGGGGGCCGGCGCGGCATCGCACAGCGGTCAGAGCCGCCTGCCGGTGCCGCACGGCTCGGCACGGGCTGGGGGGCCGAGGGACAGGCGGGCAGTGCCCGCTCCCGCTGCGGGGACAGCGGGTGACGGCTCTGAGCCTGCCCCGCTCCTGGCAGCAGGGCGTAAAGGCAGCGAGGGCGAGGGCTCCGGCTGCGGAGAGGAACGTGACGAGCACCGCACACACAGCGTTAAAATGAACCTCGTCTCCCTGCACTCGTGTTCTAGCAGGGAACGCGCAGCCTGACCTAGGGTAGTCCCCAGCTCTTGTCCCCAGACCCTGGGTGGGTGCATGACAGAGTCTGAGAGCTGTGCACGGCACCTTTAGGGCTGGGACCATCACAGCCATCATTTCACCCTTGCAGAACTAGGGAGCCCTCCATACTCCATTCCTCACGGTCTCTGCAGCATTCCCTGCACAAGGTGGCCAGGTGCAGACTTTGGGAGTGGGCAATTTATCCGTATTTTCAACATGGAAGTATCTAGTAGCAGTGGATATTGCATAGTGCTTTCATATCCAGTGTCTTTTATGACTAAAACATAGACTGGCATCATTAATACAAGCAGTTGCAGCTTTGGAGTTAGAAATCTTAAAATTAGGTTAAGTGGATTGACCATTTACTTTATATTTATTTTACATGCCCTACAGCTCTGTCAAAAACAACAGGTATCACAACAAAGCTGTGCAAGAATCAAAGAGGGCGTTCTGCTGCACTACTGTTGCCTCAAGGACATAGCCAATCCTAAAACTGATCCATCAGCTTCAGCAACTTGCAGTTTTCTTCTCATCCACATCCTACCACGGGCAGGACATGTGCACACATTCATCTCCCCCCAAAATGCTCCAAATGAAGCCCACAGGAAGTAGCTAATAGAGATGGCTGTGGTAGAAGGACCTCTGCTTCCTCTCCCCATCAGTTTCCTCTCCCAGGAGCGTGGTTTTGGTGGTGGAAAAAGGATTCTGCTCCATTGCATTTGTTTTGCTACATTTACTCAGAAATTCTCGAGGTCCGGGCTTAGGTCGTGGAATGAAAGTCACTTGTACCTATCTCAGGAATATTATGTGAATCACAGATGATTCAGGTTGCATGCCCCATTTCTAGACAGCATATAAACACCTACAGCACTGCCAGCTGGTCAGTCTGCATACATTTACTTCCCCTATTCACCCTCAGAAATTCATACATATTTTTTAACTCCCTCACGTCCTGGTTGGGAATGAAATTTGTCTCAGCTGTGACTCAGAATTTGCTTCTATGACACCAGTGCTCAGGGATTTCAGCTGATGTCAGAGATGCACAGACAACTTGACAATGATGGGTTTCCATCTGGGATTTCCAAGGAGTAAAGCTGCAGCTTTTTCCATTCAGCCAGGGAGCTGGTCCTAAGCACTAGGGCAACACCAGATGCTTGTGACAGCAAGTGATCAAAGCCCTCAGTGCTAAGAGAGCAAAGGCAAGGCCCTCAACCACCATGATAATAAATAGTTTGTTTTCTTATTTCCAGATCAAGCCTCATGACTCTGTGTGTGAGCTGCACAAAGCGTCAGAAATCAAACCAGTTTTGCTTGACAAAATACTATGACCATTCAACTCTGATGTAATTAGTACAACATTATTGTCCCTTAATTAGGTAACTCCAGCAGGGTTTAATCGACGGTACAGAGACCTTCTGAGGCAGAAATGGCAGCTTGGCACCCAACTGTGGCTGCCTTTTTCTGGCTAGGTTCCTAACAGCCAAACAACTCCTCTTCATTCTGTTTTCCTTAGTCCACCCCAGAGTGCTGTGATAGAGATATCTGCAGTGTTTGGGCAGGCACTGTCAGATGGGGAATTTAAAAAACTGGCAAAGATATGTCTCACAGCTTAATAATCTGTGCAATTTACATTTTAATTCTGAGAAAGTGTCAGTCATTGGAAACGAAGCAGACATGATACTCCATGTGCATTCCTCATGAAAACACAGCACACTTGTCCTTTAAGGGGATTTAAAGTACAGGAAACTTCTGTCTCTAGAGACTCGTTTAGTTGCTTTAGTGCCTAATTAGCAACCTGAGAGGAACCTTACCATACCCACTGTAGTGCTCTCCAGCAAACACAAGGCAGAGTCTATTTATTCTGCAGAAACCTAATTCAAGAGTGTGATGTAGGTGACATCATCATAGGTGAGACAGAGCTCTCACGAGACAACACAATGTTTGTGTCAAGCACATTATCATTCTCCACTGAAAATCTGACCATGCCTTTTAACAGCACCCTGTTTATCCACTCAGCGAGAAAACGAACCCGAATATGAAAAGCACATGAAAGATTCGACTCTAAAGCAGATTTCCGCTGAGACGCGGATGCAGCAACCACCGCAAACAGGTTAGAAAGCTTATCACGTCGTTTCCACACTCAGTAAACTAAACCTAAACTCATCATTCACACCCAGCCACGACAGTGTACACACCGGGCACGGAGATGCGCCGTTTCCAGCCCACGCAGTCCAGGCCTGTCGGGGTGCTCTGGGAAAACGGGTGCAGCTTCAGCGGCAGGATGTCCAAGGCAACAGGAGATGCGATGGATGGACTTGTTCCAGCCTGCAGCAGGACAGGGAAAACAAAGGCAACAAACATTGAGTTTAGATGCCCCGTAGGACAAAATATAGCATTCACCCCATAGCAGCTTTTCCCACCTCTGATACCTGCCCGTGCAAGTAAGCAGTGTGTTAGTAGACACACATGGATGAGTACGGCTAGAAATGCTAGAAAACAGTGAGAAGGCAAGGAAAACTGCAAGGTAATAAGAACAGAAGTGGATACTGGATTCACAGTTCACATACAACCACACACATCTCCTTTCACAGAAAGTTTCACTCCCTCCTATGAGGTGTTTCTAGTGTGGGGGGGAAGAATATCACTACAAGAAGTCATCCCCTCAGCTACAGAACTATTCCTACAGCTTTATAACTAATAGTTCCTCTTCTCATTTTTAACATGAAAATAAAGCTTTTCCCTTCAGAGATTTATTGGAACCAGTCCCCAAACATACAGAATGTGGATAACAACATTCTTCTCTTCAGCTAAAGGTACAAGTAAAAATTCTCACAGTCTCCTCTACCTGGCTGATTGATTTTATAAAACTTACAGAAACTTTGAAAACTCTATACCACTGCCATATTTTGAATTAATAACTTTTGCTGGTTTAAGGGGGAAAATATATAGTTACCTACACAGCTCATGGCCTCTAACACAGAATGTAGTAATTAATGCATACTGCAGGTATGTTTTTATCCCTTTTTCCTTTTCTCTCTCGGGGCTGCCACACACAGGAAACATCAGTGACTGCGAGATCAGCTGGTCAGTAAGCACTGACTCCATGGGCACAGCCAGTTTTTCATCTCTATCACCACTGCCCCTTCCTTTTGCCACTGTGGCATTCAGTTACAACATACCCATCCTTCCCTGAGCCTGGAACTTGGTATATTGAGCTCCAGTATTCTCTGTAGGATCTTTCCCTCTCCCTACCAGCCCACAGCATGTCCCATCAGCACAAAGTCTGCTGACCAGCCTCGATGCTGAAGCCTCTCCTGTAGATGGCCATTAGCCAAACCCTCCTTCCAAAACTGAGCACCACACAGTGCTCACGCAGCTGAGTGCTGCTGCTCCGTGCCTGGTTTGGTTCTTTATTCCTGGACTTAACTTTCCTAAAACAAAGAGAACACAGCCAATACTTTGGCACAAATCTCTCGAGGGATAGCATGAACCCTGCTCAGATTAACCTGAGCAGGGCCTGTTTTTCTAGAAAAGTCACAGCAAACTCCCAGTGGGAACACACACTCTTCTGGTGACAGTGAAAATCAAGCAAGACAACATACTGGGCCACAGCTCTGAAAATGTCAAGGGTAAAGTCCAGGTTATTTACATGAAAGGTGATAGAAAGCATTGTTGTTCTGTTTAAGCCTAGAAAGCAGAACCCTGGCCTAAGGCTGTTACAATAAAAACTGCAGGCTTCATTGTTATTAATTCGTGGGACATCAGAGCAAATTTTGGGTACAAGCATCATTTGATTCCTACAGCATGGAAGCCAGGCCTGTACAACTCTAACTCACGAGAAGAAGCATTTTCAGTGGTGTTAGTAATATGTGGGCAGGGTTTGCACCACCTGCAAGGGAGAGGATGGGAAATGAGGGAGCAGACCATAGTAAAGATCCTCTCTCCTATATTTTCTGCTAGAGGTTCCAGGGGGTTGTTTCTATGCTCTTAGGCACAGCAGTTCAGTCCCTGGTAGGGGCTGGATCTCTGTTGTATATCCATGCCAGGGGGAGACTTTCCTCATTAAATCCCCTCCTCAAAGTGTGTTCATTACCCTCCTAAAGTCTATCTGAGGTGTCCACAGTGCTCATAACCACAGTGCCACACAACAAAACTTCATTTTCTCTTACTTTGGATGGGGCAAAATCAGATTTCCAGAAGTCATATTCAGGGCAAAGAGCTAAAGATCTATTTTTCACTGCTTCTCATTTCTCTTTCAAAATAAAAGAGCTTTTTCTGCATGATACCCCCTCTGGGTATAGCCCCCTGATGGGCCTTTTAGGAATCTCTCTAATTTGGCAGTGCACAAACTGTGCTCTAACAAATGCACGTAGAAGCCACGTCTGTGCTCCTATTGCTGTGCACTCAAGAGGCATCAAGCTTAAGAGCCAGGGTTTAAGTTTTTGTCGAAACAGGAAAGCACAGGATGGCAATAGAAGAGCAGCTCAGAGCAAAAATAATTCCCAAAACAGAGCCCGTTGCCATTACAGCATTCCATATGTCAGCGGTTTGGGGCATTGTCTCTGCTCCAGTTAGGGAACTTATCCTGCATTAAAAACAAGCAAGAGGACCCCAGGCTACAGCCTGAAACCCATCACCACGTGAAGGGCAAAGCCTATGGACAAGCAAAAGACTAGAGATTCATCCACTGCTATGTGTCTCCTCTTCCCCTCGGGGTGGGCAGCACGGGGGGGGTGTTATATTAAGACTTTAAGGCCCAAGATCAGAAGCTGCTCAGCTTGTTACTGGCAGCATCTCATTATAAGGGACAGCTGGGTCAAACTTTGAGTTTGACTGGGAATTTACAGAGGCTGTTCCCATTTAAGGAAACAGAGCAGCTTACTGGACTTCAGAAAAAAAAAAACCCCACATATATAGAATTGTTTACAGCTGGCATTTTAATGGCATTTATTTATATCTTTTTTTAGTTTGTAGGTAGTTTCTTGATTGTTTGTCCATTTTTCTCTGTCCCAACTGCCAGCCCTCTGAGTAGCCTTGTATTTCCATTATACTCCTGTGTGTACATTGGTCTGAATGGCAGAGTAGTACCAGAAATCAGCACTTGAATAACCAAGAATTCCTCTCTGCTCTGCCCTATTAAGTTGTTCCCCCAATATTGCAGCATTACATCACCTTGTGGGCTGACCTGATCTTGACTTAACACGATGTGACTTGTCACAACAGAAGCCACACATCCCAAGGCAGCCGTGTCAGAAAACATCAGATTTGTAATTTCAGCTCTCCAAAGCCCCACACAGTCGCCTCCTTGCAGTCACAAAACCACAACAGACAATGAACATCTTACAGAGCTTCTTTTGTGATAAGTTGTTTCTTCTTATTAAAAGGGATTCTGCATCCTTCTAAAACTGCCCTCAAACACTGCAGCTTGTGACAGCACTCCCAAGACACTTGGGAGTATGAATAAACCAGCACTATTACACAGCTAGAGCGTTGCAAAGACAGAATAAAATAATATGGAAAGGAAACTGTGTGATTACTATTATAAATAAAAAGCACAGGCCAAGAAATTCAGTTATATGGGCATGAGAAAGCCTTTGAATCCCCACAGTCCTCTAATAAACCAGCATTTTTCTTTCTCGGTCTGCCCACAAAGATTAAAGTGCCAGTAATAACACAAATGGACAGAAACAGTAAACCCCAAACCTACCTTCACGCTTCTACCCAGAGAAGAATGAAGCAGAAAACCAACTGAGACCCAAAAGCCCCCTGGGCAGGTGATATTCAGAGAGGCCTCCGTGGGTACAGGGGCAGCTGCAAATCATCACACAGCTGATTGCAATTTAGAGGTAAGTTTGCACCAGAAGATAAGGGTGGAAATGCTTAAAGGAGAAGTTGTTTCCCTGCAGCCTCCAAATGTGCAGTCAATCAGCAAAGCAGCAGCATTCAAGCTGTGTGATCTGATGGCTCCAGGGGAAGAAGATATTGAGGGAACTGGTCACTCCTTTTAGGAGCGCTAATGGTCTCAGTGCTGGCCCACATGCCCTGCAGCATGGGCTAGATTTCCATCGCTACCCATGCTTGTCAAGGAACTGTGAGAAATACTTTTAGTACATTTCACTGATTTCTGTTAATCCCTGACCCTGTGTAAGCCAGGCATTCACTTTCACTAGCCTGCCTCATCCCTGTACAGCACTAAGCACTCAGAACTTCGAACGAGGTAGAAAAGTAACCCAAATCATTTATTTAATTTTTTTTTTTTTATCCTAACATACACATGCCTCAGGAGCATTACTCATTGTCTCCATCACATAGGTACTAGGGAGCTGAGCCAGGGAAGCATCCTCACTGAACTGAGAGTAGGAAACACATCACAGAATCACATCCAGCACCCATCCACGCAGCTACTTGCAACACTTTTCTTTAGAAGAGCCCAACACATACGAAATAGCACAGATTTTTAGTCTCTTTCCTTGAGAAAGGGAGAACAGTGGGCAGTTTTTCAGAGCCCCTGTTTCTGGGACTGGCCTGGCTTGCTGTCCCAGGTGTCTGTCAGTTTGATGGGAGCTCTCCCGGGGGGACAGGCACGAGGCAGCAGGTTTTCTCTGGCAAGCCATAGTGGGCAGGCCCATGTTTCCCCTTCACCGCTCGCAGAACTATCTGTGCACATAAGCTCAAGGACATTCTGAAGTGGTGATAGGGCTACTGAGGCCTCAGCTCCCCTCCAAAATTGTCATTTTAATGTAAGAACAATGAGAAACAGGCAACCAGGACAACAGAGAGAAAGGGAAACAAATACAGATAACAGACAAAAACAGAAACCCCTGAGGAAAGCTTTTATTTGAGTATCTGCTACGTGATTTTGAGCTTGATCAGAAACTTTCTCAATATTACCATGAGAGGCTTCATAGAGCATCCCTTGATCTCGTGTCCTTTTTCCCCAGAAGCTCTTTTGTATGTATTAAGGCTAATTTTGGCTTTTGGATACAGATTTGTGACTCTCCCTGAAGGGAACAGACCTTAGCTCTGGATCCAAAAGTAACAGATGCCATCAGTGTGAGTCACAACAGCCACAAAGTTTTTCACAAGCAATCATAATGCTGAACTCAAAGTCTCCCTCAGTGGAGAGGAGAATATTAATAGAGCAAAATCCAATGGCAATGTTCTCTTGAGCATTTCACAGCAGGAATTTGCTTCAGCAGGAATTGCGGAGCTGGCCACCGATACAAGGGAAGTCTAATTTAGAAGTCCGTTATTGAAGTTACACAGCAACACCACAGGGCACAGAACGAGATTTCATCAGTTTAATTTATATTGATTTAAGGAAACTTTGATTTGCTCCTTGCCCTCCCTATCACTCAGCTCACGAAGCAACCTGATGCTCTTGCATTTTATTTCCAGCATCACACAGGGCATGAGCTGTTCGCTTACAGAGGCTAAGAAACCCACCACCTTCAGACATCATCCCTGAGGGACCAGTGTAGTGTTTCATCAGTCTCCACAGAGCACCAGGCCCACAGAAATGCTGACAGAAGTGGTACCAGACAAAGTGTAAGGACAGGAGTATGATGACAGCAGAGAGAAGCAGCCGGAGCAGAGAGGAAGACAGTGCCAGGGAACGAGGAGGTCGGTGTACGGCTTCTTACTTTTGAGGGGTCCTCTGGGAGATGTTGCAATTGAACCCCTGCCTCTGGCTGTGCCTCCTTCTCTAGCTTCCTCTTTTGATTCCTCTCCATCCAAACATCATCGAAGCTGAAGCACTTGTAGAGGGGTTTGGGTCTCTTCCTCCTCCTCTCTGGAATCTCCTTGGCTTTTTCATCTGGAGCAAGGAAGGAGAGCCTCCGGGCTTTGCTCTCCAGGGTGGAGACAGGGCGTGGGGATGGTGGAACCCGGGGGGGCCTCCTTTTGCGATGGGGAGCCCATTTCTTATTTGGCCTCTTTTCAGGTGCCGTTTGACATGGCTGTTTGGACTCCTGTTTTACAAACAGCGGGTGAAAACACACGGTTTGCTGAATGGAAATTTTGTTTGCTTCAAGTCAGTTTGAACAGAAGATGGCAAAGCTCAGTTATTCAGCCACAGAACTACTCAGAAGAAAATGCTTAGGGGCACTCCACCCTGAAGCAGCAGCTCTGCCATCCTTTGAGGGTGCAATATACACTCCCTGTGCACAGGGCAGTGCCCTGTTCACCCTCACTCTGGATGGCATACCACACTGATATCACCACCAGGATTTAGGTCACTCTGTCTGTATGATATTATTTACAAACACAGACGATGGCTCTGGAAATAGAAAAATTACCTCTTATCTGTTTCTGGTTTTCCAACTGTACTTCAGTTATAGAATGTGAAAAGGCTTCGTAGATGCCTGCAGGTCTGATATATTAAGCCCTGTGCTTCCTGATGTGCTCTTTGCACTATCCATTTCATTTGCTTGATGCTGGGCCAAGACTAAGGAATTGCACAGCTTTGCCCTTCACTCCCATTTGAGAGGTTGCACAAAATTACAGCTTTTATACTAGAACAACTTGAAATTGAGTGTGCCCTGAGGCAACCAGCTACTACTCCAGGTAGCATCAGTGTTAGAATCAATAATGTTTAAGGTAGGAGATAACAACACTGGGGAATGAGTGAACTCAGGAGTCTCCTGACAAAAGGAAATGATGTGTCCTGACAATAGTATCCGTCCAGTTTCTCACAGATCATTTGAAGAACCCAAACAAAACAACCCTCAAACCATTGCAGGCACTTCCTATCTATTTTCAACTAACAAAAAATTCCAGATCAAGTCTTCTTTGCCCCTGGTAAGAGATTCCACAGTCTAGAAAGAATAGATTCTGTGAAAAAGGTGTTTTGTGCCTAACCCCACCTTACTGGAGAGGAGCAAGGAGAAGAACATGTGAATTCCAAAAGTGGGACATTTTAGGACAGTTCGCTGTTGCCTGCTGAGTAACACAATTATGCAAGTAAAATCGTGCCATGAACAGATTAATTAAACATGTAGTGAAGGGCCTGGCAGATGGGCAGACTGGTAATGGTCCTGTCTTGCTGTTTGCAGCATAAAATCTTTGTCCTGGATGAAACCTGGAGAATTAGCAGGTAATGAGAGAGAGGATGGTCTGTGCTCCACCAGGCTCAGGTGAGTTACTTACCTGAGTGGTAGCCAGAGGTGTCCAGGGCAACCTGATGCAGTGCAGTTTGGCACAGCACTAACACAGATAATGCTGACACAACTGGAAAAATACCTGGCTGGGGCTGGGGAATATACACAAATCCCCATCCTGGAGGGCACAATGGGAAGTGAGCCCAAGAGCTTCACAGTTACGGATGTGTTTTGCACTAATGTCTTTACTGATGTGAGACAGAAAAGGAGTTTTCTTCAAATTCACCAATAAATTGAATTTTATGACCTCTCTAGGAAGCAACATACATAAGGAAGACCATCCTTAGTGTATAGATTTTGGAAAGACTTAGCACTGCAATCACACTTTGCCCAATGTCAGCTGGATTTTCAGAGATTCCTGAAAATACAGCTTAGCTTAAAAAATCCAGGGTGCAATTCTACTTCATTTCACAATGTCATGAAAATGGAAATAAGTAAAGCCTTATCTATTTTAATAGATTAGATCTTGTGTTTTGAAAGCTGGGACATTTACATTTATTTCCAGGCTCCAGCTGCATTTGTCCAATTTCAAATATCATATCCTGCAGCCTCCAGAAGAATCAGGAAAATGAAACTGTTTCTTTACGTCTTAGATACCATTTAAATTTTTATAGTTTTCTTTGAATAATTTAATTTAGCAATCAATTTAAGTAATTATTTATTTGCTCCGAATGGTTACATTATAGCATGCGGGCTTGCCTTTTCAAGGCTTTACATGTGCCTCATCTCTACGCTCTTTTCTAGATGTTCTTTTGAGCTGTAATTTACAGGTCAATGGTTTTATTCATCCTCTGAGAGGCCTCATCTGTTGACAGTGTGTATAGTCCAAGTCTCTTGCTTTTTCCTAGGCTGCATCTCTTGTTTGGAATGTGGTGTCCAGTATCAAGTCTGTAGGCTAAGCTGGTGCCCATGAAAACAAAAGATTTTCAAGTAAAGCTAAGCATAGAAGGGAATAAAGCTAATTCTCTTCCCCTTTTCCCCCCAGGAATTCTGATGCTACAGCCCTCACTTCTCGAACTGCCACCCAAACACTTCTTTGGATTCCAGACTAAGCATTAGAGAAAAAACCCCAAGCCAATCAACCAAAACACTTTCATTTGGGAAAATGTGAGGAGAGATTGGGAGAGCTGGGTTTATTCAAGCTGATAAGAGGGCAGTAAAGGCAGCATAAGAGCAGTCACCAACAATTTTGTATTTACATGGGTGATGGATCCAAGCTCCTCTCAGTAGTGCCAGACAACACCACAAGACAGTGGCCAGAAACTACAGCTTGGAAAGTTCTTGTTGGGCATTAGGAAAAGAATTTTCTCAAGGAATATGTTTCCCAGAGAGGCAGCAAAACCTTCATCAATGGAGGTTTTCAAGACTTGGCTAGATAAAGCCATGGTTCTGCCTATCTTTGTTTCTATACAAAAAAATGGGAGTTTCTGTTAAAAAAATATGGAGAAAGGGTAGGATAAGACCATCTTGGAGGGTATCTTAAAAGCTTAATTTAAACTCAGATGTGAGAGACAGAAGACAACAGCAGAAAAGCTGTGTGAGGCTCATTTGGGTCGAACATAAGCAGCCCTCAGCTGTTGTGAACTGATCAAGCAGTTCCAGATTAATGAACTCTCTGAAAATTGTCTGCTTGGGCCATGCAGCAGTTCATGCACTCTCTCAAGTGCCACTTGAGACAATCTGCTCAACAAAATTATTCTCCCATTTCTTAATGTCAAAACTCATCAGCAGTAATACTGGAAAAGCAGCATGATCAAGGCGTGCTCTGGGATCTCAGTTACAGCTCAGTCTCAGTCACTCTGGGGGGTTGTGCTTAGCCACTGAGAGAGATTCCTCAGCTCCCAGCCACTTACAACTTGGGAAATCCTCTCCGGGATTAAAAGCCTACTGATGGAGGAAGTCACTGCTTTTAGAGGACTCAGCAAATCAAGAAATCCCTACTGAAGAGCCAATCTGTTCCACGAGATCCAGCCTATGCCAAGGATTTCATATGTTACCTGGATTAGAACACAGTACAACATGAAAAGGAGATCCTTAGTCTGTAGTTGGGTTTTTTTTTTCCTGTTTGTTGCAGAAAAGGCAGAAAGGGACTTCTGGGAGCAACCAGAAGATAGTTATGGTGACTGCAAAAGGCACATGGTACTTCAAAGGACAGCTACTCATTGTCTAAAAAGAAAGTGATTTAACTTCTTAAAAAGTAACTGCTAGCCATTGGAATTGATTTCTTTGTTGCCTTTCCCAGTGAGAAACTTATTTACTATACACCAGTTACAAGGCTCAATTCTGCCTTAAGAGGGGTAAAACCCAGCTTAAAACTGGAGATGAACACACATGGGTGGTGTCTGTATAATCATTAATGGTGTTGTGATTGCTCCATCCCTTTCGGCTTTTGTAGCAAATCCTCCCTTTAAGAGTGCATCAATTCATGTAGTCTTGAACAGAAACAGAAAGAATGAGTAGTGCTACCTATTTTAGACCAAGAGGAATATTTATGCACTCATCTAACCAACGAGCCATTGAAGAGTTTCACTGGAATTCTTAAACCATAGTAAAACAAAAGACTGCAAACCAAACCACCCCCTGATCATTCCCTTGACAACAACTCACCTCGTCTCGGAGCATGTCACTAATGGAAGAAGCTGTATTTAAGCTGATCTGGGATTGACTGCTTATGCCACTGTCGTCCCTCTGGTAGTCGTCCAACGAGTGTAAGAGACTTCCTCTGGGTTTCAATGTCTTCGGTCTCTCGGGAGCCTCCAGACTGCTCTCCACTCCAGAGCTGTTCCCAAGGGAGATCATGGAGGTGGCACATACTCTCCCAGGATAACGGAAGCTCCTGTGTTGAGAAGTGGCTCGTGGGCTCTGAGGTTTGGGACTCATGGGCCTACAAGGCATGTCCTTACCATCAGAATTTGAGAGCTGGGGACAGGATGGGCTTGACTGACTAAATGACAACTGCGAGTCAGTGGGGCTAAATGGAGATTTCATCCAGTATTCCTCTAGAGAAGTATTTAAACTGTTGCTCAGAACCTCCTGCTGTTCATCACAGTCTGAGCTCTGTGAGTATCTGATACCCAAGTCATGGGACTGTACTCGTCTTCTCCACATACGTGCAGGTGAAGAGACATCAACAGGCTCCACAGAGCTGTCAAAATAGTTGGAGTCTGTTGAGGAGCCATTATCTGTTTCTGTTTTTAAAAAAGTGTGCCCATTGGAACTATGCTGTCGCTCTACTGGTGTTAAATCGTGGCCACTGGTTGCATTAAGACTCTCCTGTGTGGATGATAAGCTGGCTAAGACAGGCCTTTTTAGTCCATCTGCCTCCTTGCTTTTTAGAAAAGCTTTCCAGGCGCTCTGGCGAAGTTTGGCTTTCTCCTTTTCATTTTTCACTGATGCTTTTGGGCTTTGCTCAGTGTTTTCCTTTTCTGGACATTTGGACTCAAATAAGCTTGAGAGGGATTTGTGTGCCAAGGCCAACCTTGTCCTGAACTTCTTACCCTCAGTGGTTTTGTTTCTTTTGTGTTCATTTTCAGGGAATGATTTTCTAGTCCCTGAATGCTCCACAGGTTCACCGTCATTGTTTTCAGATGAACCTGAAACTTGTCGATCTGCATCTTCCATCAGTATCCGACCAGAGCCAGAGGCCTTCCTCAGGCTCAACCTGTTGAATAATCCTGCAGGTCTCTCATAAAATAAATCATCATCATCAGAGTACTCAGAGGTGTAACTTTCCTTCCTGTGGAACACTAAACCAGACGAACAACTTTTGAAAGACAGTAAACTTGCAGTGTCTTCGTCATCTTTCCCAGCATCCAGTTCTTCTATCTTTGCCTTGCTGCCAAAGATACTGCTGCTTCCCTGATTTTCCAATGAGGCAGGCTTAGTTTTCCTGAAAGATGTCATTTTTGAGAACACTAAAAACCTGGAAGCTTTCCCGCTATTCTCGTTCTTTGTTGGCTTTTGTACAGCTTTATGAAGACTGCTGTTACTTCCCAGGATGTGGGATGAATTCTCATCCAGTTCCTCGCTGTTGGTGCTGCAGGTGCTGACATTATCCAGGCCCAGCACGCAAGTGTTATGGGTCTCCCTGGTCAGAGACTCATCAAACACATCAGACACACCTAGACTGAGTGCACTGTCTTTGCTGGGGCTAGAGGTGTCTCCTGCAGGAGAGCCCTCCTTTCCTGCCCTGGGAGAGGGTTCTTCACAAATACCTGTTTCTTCCTTCGAGCCATTACAGCTTTCATTTCCTTGCCTGCCTGCTGCTTGTTCAGAGACAATGCTGGGCCCTTGAAGGCTGACACCAGCACCATCTCCCTGACACACACTGCTGCTCGTTTCCAGTGTCACTGCACTGGTAATATTTAAACCTTCCTCTAAACTCTGATGTGCTTCGAATTCCTCTTCCTTAGACACCTGGTTGTCGCTTGTTCCAGGGTTTCTAAAGCCTGACTTTCCTAACCGTTCTGTCTTAAATTCAAAACCGGTCTTTGTTGTGCAGGGCTCTTCCTCAGAGACCATCACACCACTTCTGCCTTGTGATTTTACAGTGCTGGGCCCTTCCAGGCCGACACCAGCACCATCTCCCTGACACACACTGCTCACACTGCTGCTGGTTTCCAGTGTCATTGCACCAGCAAACAGTGTCCCTGTTCTGCAGGGCTCTTCCTCAGAGACCTTCACACCGCTTCCACTGGGTGATTTTACGAGTGATTTTTCACATGGATCTGCCTGACTTTCTGCAGTATCACTGCCCTTCACACAGCTTCCACTGGGTAATTCTAGAAATGATTTTTCACATGGATCTGCCTGACTTTCTGCGGTATCACTGTCCTTCACACTGCTTCCACTGGGTAATTCTATAAATGATTTTTCACATGGATCTGCCTGACTTTCTGCAGTGTCACTGTCCTTCACACTGCTTCCACTGGGTGATTTTATGAGTGATTTTTCACATGGATCTGTGTGACTTTCTGCTCTATCACTGTCCTTCACACCACTTCCACTGGGTAATTCTATAAATGATTTTTCACATGGATCTGCCTGACTTTCTGCAGTAAGTGTGTCACTGCCCAGCGGTACAGCAAAATTCCTGAATTGCACTTTTGCACTTGCTACTGTGGAATTACTACCGGTGAACTCTAAGGACAAAACTGCTTCTGTTTTCTCTCTTTTCTCTTCTGAAATTTCTGGTTTTACCTCAGCTGTATCCCTACCAGAGAGTATCTCTGCAGTGCCAGGAATGGGGTGGGTGGCCAGAATTTGTTCTTCACAGTTACAACTTTCACTCAGAACTCTCTCTGGCTCATCATGAGCTTTGCTGACAGTATGAGGAGATGTCAAATCCTTGATCACTACATTGCTCAATGTTTCAGCTACCACTTCAATAGGAAGGTTATCGTTCAGTGTTTTGGACTGTAATCCTTTCTCCTCTACAGAGACTATAATTAGGGCAGGCTGTAATTCTGGAATAGTCATTAAATCCCTTCCCTGCCTTACATAATCTGGTCTGGGAGTCCTTTCACCGGCAAAGACACTTTCTTCATCCTTTTCTTTATGAGTAGGATGTTCATTTGTTCCTAGCTCTGAGTGGCTCCTTAAGGCACCAGTTTTGCAACTTGTATTTTGCTGCACTGACTCTTCGTGCTCTGCCCCACTGTCACTGCCATCTGGTTGCCTTGCAGTTTCCAGGACTTTCCAACCAAAGCCAAGACTGGAGGAATCATCTGCCCATCTTTCTCCTGCCACAATCTCCGTATCTGACAGTTCAGATTCAAGGCCATTGTCCTCCAAACGTTTGTGCTGTATTCCACTGTTGGAAACACGGTTTACAGAGCAATCACAATCTCTTCTTTCCACAACAGCAGGAAATCCTACATGAGAAGCTGCAGGGTGCTCAGTGTCACCAGCGTCCGATTCAACATCAATATCACATGGGAATCTGCTTGCTTCCGGATCTCTTTCAGCTTTGTCCTCACTGTTTTGCATAAGTTCCTCAGTGTTTATGATCTCTGGACCACAGTCCAGGGCGGAGGATGTCTCCTTTTGGTTTGGATTGCACTCGCAAGCATCACTCTGTGTTAAGCTGTCAGCACAGGTACCAGCTGGCTCTGGGCTAAGGGCACACGTCTCTGATTTAGAGTGCGAATAATAATCAATGTACTGGGGAGAGGCTGCTGGTTGAGAAAGCTGACACTCCTCTGAGTCTGTGTCAGAATCAAGAAGAGATCTTTTTATGCCAAATTGGCCCTCTATTTCTACAGCCTTTTCAGGGCTCACAGGTACCCTTCCTAAGTTTTTCCAAGTGTGTTCAAAATCCAGCCCTTGAAGATGTATTCTGGAACATGACCATCTAAACTTGTCTGTGAGGTGAATACAGCTCCCCATACATTCTGTCTCACTTTGAGCACTGATATTTTCAGGTACACTGTGCCATGTTTTACCGTCTGTAATCTCTGACCTTGTGTGTGGTAGCGGAGATTTTGGGTTGAAGCAGCTCCGGTAGAAGAGCGAATCTGATGTCAACATGGTCTCTGTACTTCCATGTTTTATCCTCTTACCTCTAGTTTCCTCACTGTCAGCTGAATTCCTCCTGCTGCATTTTATACTGGGCATAGACTCTAATTCACACTTATAGTCAGATGTCTCAGTGTCACTTTTACAGTTAGGTCCATTTGTTTCAAAATGAAGATTAGGCAAACTACAGCTTGGTGCTGCATCTGACCGGAAGGAAAATTGCTGTACCCCAGGAAAAATCAAACAACTTTCTGAGTTTGCTTTGAAACAAGCAATGCTAAATACTGCAGGATGTTCCTTCAGTCTTGTGACATCATCTTCTGTAAGTACTGAGCTGGTGCAGGACTGCACTTCACTGATTTCTAACTCTGCCTTACTCTGCAGTGCTGCTACAGACTTTCTCTTAGTCTGTGATAAAATGCCCTCTTCACAGACTTGGCTCTCTGTGATGGAAATATCACTAGATAACGTTAGCTCTTCATCACCCAGTTCTTCACCCTCTAACTCTGCAAACTGTATGCAGAATTCAGTCTGGCTTGGTGCTTCTTTTATTTTGGAGGACAGTTCTAGCTGTACATGCTGGGTGAGCTCTGGTTGCCTGGAGCTCTTCAGTTCGTGGAAGGTTGTTTCTGCATTTTCTTTGGCAAGATTACAGCACAAGGGTTTTTTTTCAGTAAACAGGCAGTTTGAATCCAAGCAAGCGTTCCCAGTTATGTCACTGGAAAGGGATTCTGTGTCTGATGCACTCTCATAAGGCTCAGTTTTTACATCTGACAAAGATCCACTCTGATGTGATACGGTTTCAAAATAATCTTCATCTGTTTCTTGGCTGGATCCACGTACCTCCAGCTCTGTTGTGCTTGGGGTAGAAGAACTCAGATCGTCTTCAAACTCTCCTTCACTGATGTAGTTTTCAACTGGCTGTGGGGTCTGTGAATAAACAAAAAAGAGTGATTTAGCAACGATACCCCACAGGAGCAAGGTGACACGAATTATTATTAGAAAAAGGACTTCAGAACACAATTAATTTAATACATACTGATGTCTTTGCAAGTTATACTCGATGTCTTACTTCTTGATGGTCCTGAGGTCTTTCTATTTCTTGCTTTTTTTTTCTTTAATGTTTCTTAATTAACCTTTTTTTTTCATTTTCATATGTAACTATGCAGAGGCCAAAATTTTACTTTTGGCTGTATCTTTCCTAGCCCATTACCAAAACACTTTTCACGTTCAAATACATCAAAAGGAAATCATCCCTTTCCAGTAGATCTAGAAACTCCAATGAACACATCTTCAAATCTGAGGAGGAGGTTTATGTGAAAAACCTGGGAGGTAATTATTAGTGTCTGTATTACAGAAATATGGCATAAATATATGCAGAATAACTGCACTTGAGTAATCAGATATTACCCACAGCAAAACTTGAACCAAAGGTGAGAAAAGTCTTAAATCTCATTTTCAAGAGGGCTTATACGAGGAGCACTGCATGGATCAGTTATCAGAGCACATCCAGATCAGTGGCTCTGAGCAGAAGGAGTAAAACCACACTGTCAATGTTAGGAAATGTTTTTGTCACAGACAGCTAACCCTGGGAGAGCCTCAGTCTTCTTTTCTTCAGCAGAAGTCTGGATATTTCTCAAGTTTGAAGCAGAAATTGAAATCACAGCAAACTTTCCTGAGGTAAAAATAGCACTTGCTGTCTGTCAGCTTTGGGTTCAGCTATTGTCAGAAGTTCTACAAAAGCACCCAGCAAAGACACTTGGCTGATTTCAGCTTCAGTCCATTCGTGTCTAGAATGAGATGCCACATAAATACAAATGGCAGCCCTGAACCCTAATGCTGGATGCCTCTTTACCCAGGTTTTGGTGACAGTCCTCACGAGAATGATCAGCATATTTTAAAATCTGAAAACTGAGATAATAAACAATGAAGGGCTTTTCTAAAAATAAAAAAGGCAAAGCAAACAAAACCAAACAAAAAACCCCAGAAAACCACCACGAGTGAATGGCATCCATCAAACTAGAACACAAGATCCTTTAGCCTGGGGTGCCCGTCACATTCACCAGGCTGCTTTGTCACAGAGGAAGTGTGAGTCCTCATGTGGGAAGACAAATTGCAAATCACATCAAAGGACATGTCACAGAGTGTCTGATTTTAGACTCCAAAACATAGCGTGTAGATTGGAAAAAGGAAGACACAAGAGTTATTTCCAAATGAGAATTTCTCAATAAGAAGACTGGTATTTTCTCTTGGCAGAAGAAGGAAAATACAAATTGAATGGAGGAGGCAAGGGGAAGAATTCAGTGCTTCAAAACAAGTCCAAAAATCCCTTCTGAACCTGTTCAAATTGCACTGCAGCGGCAACACGAGTCACATAACCAGCAGAGCAATGTGTCCTTTACTGCGTGCAACCAGTGACACATTTAATTGAGGTCCTAAAATAATGGCAAATCCCAGTGTCCCCGGGACAGAAGTGACCAGCAGTGAGCAGCACAGAGCAGCATTTCACAAAGTGTGAGCAGTTGGCTCACACAGCAGCGAGTGCAGCAGCAGCTGCTCAGCGGTAGCAGCACTGCCTCTTCAGCACTGTTCTGAGCACAAACTTACAGATGGCAAGAAACAAAGATAAAAACTATTCGAGCAAGTAGAAGCAAAGTAATGAAGATGCCCAACTGTCCTCAAGGATAATTATGAATTAAATTACCAAAAAAAAATTAGGGCAGAAATCCATTATGCTCCATGTATAATTTCAAACATAGCTGTGTCAGGATATTCCTGCTGTGACCCCTCCCAGATTCATTATTTTTAATGGGTATTATACAAAATTATGCGTTTAAAGCAGAAACAGAGGCCCCACAATTGCTTCCACAACTTTTGGGAAATAAGGAAACAACTTCTAGGTATGAAGGGCACCAATTAATGTCAACCACCACTCTTGGACTGGGCCCAGGACTGAACACAAGCCCCAGTGCTGCTGAGGAGAACCAGTGCCAGGATGAGCCTGGCAGGGCCAAATCTACCAGATGTAGCCTGGGAAGTGATCCTCTCCTCCCCTGAGGAGGGAGAGGATGTGCAAGTTTCAGTTTCCACCAAGTCTAGCCAAGTCCTCTGCCTAAGAGGGAGGCCTAGAGCTCACCTGTGGTAAACCTGACATTCCTGAGCTCACTGAACTTCCCCTGATGACCAGGGAAGAAATCCTAACAGGGCCAACAACCTGCATTTGGTACCTTCTGCAGGTCTCTCAGTGTCTGTGGGAGGCCCAGCCTTTGCTCTGTCACATGTGGTTTGATTTTCTCCCAGCCTGTAGCGTGTGTATCTTTTTAGGGTTTCTGGGACTGCTCCTCATGGTGTTTTGCTGGCTTTTTTTCCGTAGAAACTGAGCCTAAAGGGCTCATTCAGAGCAGAAGGGGAAGTTTACATGGGCTCTGACGTAGCCCTGTGATCCCAACACACACAATCACAGGCTTGAGAACTGAGTATTTGTGCAGCAGTGACTCTCAGCGAGGCTGCCCATTAGTCAACAGTCCTCGTGCCTTCAGTTTCCATGAGATTACACTGAGAATTTCAAAAGACAAATCATGGCTCTTTCCTGGGAAGAGTTCTGGAGAAAACCCTCAGCACTCACAGGCAGGGTTGCTTGTTTATACATCTTTTCAATCTCAGAGCAGATAAACATTTGGAAGACAGGAGCCTGGAATAAATGTGAAAAATAAGTACCAAAATAAGGCTTTCGTACTTCACAAACAATACACAAAACACAGCAAAGCTCCCCTGACTGCTTTTCTCTTGCATCTCTTTCACCATCTCTGAAATGTGCCGAGAAAATAGGATGAAATTGAAGTTACTGATCTGTCTTGCTGTTACTGCATGTAGCTGTATATGATCATGTCAACCTAAAGTCACCGGAAAATTAAAACTTGTGACTTTGATGTGTGAAGTGAAGACCTTATCTCCATAAAATAAGACACCTTCCATCCAGGCTGCCCTCATATGTGAGATTTGCTCCCATGGGCTAACTCGCTCCTGTCTTCTGAACATTTGGTGGGAAAGTCAGCTATCATTTTTTTCTCTAGATCAGATTTGGCATTTGAATAATTTTCTCACACAATATTATATTGCAGCAGTACTGAGATTCTCACATATTGTGTCTGCCTAATTTTCTCTGCCTAACACTTGGCAGGAGAGGTTAAACAGACAATTGCATTACTTCAACTAGTCTTTCAATGAAGGATTTTGTCCTTAATTTTCACGACCACGAAAAGAATGTGACCATTTATATGGTTTTTGCTTTTACTGTGAATGGAAGTTCCTTAAGCAAGTCTGACTTGCTTTCCCACTAACTTGGACCCGACCCCTTATCACCTCATTTCCAGCTCAAGGAACACCAGAACAGCTTTTCCCTGAAGTCAAGACAACGTGAAAGCATTTTCAGTTGATATTTCAAAGGATCCAGACAATTGTTTTCTCCACAGGTGATGGTAACAGCTCTCGAGCTGCTATCAATATACATGTCATGAATCTCCCTTCGCACCTTGTTTGACTGAAAGGCACAGCCCAGTGTCTTTGATTTGCAATGGGATGAGACTCAAAAGCAGTTCCCATTAACAGGTGAGAGCAAGCCAGCTGTCCTCTGTGCTCAGTGGGCCTCAGCCCTGCTCAGCAGGGAAAGGAAACGTGCAGTTCCCTGGGCAGGCACGAGGGAATCGTTTTCAGGAGGTCTCATCCTACAGAGTGCCATCTGAACTCCTGCTGGTGCCAGTCCAGCCAGGCTCAGGGCACTCAGGGTTTGGCTGTACCACTACTCCAGGCTGGGCTTATCCACATTACTGTCTTTGAGAAGGGCAACGCTAATAAAGCCACTTAAAAAGCAGGGAAAGAAAGGAGGATAGACAAAACTAGTGAATGAAACTGTCCCTTTCACTGCAATATAAATTGCTAATACAGCTGCTTCAGGCTTCAGCTGTGATGTTGTCTAGGGTAACTTGGACTGGTTTAACTTGTGCCCTATATGTTTGAAAAATAAGCTGAATGGAGTTACTGAAACGACTGAGTCTCTGGAACTCCTCCTTGGCTTCCCAGGGATCCTGACTCAGTATCAAATTCTTAACTTTTCATGATAGCTAAATGGTAAATATTTGAGGCATTCTAATATGGTGGCATGAAACTCATCCAGCCTCTGTGTAATGAGAGCTGTGGAAGGCTGAGATTTTTCTACAGCCGAGTAGGGACTTAGGTGGCCTTGGGGTTTGAAAAATGCTGGTCACGGAACTGTTATTGTCATTGTGGATATCCTGAGCTGAGGGCACAGAGGAAAAATCAAAGGTGTGTTCAGTAAAGGGGCAGAAACAGCATTTGAAATAGCCAGTTTCTCCTTTTTGTGACTTTGATACACCTCTGTTCTGAAAGGGACAGTCTTGGAGAGAGAGAGGGAGGAGTCTGGCCTCAGGGCCTTGGTCCCTCCAACTGGGCTGAAAACGGTTGCCCAAGATAAAGTTACTTCTAGGATGTTACTTGGATGTTTGCCAGGTTTGAAATGCCTCAAAAGATCTAAGATCACCAAGCCTTTCCAGAAGAACAGTCACAGAAATGGCTTTTTGTGAACTAAATTATACTCTTTGATTTAAAGCAAGCACGGCACAAAAAGTGCTCCCTTCACAAGAACTTTTGTCGCAGAGGTCAGAAGTGGTTCCTGGCAATGATGGGGCACAGCTGCCATCCCAGGGAACCAGGCACACCACCTCAGCCACCACAGAGCTATGGCAAAAAAGCCCTTCACACGTATTTGGGGAAAAGATACAGACCCAGAATAAGTGGTCTCAACTTACCTACACTTTTCCACGCTTAAGTAAATGCAAAGCCTGCCCAGAAATCCTTAAAGCAAATTGGGTGCCAGGCAGGGGTTGGATTATACATGGTACAAAGAGACACAGGCCTACCTCAGGGGAACTTTGTGTGGCAAATGAATTTGCATGTCAAGATTTATTCTCTGAAGAGAAAACAAAATTCTTTGGGAGAGCCCTCCCACACGCCCAGAGTTGTGTTTTTCAGGATTCACACAACACGGAAGCACAGAACTTGCGAAAGGCTCTTAAATTAATGGTGACACAACCACCTCTCAAAAAGCTGCCTCTGGGAAAGGACTTCAGACAAGAGGTGACAGTGCAGGGTACAGGGCAGTAGCTGCAATCCACCCCGAATCCCTCTGCACTGACCAGCTGTGGCTGGAAAAATGACCCAGCAGAGATTCAAATTAGAAACTGTACAGAAAACATCATGTAAAATAGCCACATAAGGTCCCCAAGGCTCTAAATTATCTTCCTGATCAAATCCAGATACCCAAGCTCTTCTGTTAAATTGCCTCTATTTACTACTGCCTTGTGAAAACAAACCTTGTTACACTTAATGAGAAAGAAGTAGATTTAAAGACATTAACTTCAGACAGAACTTTTGTTTCTTAGTCAGCAGAAAACCACTTTTTCTGAATTGCCTGTCATTTCGGTGGATATTACAGGTGCTACAGATGTTTATAAAGAGCAAACCAGCATGAAGAAGAGCAGATGCAGCACTGTGCCTTGATGAGGACTGCTGAGCAGGGATGCTGTTGTCAGCAGAGGTTCTGAACCTTCAGAGTGATTCTGCTCTGTGCATAAATGGCAATTCGACAGGCACTCTAAAAGGCACCAGAAATGAAACTCTCTGCAGGTACTGGGAAAAGTGCTCTATAACCACTGAATGATGACATTTTCCCTGCAAAACATATTCAGTTTTTGATGCAGGACGCAAACATTTGCATGTTAACTGCACAAGAGGAAACAAAATTCACAGATGGATGAGAAAAGCAACTTCCCAGCAGGTTCTTACTCCAGTGCAGATACGTATAGGCATCCAAAAGTAATTTTGGCACTGAGCAGTTTGGTGACACAGATGTTTTGTTAATCATCTATACACAGCAGTAGAACTGTTTGCAGGGCTCTCAATCCTAAAGTGGCAACATTTTTATATACAGAACCATTTATATATAAAGTCACTAAAACAAGATGTCTCCCTTCTCCACAGAAGATGGATTTTTCATTGTTCACAAATGGTGCAGTTACTTTTTGCTAAAAAATATCTGATTTGTGAGAACTTGCACTATGCTGATGAATGCTGGCATGAGGAAACAACGTGTGGACAATCCACTGCACGTCCTGCTCTAATTGTATTTAGTGCCTTCACTGGAAAGCCTCCAAATGGTTAAGCAAGTCCAAAATCAGCAGGATTAGGTGTGCAAGGCTCTGGCAGCTCCCATCACTTGAGGTGGCAGTGCCAGGAGAATGCAGGAGGGAGGAGCTGGAACCAAGGGTGAAACAGCACGCAGAATCAGTGAGATATCCGAACATCATAACAGCACCATAACCCCCAAAACTTCAGTGTTCCCCCCCACCCACCACCAGCTTGAGTGCTCTGTTGCTGCTCAGAGCCCTGATTAACCTGGCCCCAGAGGTCACCTGGGCCTCCACCATGGTGCTGTCTCACGACACTTGATCGGTACAGGACTGCAAGAGCAGAAAAGTCCCACAGGCAGCGGGTCTGCTGCACGCCACACGGCTCCTCCAATTCCTTTCAACAAGCCAGTCCCAACATAAAAACACTTTCACAGCCCAGAGCCAAAACCAGCATCTCCCGTTTGGCACTGACACTCCTGCTGCCACACAGGGCTCAGCAGAAATAGTGTAGGGGATCCCAGAGTGTGGGGTCTGGGAGCCATCTAGAGGTGGCACAGGCGCCTGGCCGGAGCACTTTGCACCGAAAAAACCACACTGCCCCTGACAATCACAGGCTGCATTCCAGTGTCCCGCAGTGCTGCAGGGCAGGTGTCTCACCAGCAAATCCCTCAGCTTTACTTCCAGCCGGGTAGGACTGCCCAGCGGATGGAGAGGTGAGGCGGCGAGGAGTGAACACTGAAGAGTTCATGGCTCTCTGTGTCTTGTATTTGTGGTTTATTTCTTCCACTGAGTTTTACAAGCTGCGGTTTGCATCAGAAATGCATTTTTTCATCAGTGCAGCGATGTGAGACATAACTATTACGAAAATACCTGTAGATTTATTCTCACAAACTGACAGCTGATTCGTACTGAAGGAAATCCTATATTTTAGCCAAGGCACTAATTATGTAGGTTCACTCTTGAAATGTAAAACTTAGACTGCATCAACAATTAATATTGTTACTGTTCTTAAATATAAAAAGATCATTTTTTGGTCAATATGGCCATACAATATGTCCAATAAAATTTGGAACACGAACAGCTAAAATTCAGACTCCAGTAATTTTCCTGGCCTTGGACACAGTCTGCGGCCATTGCACTGCAACACTCCCTCTTCTGGCAAATCTAAAGGGAAGATATTGCTTATTGCTTCATTGTGCTTCTGCCTTCAACACGTGCAAAGCTTGGATTGTTAGATGGCTGGTTATCTTTTCATGAAATCTGGGATATATTTTGCTTGCTTTACAAAACCAGGTCAGCATTCCTCCTCCCTCACACCCCTTCTCTATTTTATTTTAATAGAGAAAAGCTCAGTACTGTCCCAGCAGAAGATAACCAGAAGTTCACGTAGAAGATAAAGTATAAAGACATGAGCAGATAACATGGCTGCTCACATGAAATGGGGGACTGAACCTCAGTGTAAACAGTTTTTGTACTAAAAAGGAAATCTAACACACTTGGCCGCAGGGAAGCTCCTGCCTCAGAGTCGTGGAGCGGATGTACATCTGTCTCTGTGTGAATTTTACCATTAACCTTTCTCCAAGGCAGGTGCACTTACAGGAGGTTGAAGCTGTCTGGCAGAAGCACCTCTCAGCTGTGCACAGACCAAAAGTCCTGCCCAGGAACTGTGTGAATCCTCCTCCAGATTCAGGGCCCACGCTGAACTCTTGTGCTCTGCAGCTCAGGAGCTTCGAGTACTGACATCCTTCAAGCAGTGGAAGTTTGTATACTCTTTAAAAGGTCATTCTGGCCTGCTGCTCTGCACTAAACGAACACAACGCCCACAGTTAGCTTCCCTTCAGAGTGTTTAAAGGCTTGACAACTCAGCTGAGTGGGAACTCCAAGGATTCCTGGTGAAATAAATGCTCTAGAAGAGCAGGCAGTGAGTGCTGTGATGGTGTGTCCTTCCACGGTAACTTTGCTGCAACTACATTTTTGTGACTACATTTTAGAACAGACATATTTACCTTTTTCAAACTTAATTACTTTTTTTCAGAGTGCTGTTGAGAAATTATAGAAGGAATACTGAATTAAAGGAATACAAAGACAGCAAACATCTTAAAGACAGGGCAAACTCCTCTAAAGAAGAAAGCTATTGGAAAAAATAAAAGACTCCACTAAAGACAAAGAGTGGCTCAAGAAATCCCAAGTGTACATGTGCATATATACATGTAGCCACAAGACATCCACTGATATTCCCTCAGTTATCATCAATTCAGTGTTCAAGAATGGGACTGCAGTGAAATTAGAAGTTGAAGGTCACGAGATATGTGGCTTGTTTATCTTATAACCACTCTAACCACTCAGCCCGCTTTTAGAACCATAGTCTTTCTTTGTTTAGTCAAGAATTTCAGTCTGTAGAGTTATAATTCAGAGAGTTAATTAAAATAGGACCATGAAGGAAAGGGCCTACATGAAGCCCAGGAAACACAAGGCAGTGACTGATACAAAATCCTGCCTTTCTTGACTTCCTCCTGCCATCGCTGGAAACATCACCACAAATTGCCTGATACCCTCAGCCACTGCAGCTCCCTGCTCATTATGTTGTTTTGCATTTGAGCTAATGTTTCCGTGGTCATGCTGGTCCTTTTTATCAGCCCTGCTGCAGTGTGATCACACCAAACACCTTTCCTCTGGCACATCCTGCTGCTGAGTTCAAGGCCCATGACCTAATAGTGCTGGATAAACACGGTGAGAGTGCCTGCCCCTAAGTGTTTAATTGTGTGATAATTAAGATAGAGGGAGGGGAAGGGGGAGAGGGAGGAAGTACTATGTTCATTAACTGGTTCTGGGTAAATGACTCGCTCTAGTCATGCCAGAGCACCTGCAGCAGAGCCAGACACTGAACCACCTCAGTCCCTGCTTGTTAATTTTATCTTTTCATTTCTCTGTTGAGTCTAATAACTTTCTGAAGGTTGAGATCTCCCCACACAGAATACTGTGTAAACAGAGGAGAAAACCTCAAGGACAGTAAGGAAAGAAGCATGACTAAAAGCTGTGTATATTCATCAGCTGGAGCTTCTCTGGATTGCCAGCACAGAAATGCACCTACACAATTGTGGTCTCTTTCTTATGGCATTTTAAGGAGGCATGATGCCAAAGTGAAGGCAGCAGAGCGATGGGCATCAATGGGAAAAAATAAGTAGGAAGAAAGAACAAACAGGGAAGAAAAGTACAACACCATATTTTTCATTGTTGAGGTGATTTTAGTGGGGCTCCGAGTGGCACTCAGTGAAACATGCACCCCTATCATGAGCTATTAATGACAGCAGCATTATTTTTTCATATGTTTCAGACTAAGACATATGCCATTACTGCATGTTCTTGATAGCTTTGAGTAAGAGCTTTGCTGACAAAGTCAGCCTGGGCTTTGATAGTCAGATAAGACTTTTTCCTCCTTTTGTTGTCATGGGCTTCATCTTCAGGTTGACTCCTGGTCTGTATCACTCCATGTGCATAAAACACACGAGGCTTCCCCTCCTCAGCTGCCCCCACTGACCTTCAGTAGCTGCTTCTCACACATTTGCCCTGCGTATGGGCTCTGGACTCTTGCAAGTGTCACACAAACAGAAACAAAGAGGACAGGCTCTTCTGCAGCCAAAGGCAGCTCCTGAAAACTGACAGCATGAGATCTGGAGCCAGCAGAAAAATGAGGAACATGGGAAGAAGGATGGTTTTCAGACATGGGGCAAGGACAGGCTAGGTCCTGCTCGTGAGTTCAGGAAGTGAATTGAATCCAGCACAACTTTGCATCCTCACACCGTATTTGGTTTTAGCCTAGGTGGGTGACAGGAGATATTCCAGTGCCAACAGTCTGCTCACTCCCTTCCTCCTCTCTCCAGAGTGGCTGAGAAATCTTCTCGATGAGCTTTTCAAAGCAGAAGAGATCAAATAACGTAACAGCTTATATAAAATAACAGCTTTCAAGGGAAGCTTAGCTAGCAATGCTGTTGCAGAGCATGGATTCAGCTGCCTGAAACTGCCATTTGCAAAGACCTTTTTTGCCCACTGTTTCCACTTCTCTTCCCACGTAACAGGAGGTAAAAGGGCTGTTTACAGGGATTTTAAACAGGCACGAGAACTGCACCAGCACTAGGCCTGATCTGCAGCTGATGTTTGTGGGGTCAGGGCGCGCTGGTCCTACGCGGGCTCAAGCCCTTTCTATGCCCACGTGGCAGAGCAAGCCTTTTGTGCCAGGGTGGCAGCCGGGCACTGAGACTGAGGTGTGCTGCACACTGCTGCATGTGGGACCAAGCTGTCCAGCTGCTGGGGCTTAGGGACTGGCTCACGTGCCTTTTTCTGATGCAGCTGCTCGGTATCCAGCTTAATGCCTTACTTCTCTTTTGATCTTGGATACCTGATTTCACCTCTGTTCCTTCTCTGTGTAACAATGGCAGCACCTCCAGACCTCTGAGCTGCACTGTAATACCAGATTAAGTGACTAGGCACAGGGGAATGAAACCTCCTGACTCATGAGATAAACTGAGGTCGCAGAAGCCCAGCCTTATTTTTCAAAATCCACGAGAGTTGTATGAATCTGTGAGCAAAATGCACCCTTCTCTCTCCAGGATCCTGCCTTTTCTCAGGAACCTTTTATCCCTTAGGGACACAGATGAGGTCTCAGCTCAGCTGGAACCTTCAAGACAGCTTGATGTGTATCCTACATCAGGATATGTGGAGCAAGTGGCAATAGTCAAAAGAAGAACTGGAATTCTTTAGGATGAATCATGGGGAAAGATTGAAAGTATAGTGTGTGTCCCAGAGACAGAGAGGGTACAGTATGAAAATAGTCTTTTGGATTTAAATTGAAGCAGATAAGACTGAAGTTAAACAAAATTAGTAAACCACCAACAGTATGGATAATGAAAAACTGGGCCAGCTTGCCTAGAGGATAGCATGGAACCATCACTTTCTGTCTTTAAGTACAGATTAGACAGAGCTGACAGGAATGACACAGGTAGAGCTGATCTCTGCTGGTAGGACAGATGAGAAGAATTTTTTTGGCTCCTTGTAACCTTCTAATTCAGTAATTAGTGTCTTGTACATGCTTATTAATCTATTTCACCACAATACACAGGCTGGGGGGGGTTGCACTATTGTGACAGACGAGATATGGAAGAGCAGTCATGAGCAAGGAACTCGTGCAGCAATCCAGATTTACAAGCAACCCACATGCATGTGTCAGGTGCAGAGCTCAGAAAGGGCCCGAGAACGTCCACTGATGAGAGGAGAGGTCTAGAAAATGTGACATGAGAAAAGGCTGAGCAACACCTGTTGCTTAGCCTAGAGAAAACCTCACAGTGCAAAATGGCACACACCACCCGGTCCTTATAGATTTAGCTGTTTATTTCAAGCCTCAAAACTGCAGTCTGATAAAAAAGGCATCCAAAGGGACAGAAATTGTCCATATCCTAAATCCTTTGGCACAATCCACCTAGGCACGTCTGCCCTACACTCCGAGTTGTGCCTCTGTGTCATGGAAAATGTATATTATGGTGGAGATTCTTTCACTGACAGAAAGCTGCTGTCTGTGTGTCCCCAACCAGAAACACAAATCATGTCCATTTAGTTCTTCCAGAGGGAGGAACTGCTCCTCGGCCTTTCCTACCTATGTACTACCAAGGGAGATTCTAGGATTGCAGGAAGTGTTCATTTTGGCTTCCCTACACTTTATCAATGAAGCAGTAATTATTTTTTTTTTAAACAGAAGAAACTGCTGCCCCTGAAAAGTGTTAACTACAAGAGCACGTCATTCATTGGTTCAGTGGGAAGGACCTGGCTTCCCACATTGTAAGGTTAGAGAGAGGGCTGGAGGACGTGACAGAACCTCTAATAAATCATGACACACCATTTCTCCAACTTGGCAACATGCAGAAAGGAGGAAAAGGTCTTGCAGAAGAAAATCCAGGGCAGCAAGATCATGATCAGAAGGCAGGAGCGGGTGTGGTTATATCAAGTCATTCATTCCGTGGCTGTTCCCAGGCTCCCAAACTGCCCTGTGTATCTCCCAGGTATTACCAAGTTACTCCACGTGGCAACGAATGCAGAGTGAGATGTGAGCAAGATCCAGTCACTCAATCCACACCACAGTTCTTCACCTATCCAGTGCCAGCTTGAATGCATAGAAAGATCTGAAAGCTTATCAGATCACAGAAATATGCCTTGTAAGCCAGAATCCAGCTTTCAGCACTGTAGAATCAGGAATACAGCAACCATAGCCTCCTACTTAATGATTTGCTTGGCACAGCATTGACTTAAAAACATCACAAGATCAGGAAAAAGTCTTGCAAAAGTTGTGTCTCATTTCATACGCTCTTAAGGTCAGCTCAAGAAAAATGGCACACAGACCTGCACGAGCATCCAAAAAGCTGTAAACTTTGGTTAACAAAACAGAGCTCAGTTTTGCTCTTAACCACAAAGATCAAGTGACATTTAAAAGGAAACAAAAAGATGCAAATCATACATTTTCAAGTCTTTGAAGATCCTGCTGGCACTGTCTCAGGTCGAGTACTTCTCACTACAGCTCATTTCCCTTCAGTCAGCCTTTTCACTGCTTCAGTGCTGAATACACAAAGAGTACCAGACATTTTTAACCTCAATAATGTTTTCATTACCCGTCAGGAATAGCACTAATAACAGGCATTAGAGGTACAATATGCAATTGTTCAGGACAGTCTAAACATTTGATTACATTATGGTAGCTAATCACAAATAATTGCCTTAGGGAAGGCAGGGCAGCTGTGAGGGGATGCAGTTTGTCTGTTCAGCTCATGGCAGAGTTCAGCAAGGACAAAGTAAGAAGCACTGAGAGAAATGTCTTCAAACCATTCACAAACCATATTTCCTCTTAGTCTTTTAGAGAGGAACTACTTCAGCTTGCTTCTGTGCAGCCCAGAGACGATCACCTTGTTTGAAAAGAGCCTAATTCCACATCGACTGTGCTTTTTGTTCTCTTATTTTGCTATCATTTCTGCTCACATTTGTCCTTTTATTGGGTCTGGCTCTATCAAGTTTCCTTATCATTGTTTCCTTTCTTTCTAACCCTGTTACATTATCTTACACAAATGGTTAGTTCCACTGGTCTACCAGAGAGAAATGAAATAGAGGGTGATTATCAGAACCAAAGATGCTGAAATCATTTCTTTAATGAAAAAGAAAGAAAGAAAACCAACCAACCAAGCCAAACACACACACATAAAAAAAAAAAAATATTTAGAAAAAAGGGAAAAAAAGAGAAACAGGAACTGATCCTGCTTTCCTCTGCGACTGCATAGAAGTAGGAAGTTTAGACTAAAATAGAGCAGAATACTGGAGAGAGAGATGTTACAGCAGAACTTCTTTGACTCAATCTTATTTGACAGCTACCTCAGATATAGATACAACTCTGTGATGCCCATTGGCCTGTCCCCTTCTTATATGTCATTCTTTATGATCATTACTTACAGATATCTGTATAAATCTGATGCTCCGTTGCACAACCATTTCACAGCACGATGACTGTGGAGCAATGGAGGTTTCTACAAATCTAAGCTCTTACAAAAGTGAGTTCTATTCCCATGTGCTATAAAGGGTTAAGAAGATTTTCCTCAGGCTGTAGACAGCCTCCTTTAGTACCAATCTGAAACCTGTTGCTTCTCTGCCAGGTCCTTTAGCAGAAGCCTCCAGCCAACACACCAGTGCACCAAACCCGGTGCAGACACTGCTCTTACAATTGTTAACACCTCACCAAAAGCCTTCCTGCAAGAGTTAAGTCTTGCAAAGGAGAAAAAGCAAAAGTCAAGCATGTAACACTTTCATTCCAGAAGGAAAGTTTTCTACTTTAGTGTTCAAGTACTGCAGTATAACCTGGAGGACTGCAGCTTAGCTGAGAGTTAGGGTTCTGCATAAACAACAGCCCCACAGTTTGAATGGTCGGGTCCCAGGTGCCCGTGTCTAGTTTTCTGTCACTCTGTCCCAGGCCCTTTGTGATCAGCAGCCTACCTGGATGTTCCTGACTCTCCTGGGGGTTGTGTCTGAAGTGGCAGGACATCTCACTTGCCAGCCCAAGTGCTGTCTCCTCATAACTGGCGCAGATGACATCGGGCTGTGACAAAATGGGATGAACTTATTTTGCTTCTCTTGATCATATTTTGTTGTGAGGGCAGGAGGTTTTCTCTGTCTCCAGCAGCACCACTGATTACAGCAATTATAATCTCTTATCTTCCAAATTTTACTAGTGCTGCTGCAGCTTTCCCACTGCTTTGTCAGAACTGAAATAAACCCAGGGCAATTCTTCTGCAACACTCTCTCCATCTGTGATCCCAGCTCTGCTGCCTGGGCCAGAGTCAAGGTATCGAGTTCCATCAAGAGCTTCTCCCGAATTCGCTGGTCTGCTGCTTTGTCAGTTAGCTGACCCAGGACCAGCTCCTCCTGCCAACAGCCAAAAGCACAGACTGATGCCAATTCTTGCAGTGCTGAAGCAAAGGTTGTAAGAGTTTCGCCTGGTATTTGTTCCTGCTGCCTGCACTGGAACCTCTGCAGCACTGCAGTCTGTCTGGGCTTAATGTGCCCCGAAATCTTCTTCATTGTTTCTTCAAAGGAGGGAGCTGAAATCAAGGTTGCAAAAAATCCTCTGACCTTTCAAATCCAAAGTGAAAGAACAGTCCTCAGAGCACCTTCAGGTTTCAGTCATCTACATCAGCCAGATCTCACAACCAGCCACTGACACGAGGAACCTGAGAGATTTCACAGTTCCAGCAATATGCAGGGTTTAAAACTGCCAGCAAGATGCAATGGCAACTCCCCAGTCTTCAATGCCATGCCTGCATAGGTCCACTGGTATTTCCACTGGTATTCCCACTGCCTCTAAACTTGCCAGCCAAAAGACTCCTGCCTTCCAGCCCAGGTTGTCTGGCAGGGCAGGAAATACAGTGCTCCTCCCATGCAGGCAGCAAAGGTAGGGGCAGGTGAGTAAAAGAGAAAATTAAATGGGAAGGAAATAAGAGGATGATGTGGAAAGACTGTCTGCCCTGCAAGGAAGTTTCTGTTGAATGCCCTAAAACTAAAGCTTGTCAAATATTTACTGGAAATCAAACACAAACCCTGCGTTTAATGGTTTTACACACGTTGCTTGCAATAATTAACAGCACAATCTTCACAGCAAAACAATCCCCCCATGTCACCGAGACATGAACAATCCCCCCATGTCACCGAGACATGAACAATCCCCCACATATGTGGGGAGTGAGCAGGACCAGAGCAGCAGTGAGGCAGTGAACGAGCAGTGAAGGCTGACCTATGCCTGCCTTCAGAGACACAGCCTGGCAGCTCTCTGTTCTTCCATGTCCAACAGTTATGCCAAGGAATGGCATCCTCCTGTGCCAGACTCCACCAACCTGTTCCAAACAGGCACTGTTTCAACAGCTGCTCACAGACAGCAGTCCCACAGCATGGAAGAGCAGCACAGCCGTAGCAGGACCTTGGTATGAGCAATTCTTTCTTGGGATGGAGTCTGCAGCTGCCTCAGTTTTGCAGCTTTTTTCAGGAATAACGCGGGAGGTACAGCTGGAAACACTGCAACTGAGTGCGTGCCGCAGAAAAGATGGTGAGAAAGAGGAAGATGTCTTCGTTGCCCTGCACGTTTGTGAATATGTATGGTACTAAGAAATTATTTTTAGCCTTTTTTCCTATTTTTGTGGGTGTCTGCTGTATCCCAGCCAAAGAGACCTGCGGGGTCAGTGCACCCCATCCTGTAATCAGGGAGAAGTAAATGGTTCTCTGCAGCAAACCCCTACATAGGCCAAGCTGATCACAGTTCTAAGGTACCCTTTCTCAATGAACCAGCCAACTCCATTAGTTGAGTCAGGAGCTCTGATCAATTTTGTAGTGACAGTAACACTAAAAAATTAATTTGGCTAAAAGATTATTCCTGAGCAACACTGGAGAAGCTCACAAATTTACTTATACCTGCCCACTGCCTCACCATTTCCTTTAACAGGAACATACTAGCTTTTCCAGTAAAGCCTCGGTCACACAACAAGCTTGGGTGGAGGTGGAATGCTGAAATGCTTAACAGCTTTCGCATTTTTCAAAGACTTGAACTTTAAGAGGTTTAAAAAGTATAGTCCCAGCAATTTATTAAAGCAGGATTTAGGTTAAAATTAATCTGGAGAGTCTCAGACCCATTTTTAGCCATAAGGTGTGCTGTACAGAGATTAATGTGACTGGGGGATGGTGCTGTGCAGAGCCAGGAGTTGGATCCAATGATCCTTGAGGGTCCCCTTCCAACACAGCTTATTCTGTGATCCTGTAATTGCACAGATTTTGGTTATTTTCATAAGAAAACCCTTAACTTTACCCCATGGGCATAACTTTCTGCTGCTCGAAATTTTCAGTGTCCTCTGTTTGTTTGGGGTCAGCTGACTTGAAGGCAGTAAGCTAAATGAAAAAAGGAGATGAAGGTAAGCGTCCCAAAAAGATACACAAAATTTAAAATACCTTTTAGATATAAAATACCACCAGAGTGCCTTAATGGCTTTGCTCAGAACACTCCAGTGCACTGTTGTGTCGTAGTCACAAGATTTTTGTCTGAAATCCTGTGAAGCAGAACTCTTAACAGCTCTTTATTAGAGCTGGACAAAACTATCCGTGAAATACACTGATATCATTAGATAATATTAATATATTGTGAAGTTTCAGCAACATCATACATTTTTAAGGACTTTCCATTAGTGGAAACTGCTGTTCATGCCCATTGGAGGAATATGAAGACAAGTTTCCTTTCCTAAAAGATTAGATTACCTAGAAGAATAATAGTGTAGAGGGGAGGCAGAGGGGATGGACTCTGAATCCTACTGTTACAGATCTCTTTCTGAACTGAACAAGACATTCTTTAACATATCGAGCACCTTCACACCACGCTTCATTCCACCCTAGGTCAGCACTCCCCTTTTCACACAGAGAAAGGGAGCTCAGAGCCACGATGTGATCTGCTTTTGACAATAAACGAGACAAAGCCAGGATAGGAAGTCAGGGATTCAGTGTCCCATGCCCCTTTCTTCAGCAGCTCGCCAACCCAAAAGCCTTCCCCCGGCTCTGCTTCTGAAAACAAACATTCTAATCCAAAGGCAATCAAAAGCTATTGCCAGCCCAGCTCTGGACAACCAGCCCAGCGTTTAACAACAACCCTATTTAAAAGGCCTCTCTGACCACAGAGGAGCCTGAGCTTTAAATTGTTGACAGCAGACAGAATGCTCAGGAGAAGCTTCACAATATGTTTGCCATATTTTTATACCTTTTCCTGGACAGGATATTGAGCTAACTGGAACACGCTGCAGATCCATGTGGCCACTGCAGCTGTTTTTTTCTAACCTCACGAAGGAGAAAACAAGTTCAAATAGGATGATGCCAAAAAGCAACCTCCTTTATGAAATTTAAGGACAGATTTTTAAACATGGAGACCTGAATCTTGGTGCCTCCTTTGGAAAACTTGCCTATAAAAATGATTATTCAAAGCTTTTTTACTGTGAACTATGGAAAGTCAAGTAAAGTAATCAGGTGGGGTTAAGAGGAAATATGCAAAAAATTTTGGGTAAGCTTAGAAACACTGCACAGCTGCCATTCTCAAACTTCTCATCTACAAACCAGGATACCACAAGACAAACCCAAGCAAGCAGATGAGATGCTCCTGCTTTCCATCCTACCCTGTACTCTGTTGACTTGGGAATATAAACAAACATATTATATCACAAAGAAGAAAAAAAACCCCAGCTTGAATAACAAACATGATATTTCAGTCAAGTTTCTTTCTGTAACTATTACTTTGCCCTGCATTGGTGTGACTGAACATGAAGTTTTCAACGCTAATTACAGCTGCCCTGCATAAGAGGAGTTTTCTCTGTCATTTCTGACCCAGTTCTGTTCCTGTTCCAAGAGTGGCTGCACACTTGCTCACCTACCAGGAGACATCACACTTGAACTAGAGAAACCAGAAACAAACAGAAGTGCATTAGTTCTGCTGACACTGTTTACAACCAAGAACACTGCTGTTTCTTTGCCCTCCCTGTAAATAAGGTGCTAGGATTTTTATAAGTTTGTGAAAGAAAACTGAAGAACAAAACTTCTCCTTTTAAAGATTTCCAACTCTATGGTGTCTGACCATATTAAACAAGGCTGATGACTATAACATGATCAGGCAAGAGCAAGTCGTACAGACTGGATGTCACACTGGCTGAAAATTCTGCACTAGCTTGTATATCTACAGGACTTCCTGGACATGAAGATTTTCACATGGATATGTTTATCACAGCACATTTCACTAAAAAATCTGCACTTATTTTTTAATTGGTTTGATTTCGTCCTCTTTCATCACCCTCTTTATTTCACCTGCTTTCCCCATTTCAGCAAATTAATTTTGGGAGGTGGATTTAAATGCCATTTGGAGTTGTCACAGGATGTATCTGCAGTCTCTTTGTAAATTGCACATTTCCACAGGCTGGTCGTATGTGAGCAGCATTTCTCCAGTTCTGGCCCAGTAATCCCAGGTATTTCATGCAGCTTCAGCACTGCAGAAGTCTGTCCTTCAAGCAGTGTGGCTGTGGAGCATGCTCTTCACTTTGCCAACAACTGAAGGACGTTTGGATCTCAATGGCTTAGCGATGCACCACTGAAACAATCCTGAGCACATTCTCCTGGATTTTTGTCTTCTGCAGGACAGCCTCTGAGCCATTTCCCATCTTAGCTCCCTGCATTAACTGCTCAATAATTATAGAAGCCAGAATGTGGGCTTCACATCAGCTAAGCCTATTATTTTAAGAAATGTCTCTGTGCCTCTGCTGTCAGTGTTGGGCAGCCTCAGGGAAGGCAGATTTGGTACCAAATCACACCCAGCCAGCACTCATGCACATTTCAGAGCAATGCAGAAAGAGATCATGCTCTCCTGGGTTTCTGTTCCAAGACACAGCACATGAGCAGCATTTGCAAGATCATTGCGCTTATGATCCATTCCAAACCAACCCTGTTAATATTATGTATTCCTGCTCAGGAATTAAAAAGATCATTGCTGTAAATAGTGTTAGGATTCCATGTGACTTGTAATAGCAACAGAGCTTTCTCAGTCAAGAAGTCTCAGACTAAAATTAAGAGTCTGATTTGCCACAAGGCCAAATCCTCTCTTTATTGGACATTAGCTGGAAGAATTACCACCCTGCAGTTTATTGTGGCTCCCAGTAACATTCCAGATGGCAGAGAGCTGGGCAGCCTGTTGTATCAGTTTATACCAGGATCTACAATTAGATAAACTTTTTCTATCAGTGCAACTTCGAGGCCAAGTACTTTGTGAGGACCAAAAAAAAAGCTCTGCCCAGCCCAAAGTTTGTTTCTGTGTTGGCTGCTTTCACAGCTTGACAAATATCTCCCTTGTATTTGTGGGATGTGGAAAAATGCATGAGGCTTCTCTTGGATGCCATACCAGAATTATTACAAATATTCCCCTGTGCCACATTTAAGCCTTCAGAAACAGAGCTGTTGGTTTTCAGAGATGCTCATTTCAAGGTTCTCAGCAAGCAGATCTCTCCTTCCAAAGGAGTTAATTCTCTGAAAAGCACTGCAGTCTCTGTGGTGAAAGGATGACACAGTATCTACAGATTAATATCAAGGTTTTCCTCATTTTAAATACTATAAAAAAATATCTCTGAGGTGTGTAACTCCTCTGCTCATGGCATAGACTAATTTTTTGCTGTCTGCTTTTCCCATTTATTGCCTGTCTGAATTCAACAGTCAAGGAGTGAAGTACTTGCCAGACTTTCAGAATGCAACATTTATCCACTCCTTTCAGGTTTAATCAGGTACAGAGGTATTGGGTTACCTGAGCCAGCCATGACACACACCTACCTGCAGGTTTCCTTGGGAAAGACAGACACTCGGTCAGGTGTAAACTGTGAAACCTTGGTGGTATAGAATATAAACCAGAAAAACCAATGACTTAAAGCCAAGAAAACTCAGATCAGCCATAAAAACAGACAAACTCAAAGGGGCTGTAGATGAAGTTTCCCATGCCCAGTATCCTCGAAGATCTCCTGCTTTGCAGAGATGCACGATTTATGTTTTTAAATCAGAAATAGGCATATAACTCTCTATAGGTATACATATATCACTCTAGATCTGGTCAGTACCTCCCTCTTTAAATCCACTGCTTTCAGCAGGAGCTGAACTTTGTCCCTAGGTAGCTGTAGTCACCAATACAAGGGATTGGTAAAATGCAAACTACAGAGTTGGTCTCTATGAGCTTGACAGGTGTTTGTTTGTTACAGCTCCCAGTGTTTACTGAGATCCAGGTACAATGCCAGCCTTCTCCAAATGTGCTCTTGTTAATTTTATGCAAAATTAATTTGTTATCACAAAATTATTTTCCTCACGAAATGACTGTGATATCCGCTAGAGGAGCAGTAACACTGAGAACATGACGCCACAGTAGGACGTGTTACTGCAGTCCCATAAAGCTTTTCTTGTCAGATATCAAAGCATTTAATATCAATGATCTAAACCTCCTGGAAAGAACAATTCCCACATTCACAGCTGTCGTGGTCTCACCCCACCTGGCAACCAAGCCCAGCACAAGAGGAGGTCAGTTCTGTTGGCTACAGTTCAGAAATGCCTACTTGCTCTAAATCCAGGAGCTGCTACAGCACCAGATCAGTTCAACAGTCTGAACTGGAAACCCACCTCAACTATTTTGCAGTGGCAAGAATTCCTCCAGTTTTAAGACTGTAAATACATGGAGCTGGCTGCCAGGAGTGTTCTATTGCCATGAAGATCTGTATCTGTTAAATGACTTATCTGCCTAATGCAGTAATTCAGTCTGGTAGCACTGCATCAAACCAAGGTGACAGGAGCCACCCTTCACATGCAATCCACCTTCCTCTTGCCTCGTGCTAACAGTAAGCAAATAATGGATCAGGCCCAGGCAGCATGAGAGCTGATACCACTAATTACCGCTGAGGAGGACTTGTATTAATTCTATTTCTACCTACCTCCTTAGATAAAGATGATTATTGTCCCAGTTCTTCAGTGGCTGCTGGGCCCGGTGTGCCGAGTGATCATTAGACACCTCAGAGAGACAGACAGCATGGCAAACTGGATGCAAATGAGTGCCCCAGCGAAACACTCCTCAGTCACCAGCTGTGTTTCACTGAGCTATCACCATGAGCATGCTGCTCACTAGAAAGGCTCTTTGATGAGGCAGGCAGATTGTGGCTCCAACAGTCCTACATAGAAGCTTTGAGAAAATCCTGCTCGTTACTCATCGGTCACTTCTCGGTTTCTGAAGTGAGTTCACCTTACAAGAAGTGTGAGTCTGCAGTGCTGGGGAGTGCTGAAAGACCTCCTGGGTTGGGAGAAGAACCTTCTTTTACCTCTACAAAACCAAAAAAGAGTTGTGAGGTAATTGCTCGAGGCCTGTTTTTACCGAGGATCCTCGCACAATTTTATGGAGGTGCTCAATTGAAATGTGTATGGTGTTAGGAACATGATCACAAATTCGAGTAAGGCAAATGTTTGGGTTTGTTACTATACAGTGAAACTTGCACCAAGCTTGCAGCACTGAACCAGGTACAAGTGAAGCCTTGCACTCTGAGATGAGCCACACATTTTCCCATGTCCTAATTGCTATTTTTACCCCTGCCCTCTTTGGTTTTCATTAGTCACTGGAATACATGGCTTCTTTCCAAAGCAGAATGCTCTGTCTGCTTCACTGCTCAACTCTCTGTACCAAGCTGAGACAAACAATGTTCTGATTTAACCCCTCCTCTGGGACCCAAGGCAATTTAAAGAACTCAAATTCAGCTGGACTTGGCCAGATTTCCAGCATTACCTTGGCTTGCTCATGTTATGCCATAACACTTCTATCTGTAACACAAACACAGGGTGAGTGTGAATCCACTGGTATTCACTGTCCTTTGAAATAAGAGGATAACAGGAACAGAACAATTTTTTTAAAGACATAACCATTACTGGATGTGCTCCCAGGATCTCCTGGATATCCTTGTCTCTTTCTTCCGTTGTAAATATGTACGTATTTCTCCTATACAACTTTAAGTGTCAAGAAGCTGAAAAAAACCCCTGACCATGAAGGAATGGTGGCTGCCCTCATGGCAGCTGCAGTAAGGCTGTAATATTGAAATATTAAGGGATAACATTTTAACATTCAAGTGCCAAAAGCTGCTCACAGAGGGGAAACACTGAAGATGTGCTTGTTTTGGTATTTTGATGAATGGTAATGGTTTTGGGGGTAAACCTGAAGATCTTCCTGTGTGGTTTTTTTCATGATGTAAAATAAAGACAAAAGAGCTTCACCATTCAGCCTTATTGGGTGTCCCATTATAGAAAATAGAAAAACCAGTGTGGCTTTCACACTCTACAGACCAACAATTTATTTCATGTTTTCCCAGGATAAAAAAAAACACTGTATCAAAAGAGAAAGACAGAAAAAGAGAAGGAGAAAGATGTAAAAGGATAAGAGGGAGAGGGAAAGGTAGATAGCTAGGAGATATTCTCTGGGTTATAGTGTGAGAGACAGAAGTTAAACTCAAAAATAAGATGATATTAATATCGAGATTAATATAAAGATGAACAAGATCAATGGCAAGATCAGTGGCCACTTGAACCCAGTTGGTCACTAGTCTGAGATCAGTGTGGTCAAGTGTACACTGGACTCCCACTTAATTTAAGATATAACTGCAGAATTTGTGCTGCTGACTTTAACGTGGTGTAAAACAAGCATGAGGAACTAAGATAAAACTGAAACTTGAAAGTGTTTGTTTCCACTGACATTGGATTTTTGAAGAAGTCCTTGGCAGTAATGCTCTTGCTAGAGCTCACAGAAGATGACAAGACGTGCCATGTATCCTGCAACATTTCACTTCAAAGCTCTGGTATCAGAAGTTTCACATATCTGAGATGTATGGGGTTATTCTTTTCATTTGAGAAAAAGAAAAAAATATCTTAGCTGTGCACAAGCCAACAGCTGGAGAGATGAAACACATTTCCTGTAGAGCACCAGATCCAAGTACATTCCTTCTATTCCCAAACCAGGAGAAGTCAGAGGCCAGAGGCAGTATTCAGGCTTGGAAAAGGCTGATGACTGATGTGTACATGGGGATTTGTGTCTCCAAAGTGATCAGAGACCGATATCTTCCCTTCCCCTCTCCATGACTAACAATACCATTGTGCAAGAGTGAGAAGCCCAGAGATTAAGGCTCACTCCTTCAATCACCACACATGAGGACCTGGTTAACTTCTTTGGCTGGGGCAAGGCTAGAAAGGCTTCAAGAACATCTCTGCTTCCAGAGTATTGAGAAGATTAAATCAAGATTGTGTTTTGCAGAAAACTTAGTGGATCCATTGGTGAGTGCTGGAATGTTTCCTGCTGCTGGGGAGGGCATGGCTCAGGAAGAGGAGACAACTGGACCCTCACAGACTGGGAGCTGAATGAAATTACCCTTCTCAAGCAGCCTTAAAATCTCCACCAAATTAAGTATTGCAAGACAGGACTGTGCTTTAAGTTGTGACTACTTGGGAAAAAAGCCCTTGAGAAACAGGAGTGTGAAAGCCTTCCCACCCCAGTGAGTAACCATGTAACTATTATTTCTTTTCTTTCCCATAAAAGCAAGAGAAGCCTGGCACAACAATATAAAGGCAGACTGAAAGCGTATGCTGACTTGGCATCTAGTTGTGTCATTCAAATTTTAAGCCACAACAATGCAAACACAAGGAAAAATTGGATACTACTCAGCAATAGCAGGGAATATTGCCAAATCAATTACTGCCATACTAATAATTAATCAGGACAGCTCACTGAGGGAAGCACATCTTATTTATAGCCCTTGTATAGTAATCCAACGTGAATTACCACACTGAATCCACAGCTCTAACCAAATACAACATGAACTTTATAAATCATGCCACACTATACTTTTAGACATATTCACTTATATAAATTTACTTAAATCAATGTATATATTTACTTAAGGACTGGTTTACAGAAATATTAATTTTTTGGCACTATGGTTACTCCTCAATCTCTTCAAAAGCATTTTTATATAACATTTAAATTCTAGTCAAAAAAATAAATGGAAACACCTTTCCCTTTTCAAAAGATGCTTGATGAGTCTTTGTTAGCTCCCCTTCGATTTTTTTGGTGTAAAGTCCTTGTATTTTAGACTTTTCAGGTTGAAGTCTATGATGTAGAATGCAGCTTCCTATTTTGATAGCATCATTGAAAAATGAGTTTGAGTGCATTTATTATAACTTGGTTTCTCCTCCACTAGAATAGTGACTTAGCCTTACTGCACAAGACGTAATTTTCAAAGGACCTTCAGACACAGTATCTTGTTGTCAGACAGAAATGGTTTCAAGAAACCTCAGCTATATAATCCAATCCTTAGCACAAATGTGGAAGGCTTGGAGTGCATCTTTCTGGCAAACAACATTACTCTTAAAAGTGCCTCTGCATCCTTGCTGCCACTGCTTCAAATAAAGGCACACTAATCCATATTTTTTGCTACCACGAATTTCCACAGCTTCTCTGAAACCTGGACACCTAAAGCTGTGCCCTGCCCATTGCCTTTAAACAGCTTTACCCACATGCCTTGTGCAAACCCACCCGTTTCTTACAAACACCACACAAATGCATGGAGCCTACAAATGCTTTCCCCAAAGCCTCTGCCCCTCAATCACTCACAGACATAGCCCTGATTCACGGGAAGTGCCCTTCAGGAGTTTCATCGTGCAATCTTCAGTCATAAACAACAGAGCCTCTGAACTGGGGATTCTTCATAGGAGGACCTATGATTAATGGAAGATTTCACGCTAAAAGAGAAAATCCTCCATTTGTACCTCATGTTTATATGCAGAGGGGTTGCTCCATGGTGATTTTAAACTAGATGTGTGGTTGTGTTTCTCAGTGAGCAGCGCTGTGTAATCAGCACTAGGAAATTAAGGGAGTTCTTTTCAGGTGAACCCTTCAGAGAAGGCAAGGAGGAAAGTGATAAGGGTGGGGAGAGGAGAGAAACTAGCAGCTGGTGACAGCTGCAAGAAGATGAAGAGCAGTAGCTAAAAAGCAACCAGAGAGACAGGCAAACAACTTTTTATCTTCCAATTGAGCTTCTATATGAAGGACTGTCTTTAGCCTACAACAAAAAGCAGTGATGAATCAGAGGAAACTGCTTAGACACAGGCTCATCACTTGGCATGGTACGAGAGGTGACACGCTCTGAGCTCAGCCCCACTTTGCGCCGCGGGGCTGTCAGTGAGATGACACCCCTGGAGAAGGCTCACGGCATCTTCCTGCTCCCCATCACTCTGGAATGAGGCCTGCCAGGAACTATTTTTGGCCCTGGGGAACTGTACCCACAGACCAGATCTACATTAATCCAACTGAACAAGTAAGGCCAGGACCCTTGCAGTTTGATTTACCCCTGCTTAATACAAACACACATCCTCAAGAAACAGAAGAGTAATCTGCTCTGTTCACAGCAGCAGTTTCCATGGAAAGTTTGTCTCCAAATGGGGCTTTTGCAAGTTCTCAAGGCTGGTGAGAAGGACATTGTCCTCTCCACATTTATGGACCGCTCTGTTTGTTACTCTTTGCTCTTGGCCACCTCTGTGTTCAGAACTAGAAAGTGAACAAAAGCAAAGTGCAGCTGCCTGGTATCTGGAAGCCATCCTTCAGCTCTCCTTCTCCAACCCCTGAGAGATGTTCAGCTCTCATCCTCGAGCCCCTGAGAGATGTTCAGCTCTCCTCCTCCAACCCCTGAGAGATGTTCGGCTCTCTCTGAGGCACTGCAGTTGTGGTTTTACTTTTGAGCTGAGGTAGAGGTATGTACCCAAAGACATTTGCCCAGTTCCTTGGAAACCTCAGAAGTTTGAGATTATATGAAAATGCAAAAATAGCTCATAATTCCTGTGGATGATAAACTCCCAACGTGGGTTTTTGCAAAGCTGCTCTTTGCATAACTTCTTTATGCAAGGCCAAGTTTCTGAAAGTTAGGTTTTCTTAGGTGACAGTATTACACTGGCAAGGGCTCAAAATTAATAGAAATACAGCTTTGCTGGTCAAAAGGACAAAAAGCAATCCTAGCCCCAACAGTGGTTTATTTCAAAATGACAATAATTAATTGTCCATATTCATTTATTCAGGGAACACAAAACCGAATTTTAAAACCACTTGAATTGAAATATTTGTTCAGACTGGAGAGTATGAAATGAATGGTGTAGGTTCAGTAACGAAATGGAAGTGTAAGGTGAGTGCAGCAGGAAAGAAAACCAAAATCCTTCTGTGGTACAGTTGTTTGATCAGCTGCACCACCATTCCCAACAGGGTGCTACAGTGTTCAGGCTGGCCCAGAGCCCCCTTTCCTCTTGGGAACAGGGACAAGGGACAAGATTATCTGTCTGAACTCAGGGCAATTTCAGGAGATAATGAGAAGGTCTAAAGAGGGTATGCTGAACGATCAGAAGATAAAAGAGAGGAAGGAAAATTCTCAACACCAAATAAAGTCTAAAGCTTAGGGGTGGGAGGGATGCACTTCACATCAGAACCACCCATTCATCCCAGACTCTCCTCAGCTCCAGGGAAAGCTTTCACTGTAGCACCTGGTCACTGCAGAGGCTGGAAAGCACTGTGACAGCACAGGGGACAGAGGAAAAGGAACAGAAAAACTGGGAACAAGCGGCTCGTACTTCAGAAAGAAGAAAAATAAAAAAGAGACTGGGAGCAGACAGTAGTAAGAAAACGAGAATGTTTATGGTTTGCCATTCTACCTGTCCTATCCTAATTCTCAACACTGGAATGTGTTATTTGGTTGGTACAAAAGACCAGGGGCAAAGGGTATTCACTTTTCTTGATGAACATAAGTCGACTCCATTGGTAGACATTTTCAGCCTTTCCCTCTTTTTACATATACTCTGTTTTGGGAGTGGGGGGGAAGAGGGAGGTGTTCCTCTTCAAAAACAATACTTGAGGATGTTGTGTACTTCAGAGTTTAATGCATCAGCTTTTCCTTCGTTAAAAGCTGGATTCAAAGTCCAAGTCCATCTCAAAGAAAACGAAATGTGAGTATCTCATCCTGTTCACTAGTAGCCCTCAAAAAAAGGAACCCAGAACCACAATGAAGCAGAAATTTCTGCCCAGACAAGTCCCAGAACTGGAAGAACAAGTGTGAGTGCTTTGAAAATATTTCAGTCCTGAGCTATATGTGGGCAGTCCAGCCAGCACCTGACTGTGGTGTATACAGCAGAGCCTGCTACCATTAACTACTCTGCTTATGATTAAAAGCACGATGTAGCATAATAAAGAAAACTGAATGAGGGAGGGAGAGAATTAAATTGCTTATGCTGCCACTTTGTGGTCTGAAACAGCATCTATTGCTCAATGCACCAATCTAGTTTACACAGCTTCCAGACTCTCATAATCCAGAGTCCTGATACTCCATGCAGAGACAGCAGAAAAAGAAAGAGTTGATAAGAAATCAAAATGGAAAGCCCATCTCATGTGAGTAGGCACAAAGCCTGAACTGCAATGCAGGCATCATCGAGTTCCCTAGGGAGGTATTCAACATTGCAGTAATAGTTAACATTTAAGGACAGTTTTCCTTTCTGGCAAAATCACGCTAGCACAAGAATTATTAATTTTACCTTCTTTTCCTCTTTTGTGTGTCTCTTGCTCAGCACCAGGTATATTATGAGCACTTCTGAAGAATACTTGCAGTGAACTACAGCAGCATTGACACCAAACAATGTTATTGAACAGCACTAATTAAAACCACTGACTGCTGCTGCAAAATATACTGAACTCAGGGTGGTTATCTTTCCATACCCAGTGGCAGAAACCCCAGAAATTTAATTCTGATGACTGACTGCTAACAACCAAAGCTCAGGCAGTTTTCAGAAGCAGATTTGACTTCGTACAAATCTTCCTAACACATACAGGTGACAACTGATCTGCAGAAACCGCTACACATTTACACCACCCGCACGAGAGAGAACCCTAAAGCGAGCCCAGGGGCGGGAAGGACGCAGTTTTGCTTTCTGCCGTGGTTTTCACTTTGTGCTCGAGAGAGGGGGCGCGACACGGGCGTGATGGGCGACGGCTGCTGGTGCTGCACGGGCGGCACCGTGCGAGGAGCCCCGACCAGCAGCAGGTGGAGCCCGGCCACAGCTCCCGCTCGGGAAACGATGCTCTTCCCTCTGCTCTGCCTCTTACAGCTGATTTTGACGAGCAGAAGTGGAGAATTGCATTATTCTGACACTGCAAAATTGTATTTACTTGTCCTAGAACTGTGTGGTACCGAGAATGAAAAATCCTGTAGCCAGCCACGGACGCACCAGAAATCTCACTCCCATGTTCAACAACTTCGCAAGGACTCCAGCCCAACAATTTAGACATAAGAGGTTCAGGCTACTTAGATAAGAATTTCCCAGCACCTGCATACACATTTGAAATTTATAGGACCAGAACCTCCGGAGAACATTTCAGACCTCAGGTCATGCGCACTGTATTTCCCTCCTGAAGGACTTCCTCTTCCCTACCTGAGCTCTGCAACCAAAGAGGAAAAGGAAGCCAACACTGGCTGTGAAAAGTCCTTGTACCTCTCACACAGGGCTCAGCTGTGTGCCCACACTGGGGTCTCTCCAGCACTGGAAGGCTCTCCCACCTGACAAGCGTGGTGATGCATGGAAAAGCTCAGGAGTCAATCCTATCCTAGCCTGTCTTGGCTTGCTCCAGGTGGGACCTCCAGAGTGGAAAGCCTGTTTATTTAGGCTGTTCAGTGTAGTTCAACCTGCTCTTTTTTCCCTTCCCAGGGGAAAGCACAAGCTTTCTACGACAAGCTGTCCACCCGCAGAGACAGAGCTGTTCTCCGGGGTATGAGAAGACATACAGAAGGCAAAAGGCACCTTCTGCCACATCAGGCACTCAAACCTTTCTTCATCCTCCTCTCCCTCCAGGTAGGGAGGAGCTGCTCTAGGCTCTCTGGACCTCACCTCACCTGTTCTTCCCTACATGTCTCTATTTTCTTTATCCCTAGTCTGTCTCATACCAGGCCACCTCAGGCTCCTTTGCTCCCTTCTGCAGAGGAGCAGGTAACTCTTCAGTCCCTGTTCACCTGCCGGGCTAGTATTCTCCCAGCCTTTTTCACACTGAGGGGAAGTGTCAGCTTTTCACCACACCTGGAAGTCCTGGGAGGCTCTTACAGAGACATTAGGGCTCTTGGCCTGCCAGAAGTTAGGTGCTTGAACTTACTCTTCTATATTTTTCTTCATCTGGTTAGACTCAGGTTTTGTCACTATTAGAATAGTACCAATCAGTAGTACAACACAAATCCATACACAGATAGGAACAAACTAATGAAAGCCCTGCCTGTAACAAGTTGATTTTGAGAACCCCACAGTAGATTCCAGAGGGCAAAGGCAGCAGCACGGTTCCCCCACTACACAGGCAGGTAGAATCTTCCTGTACACACATAAAGGCTCACACTGAACGTGTGGAATGAGATCAGCCCACTGGGGAAAGGCAGCAGTTGTCCCAAATTCCCAAGTTTTCTTCCTTCAAGAGGCGAAGGAAACTAGAAGGAGGAATCACAGAATCATTGAATGGTTTGGGTTAGACCTTAAAGATCATCTAGTTCCAACTTCCCTGCCATGGGCAGGGATGCCACCCACTAGACCAAGCTGGTCACAGCCCCATCCAACCTGGCCTTGAACACTTATAGGAAGGGGACATCCACAGCTTCTCTGGGCAACCTGTGCCAGGGCCTCCCCGCCCTCACAGTCAAGAAGGAAGTCAGTCACCTCATAAAATTTCACAGACCCGCTGACAAATTTACAAACCTTATGAAACAGGACTGTAATACCCCTGGTCCTGGAAAGGAAGAGTCAAAAAAGGGCCCTCGTTGGGTTTTCACAGGGAATGCCTGACCCATGTGGTGTGACATCGGATTAGAAGGCTGAGCAGGGTCTGCACCCACACACCCCAGTGCTAACTCAGTCCCCAGGAAGTGCATTAGCTCCAAGGTGCACCACATCAGAGCTGCCTCCTAGCAGAGGTAAGCGATGAGCACATACAGCTTTCAGAGCCAGCTTGGCCAGAACAGCTGCTGCACAGCTTTGCTTTTATGGCAGAGGCAGATCCTCAGAATCCGACTGTTCTCAAATCCTGATGCATATTATTGCAACTTGGGGAATAAATGTGAGGCAAAGGAAGGTGGGCAGCCAGACTTCCCCAGGCAGAGCTGACAAAGGAGCTGGATATCTGTTTTTCTCCCCAAATACACCAGCACTTTTTTACTGAAAGATAACAACTTTCCCTCCAAAAGAGTAGAAAAGATGAAGTTTTCTGACATATTGAAGGATGGGGCTCGGCAGAAGGGAAAAAACTTTGGACTGGATCTGTGCAAGTCATGAGTGATTTGGCAGAATTTCACTTGCTCAAACATTCAACTCCAGGTGAAGTGTATTGGGCATGAAGCTGAAATTCAAAACAGGGTAATAATCATCTAAAGCACAGTGTGTGTCAAAATATAGCATGTAAAAACATGCAAGATTATGCAACAGTACTCCAGAAAACACTTCCTCAATTTTTCTGATAGATTCACTTCTTTTGTGGGTCTTCCAAGTAAGAGAAGTCCACGCAGTCTTTGGTTTCCAGTCATTTATCAGCAGAAGGAATATCTTTTTCTATTACTAGAGAAAAATCCAAACCAAAAACGCACTCATGGGCAAACACAGCCTTGTTCTTTTCTTGCACTATGCCCATTGTACCAGCTGTGTGGCTGTGAGTGGCAGCAGTAAGTCATAAAATAACAGAAACATTTCCTCAGGCATCCTGAGGGAGTTAGGAGCTCCAAGGCAAACCACACGCTCAGTGGCTGGGGTTGCAGGGCTCCATCACAACCCAAGGAACAGCTCTGCAGCCAAAGCCAGCTCAGCACCATTTTTACCACTCCAACATTTTTGTCAGTCATCATTCTTCTTGCACAGGTAATCAAAAGTTCACACACAACTCTCCAGCCCTGTCCTCAGAAAGGGGCTGACACACACATCTAAACCACTGCTCTCTGTCACAAGGGAGGCACTGTAACAGCACCTCTTCCTCTGGCTTCAACCCAGAGCAGCTAAAGCTGATATTTCCTGTCTCTCGCTGTTCCCCTGGATCCCCTCCAAATTATTCTCTTTTTCGCTTTTTCACAATTTCTCTAAGCCCCAAAACCAAACTCAAAGTTTCAGCTTATTGCTCAAAATATAAAGCCTATTGCTCTGTGTCAAATCAGCTGCTTGATTGCCATCATGGTTGATAATTAGCTATTTGATTAACTGTGTCTGGACAGCTGCCATGTGGGACACTGTTCCATCAGGATTTCAAAACAGATTCCTACCTATTGCCTTGACTGGCAGAAATGGGCTGTCCATGAAGTTTTTCTGCAGGTGGGGTGGCTTTGCAATGCAGAAATGAGTTCCAGAAGTGCAGCTATGCCAGCACGTTATCTGTTTTTGCCATATTTACCAAACCAGAAAGGTAGCATCTGCCTGTCTTCTCTATTGTGTTTTTAAAAGAGCAGGCTAAGCAAAAACACCCCATAGGGTTATATTTGACCTCTTGTCTATCCTTCCTCAGAAAGTCTGACACTTCCACAACCCTATCAACAGTTCTGTTTTCCTGCATCCATCAGTGATGCTGTTTCAGTGGCAGCCTTGTCCTTTTCCAAGCAGGGGCCATTATGTCTCAGTTGTTGCAGTCTGTAGATCACTCCAAGTAGCCTCTGCTGGTTCAATGCACCAATATGTCCCTGCAACTTCTGTCAGTCGAAGGGTCACCGCAGCAGCTCCTCAGAGCAACATCAAGAATCCCTCCCCATCCAATATTTACTACTATGTCAGTATGAAATAGCTAAATTTTGTTGTAACCAATCGATTCCTCAACAGCTAAAAACCTCGTTATACTCAGACATGGGTCCGCTTGTCCATCCTCATCCCCTCTCACCTTCCCACTTCACAAACCACCCAGAACAGCCATAGGGAGCTGTCCATAACTGGAGGAACCACTCTGAGAACACTTTGCTGTGCTAAAAGACCTCCACAATACCCCTGGCAAAAGGAATAGCACAAGCAAGATGACTGCAAAAGGATAAAACTAAGAATTCTACCCAAAAGAGACACTGATACACTCCTACATAGGATACCACCTCCCACTGAAGGTTTCCCTCTGGCAGCTGGGCTGCTCCTGTCTTGGTTTTGACTGTAAAATCCAAACAGTTCAAGGAGTAATCAAAAAATGAGAACCCAAACATCACACTGTTCCACTGTTCTCTTCGGTTTCAAAGTGGAGGGAAGAAGGATTTCAGATACAAGTCCTGTCAGTGCTTCCTGTTAGTTAGCTTACATTTCTGTACCAAACTTCGTAGGAAAGTTTGTTCACATCCGTGTGCCGTGCGTGCCAACAGCTGTGCATCACTTGTCTGTGCTACAAGTCAGGACACACTAGCTCAGATTCAGCTTTAGGGCAGCACGTCTGTGGAGATTCTCTGACAGCTCACAGATCTGGAAAACTGAGGCCAGATTTGTCTACAGGACTCTGAAAAGCCTGACCAAGACACACAAATTGGTACTTCAAACTCCAGCACATGTGCACTGTGTCCTCTAAGGACCTGTCTTTAAGCTATCTGGATTAGGAGCCAGCAGTTTAGTACACTGTTCTTGGAAGAAGTAATCGAGGCTCTTAGACTCGGAGGAGGAACACAACACTTTTTTTTTTCAAGAGAATAAAAGGCACTGAGAGCATATTGGAGCTTCTCACTTTGAGCAATGATCTAGACATAAAACAAACACAACTACTGCTCTTCAAGTAGAACGCTTTTACCAGCCCTGCTATGTTTTAAGCCACAGGGACTTCATATAGATGAAAAACTTTACAGTCATCTCCTGCAGGGATATGCTTGATAACAAGCAGCATGCAAAAGTTGTCTTTGATATAAAGCTGTTTGTCTATGCACCAAGAAGAGAAGGATGATCTAAAAACCAGGCACCTGAAGAGCATGATCTGCTATTGAAACACCCAGATCATGAAGCATCCGTAGTCACAGCCTCCTTCATATTACTCAAAAGCAACAAGTAGATTCAGTGTCCTCTGCTGCTCAAAACACGAGAGCCTGTTTCCCATTTACACTTTTTATGATAATCTCAGTGATCATCAAGAGCCAGAACTGGCACAGTGGTTTCCATCCGTGCAGGAAAAGGCTGGCTGGAGTATCAAGGCCTGTGCCATGATTCAGCAAGAACAGAGAGGGCACAGTCACTGCAAAGCCTTCACTGGCAGCAGAATGAGCACAAGTAGAGCAGCTCTCTGTTTGCAAAGGCATTCCCAACACCTTTTCTCCCTCTGGTGCTGCCAAGGAGACAAAGCTGCTCGAGGAGGGTGAACTCATTCAGTTCATGCTTGCAAGCATAAACTGGAAATCCCAAGGGGGCAAAGTACCAACATCACACTTTATCAGAGCGACTCCTGCCTCAGGGATAGACACCGATAAACTGGTAACAAAGCAGTACAACATACACACAAGTCAGCACAGGGAAATACACAGTTCTGGTAATTTTAAGCAGTTAAATACAGTCTTCAAATTCTTCCCTTTCTTCCCATAGACTATTACAGTTTTGAAGTTTTCCTTTCCAGAGTCTGCGGACTTGTTCTCCAAGAGGATGGCAAAAATAACTCTCCTGAAAGCAGCTTAAATTTACAATGTAAAGATTGTATAACGTGTACGTTGTACAACAAGGCCTAAATATTTACAAATAGTTTTAAAATAATGTTATACCTCTGTATCAAAGACTGAAAGTGTCTAAGAGCAAGATCTGAAAAGGTTCAGTTGTTTCCAAGGCTGAATTCTTGCTTCAGTGGGGTTTAATAGTATCCCACTTGCAAGAATAAAGCCTTGTGTTCTGTTCCCCTTACTTTTGGGGCAAAAAAAGGTCCCTATTGATTCAGAAGTAAAAGTCTTATTTCTTCTTTCTTGAAAGCTTCATTTATGAGAATGACTGGAATAGGATGAATACTGTTCTCATAGAGCAAAGGTTATTCTACTTCCATGATTAAAAGTTTCTTTCAGAAAAAACAGTGGGACAGAGAAACTTTGTTGCCAATGTCAAACTTTTCCATAAATTTTACCTGTGAAAACCTGCAAGCCTGCCACTGTAAAAATGATAACTGCATTTTTAAACGTCGATAATAACATCGCTTAGATTTAGCAGCACTATACAAGAATGCACAAGAAATAGACATTTTCCTTAAAAGACCATTTTCCCCTGCTCCAGGCCCCCATATTCTGTGCTCCCACGCCTCAGGTGCTCTCGGTACCCAGGAACAGCACCCACTGCCAAGGGCCTCATGCAGCTCCTCCCTGTCCTCAGGGCAGGAGGGTGTCACCTCAGGATTCAGGTTACCCGAGGACTCGTTTCCAAGCACAAGTTATTCCGAAGGGTGAGATAATGTGTGAGGTGCCAGATCTGCAGAAGACAATAATTCGTGCTGATACTGAACGTTGGGCAATTTTTGTATTTGCTGTTGCGTCACGGTTGATGCCGAAGCTTTTTATGTTTAAATAATTTAGGCTGTTCATAAATTCACGCTGAGAATGAACCAAGCATAGAAATGATGCCTGTTAACCCCCCACTGCTGAAAATAGTCTCTTTTGAAAATCATATGTAAATTGTCTAAATATGTCAGCAGGAGAAATTGTTCTTTCTTAACAAACTTTGGGTCAAATTTCATATCAGCAAGTGACTTGTGCCTAGAGATGCTTTCTTTACTTCAACCTAGCATTAGTTCCTCATGCCCAAAACTGTGTATTTACTTTTGTTCAAGAAACTGATCAGATTGAAAAAAATGTCCCTGTAAAAAGAAGCAGGACACATTTCAACAGTCTAAAATGTTTAAAGCTGGAGGAGTTATGTATCACCCATCACAAGAAAAGGCAGAATAAGTATATTCATCTCCAAAATGAGGAAAAGCCTCGCTTCTAACTAATCTGACACAGAACTTCTAACTGTGTAAAAATTTCCAGTACAAAATATTGAGAATGAGCTCTCCAGAACACTACTGGACATAATCTTGTCAACAAAAAGTATTTCCTGAACATTTCTGACTCGGGAAGTAATCTCTGGACTTGCACAGAGATCTCAGCTCGTGTCGTTCTTTGCATGAAGCACTGGTGTCAACTCCTTTGAAGCACCAAATTCCTGGAGTCAAAAACATGTGGAAAGTTTGCCCTTAAAACAGCAGAGGTGTATCAAAATAGAAACAGAAAGTGTGAGGAGGGGGAATAGGAGGATGATAGTCCCTGGCACTGTGAAGTAAAACTAGAATTCATGTATTTTCAAGTGGCACCTCACAAAGTATCAGCCCAGACCCAGTGTCAAACACAAACCCAGAACAAACACAACTGACTGACAGACCATATGCCACTATTTGCTTTGGAGTTCCACAAGTGGGGTTTAAGATGAGGGGTTGAATTCCCTCTAGGATAATTGTGTTCTACACTGACGTCTAATTCTCCTGGCAAGACATGCAAATATTTAGCATGCTAGTTAGGGATTTTAGAGGTATTGCTTAGGCAACAAGAGCACAGCAAGGAATGAGAGGCTGCATCACAGTCCATCCAAGCTGCAGCTGGAGTAAAAGCGCCTTTGTTGTTACCCTGCCCTGGGGTGGGCACAGGTTTGGGTGCTGCTTAGCCCTGCTCTCTCTCCAGTATTGCAGCTGTTCTTCGTGGCATCCTCCCTGCTGCCTCACAGGCACCAAGGTGACATCCCACTGGCATCAGTCCACTCCCTGTGGCTGGCACAGGGAATACAACCCAGGGCTAGAACAGTTTCTGGAGTGGAGCTTCACCTGGCCCTGCGGGACACAATCCAGCTGTGCACATCTGCAGAAAGGCAACCCTGGCTACTCCTCAGTTGCTCACTGGTAGTGTCTAAATACTGATACAAAGAAGAAGTGACTAAATTTGATGTATTAAAAAGCAGATGCCGAGAGTTTGGCAAGAGTCAGACCTTTGTGCTACAGTTAATGACACGATTCTCCATGGATTTCTCACAGTCCCACTCCCTCCTGCCTTTCAGGCCAGCTTCCACATTATCACCCTTCTGCCCAATGCACTGCCCCATGATGACACATGCTGCATCAGCTAATTTTCAGCTTGCAAATGCAGGTTTCCTCCTAGATGTGGGTGGTCTTGGCTTTTGTCTCAGCTTTGAAGAGCCTGGTGCTCATTTGCAGGCAACCAAAGTACTTGGAACTGTTCGTGCAAATCAGATGCAGCCCTGAATGGCTGCAGAGAGACCACGTGGAAAAGTGTTTCACCAGTCAGGTCTTGCTCATTGCTTGCAAGCCTAGTGGGACAACCTGCTGTTTTAAAGGAAGGATAAAATAAATCTACTCAGGAGATATTTTTTCAGATCTTATTAAGGCTAGCTTTTTGCCAAAGGGTTTATGATAGACGAAATGCAGCTCAGTCTATTGAGAGCACATCGCCAGGTACCTGACGAATTGCTGAAAGATGCAACCAAACCAACAAGTCTATAACTCAACGTCAGCAGTTAAAAGGATTTCGCTTGTGAAAATGCTCTGCACAATAAGGAGGTGCACAAGCCAAAATGAAGCAAAGCCTTTTGCTCAAGGTAATTCTTGAGTAGTCACTGGAGTGCTGCTCCACTCTTACGTAGCTCTACACTGTTTTCACTGGGAGAATTTTCTCATAGCTCAACATGGGATTGACAAAACCTCGAGAACTGCCAAGAGGCACTGCACTGATTCAAAAAGGTAAGGCACAGACAGAAAGGGAGATCAAACCCAAAGCCTGAGACAGACTACCATCCTTATTTGTCTGGTTGAGTTTTGATACAGAAAGACAAAAAATGCGTGGATATAAAACTTATATTCTCAGGTGATAGAAACACACCATCTTTTATTTCATCTAAAGCCCTCTTCTTCTAAAACTCCTAGTTTTAGCAAACAAAATGAGTTTCAGTTTGGTCAGATATCTCAGTAAAACCAAGTGTAAAGCATCAGATTGTCCCTTGCTCACCCTTACAAAAAACCAAATAGGCTCCCATTCAGACAAATGTCTCTCAAGAGTGTTTGAAACACACAGCAGATGTTGCCCAAGTACAGTTGATTAGAAAAGTCCTTAAGAATAAGGAAGCCTTGATGCCTGTCTTCCCTTTTCCCATAAATCAAAAATAATAGCATTGTTAGCAACTTCACAGTTGAGAAAAGTTTAAGTATGAAATTAAGTATTTGTTTCTTAGTCCTGAAAGCAATTCAAAATCCAGCCTGTTTTTGAAGTTCCAATAATACCTTTTATTAATATAACAGGTATGCTATAGATTAAGAATTATGTTAATGAAATATAAGGATTATGTCACACTGTGTTATGACTCCTTTTTATATTATTAGCAATATAGCTTCATGCATTTCAACTAAACACTTTTTTTTAACATAATTTATCTGTAGATCTAGGTTGTTCTTCAGCTAGTTTAAAGTTAGCAAATCTTTAAAAGTGTGTTTTCCTGCTATGTCCTTCAAACCAAAAGAGGCTGAGGAACTCTCACCTACCAAGGACAGGTAAACAAACAAGTAAGTGGACAAATGTAAGAACTGGGCAAATAAAAACTACCTGAAAGATTTCACTCCTAATGGTTTCCCAAGTCTGGCTATAAATCAGAACAGATTGCCTGTGGCACCTCTGTGACAAGACCCAGTCTCCAAAACAAGATCGAGAGATTATCTACATGACAAAACAAGATGTGCTTGAGTCTTACGCTCCATAAGAAAAGCTAATCTTTATTAATTAGTTGTCATGGAAACTCAGCCTTAGGAAAGCTATGAATGATACACCGAGATCAGATATAAATTGCTTTTACAAAAGCCTTCATCGTGATTTGGATAAACAAACAGTAAGCAAGGTGAAAGCTGGCCTATTTCAGAAGTCCTGCTGAGAAACAAATGCCACAGGGCTCCAAAAACAAACAAACAAAACAGAAATTCATTAGAAAAAGTTTAAAACACTGCAAATAACAGCTATGACAGTTCTTTCAGGCTTTCTGGCAGAGAGCTGTTATATTGTCTTAGGAATGATGGACAGCTGAAGGTATCAAACCAGCAAGAGCAGGAAGGAAGCAGCACTCCAAACACAGCGGGTGAAGGCCCGTGCTCTTACCGCCTGCTGGGTGATGCACTGCCAGAGAGAGGCCAGGTGCAGGGTAGGAGGCCAAGGATTTTAGCAAGACTCTTAAATTATTTCTTCACGTAAAGTAAGACTTCCAGGAGTACGTAATTCAAGCTGACTTTGGCTTCTTTTCCTCTTTTCAGAGCTGTTTATGTACAGGATGCTGCTCCAGGAGTTTACACCTCACAGCCAAGAGAAGAAAGATGCACAAGGCTGACGTCCCCCGGCACGGAGACACCCCACGGCATCAGCAGAATGAAGCTGAACAAAGCAGAGTGACAGCCCAGAGCCCGCCGGATCCAGCTGAACCCGCCGAGCTGGCAGAATGCAATGGGCAGCACTGAGCTCTCACCAGCGAGATAAAAAAGAGCTGAGGAGGCAAATCATCTGATTTCTACACGGGGCTCATTTCTCCATTTGCTGTTGCATTTGGAGGGCAAGAAAAGGAAGAGGGAGAGGCACAAAAATTTTCAGGCATGTGGTCGATTCCTCTAACACGGTGTTATCAGCTCTGTTACACTGGCAGCAAACCCAGAAACAAAATCCCAGCCTGTGGAGTAATGCAAGGCCATGACTGCACATCTCCACAGCAACAGCCACCGCTCTGGGACTGCAAGGCCCCGTCTCTGGCTCTCCCACAGACAGATAGGATTTGTTCTTTGAACCTTATTTGGATGCAGAGGTGGGTTACAGCAATGCAAGACTGTGTACGTTGTGTGTATTACATATTTACATACGTTATTATGTGTATATTATAACAGCAGCCCAGAGTGACCAGCTTTGCTATAAACTTATAAAGGGAATTTTACAAGTAATTTCCACGTTCATTCAGGAACCACATAGCATTAAGAAAAGGATTATTAAATGTTCTGTTCCATTAAATGGATCAGAAAACTATTTCATTTTATAAATGAGTGAAAAGTAATCAGATAGTTTGATTCTTCCGAAGGTTATCAAAACTGAAATAAGGCAGCATTTACATGTCTTCTCAAATAAATCAGCCAGCTGTTCCAGAATGAAATAAAATGAAATGAAATGAAATGAAATAATAAAATAAAATAAAGTAAAATAATATCCCTACAGCTGGCTCAGGAGGTGTTAATGTCAAAATTCAGACCGATTTTTCTTGCACCAGTTGCAGACACAAGCCAAAAGCAGGGTGGCAGCAGCGTGGGAGCACAGGCATGGCAGCAGTGGCTCCATACAGGCTCAGTTCTCTCTTTTACCCAGGCACAGGAGCAGCTTTTGCTGGGCCATCAGTCCCTGAGCTGTCCCATTCTCCCTCACTGTGGGCAAGAGAGGTGGCTGGGGTGATACTGCGGGGTCTGCACCTCCAGAACAGGCACTCCCTCTGAAGGCATGGTTGTCGTCACTGTAATTGGTGACAAATATGTAAAGCCACCCGTCTCAAAAGAGTCTCCTGAAGCTGGAATGAATATTTTTACCATGGGGTGTCTGTTAAGATTCTATTGCCGGGGGATTATGGCACTTGATTAACTGAAATCTAGAATAAAGAAAGACGTGTCAGTGTTGATAGGGAGGGTTGGCACGGTTGCATACGGAGCTGAATGAACTCAAACCTACAGAAACTGCCATCACCTACCAGCACGTGCTGCAGACAAAGTCTGTGTGCTCAAAAAGTGCCATAATTCATAGTGAAATGGGATCTGGTAGTGGCTGAAAGCCTGTAGTAATCTGCAGCACTCTGGAATAACTTTGTGCCTGATAAAAGAAGAGGATGAAAGATACGTGCCTTAGCCATTTGGTGATGATTATTTCAGCCTGCTGGTGATTTCAAGTGCAATCCAGTTCCTTTCACTGCTTGAGAGATACCTGCACACCCTCTGGCACTGGGTGCAGTAGTTAGTTACACCACCCAGAGCAAGCAAGCTAGCAGACAGACCTGAGACAAATCTACCAAAGGGAGAGTGTTAATTGAAGACAGAGGGATCCTGTTTATTAGACAGCACAAAAGACTGACTTTGAAAAGATATTATTACCCTTTACACTTGATTCAAACTATCTCAATGCCTTTCCATCATTTTATACAATTCCTATTATAGAAGTCTCTAAGACTTTCCACTCATGGAACTTAATTCTCATGAAAATAAGTAAAGAATATCCCAAATACCATTTAATGACATATATTTGCCATTTAAATGTCAAAGTAAAAATTGGAATACATATATATATATATATATAAAAAAGCTAGAATTTGAGAAGCAGACAAGAATTCAATCCTTCTGTATTCTACAGCAGCTTACCTTCACTATAGGACACACTGTGAAAAGAAGGACTTTCTTCCTTTCCCAGAACTGCAGAAATACCCATTTCGAACCCAGTCTTAGTTTGTTAATTTCTGAATATTCATCTGAAAATACGTCAGATTCTTTTTGTTGTTGTTGTTGTTGCTTTTCAAAATATGTTTATTAAAACTTTGGTTTCTTCATATTATTGGTTATTTGCTTCTTAAATTACTATACTTGACCTCTTTAATAAGCCACAGGGAATACAGAGGGCTTGATGCTCACCTGCCACAGAGAGACTTGGTGAAGCTGTACTGAAAACTGGAAAGGCCATATTCCAAGTTTGATTAGAAAGCTGACTACTGAAAATGCTAAATCTCAGCCAGTAGAGAGAGCCACGCTCTGCAAGCAAGGCTTGTTTGAGGCCCTCCATGACCACAAAACTGTTTTAAAAGGAGAATCTGCTAGTACCAGCAAGCAAAGCTGCTTATGAGACCCCACTGAAGAGGAAGAGCACTTGCCCTGTTTTACAGAAAGGTCACATATATGACCAGGTAACATTTCCCTCAGAGTTAAACACTGTCCTGGACTTGCCAAGTGCATCTGTGGCAAGCCTACCACGGGAGATTTCCTACAGTAACAGATTGCTCATTAGCCCCCACCTATTTAGCATCAGTGTAGAAAATTGGCTCAGCGGAGGGGTTTGACACAGAGAAGTGTTAGAAGAAGGAGGAGGAGGAGTCATCATTCATTGCTGGAGCAAGGCTTGCCTGAATTTCCACCTTCAATCTTGGAAAGAGAGGACCCCGAAGAGCGAATCAGAATTTCACCTTATTTTTATGTGTGTAATCTGAAAGATGCTGCTTCAGCTGTGAAGCAGCTCAGCTAATTTTCTAAAATGCCTCCAAAGGCTCCAACCCCAGTTGGCTGAGGTGCCAGGAAGAAGGCTGACCTAGCCAAGGAGCACGTGCATGATGCAAGGCACTGTTCATAATTTTAATCTTCTTCCATTTTGCATAAAGCCACAAAAACATTGTCATTGGCAATTAATCTGATGCAAATTCCTGCCTTGTCTCCTGGGATTTTTATTCAGGCAATAACTCTTGTGGGGTCAAAAGTTGAATCTAAGGCTATGTATACGTTCTGGTAATGTTTAACTTTGTGGTATGTTTTAATCATACAGATTTTCATGCTTCATGTATAGGCTGTGTACAGGGTGAAATCCTTTTCATAAGGAACACTATTTAAGTGCTGCTAGATTGCAATCATGTTAATTGAAACTCTGTTTATCTAAGTAATTACATACTCATCTGTACGACCTCAATAATGTTACTGGAATTTTCTCAGCAGCAAGATCTATTCTAGATGTGCAGGATTCCATCTCTGAAGGCAGAAGAAAATTGTGACTCCCAAGCAGCCTGAATTCTTTGGAACACAGCCAACAATGTCATCATTCTGGTGATTTGGGAAACTGTACCAATGGCCAAATGGTACCAAAGGCCACTTTGCCGGAAATCTTGATCTCAACATAACACAAGCTTTGATTACACAAAAGCTGACCAAGACTTTCAGGACTTTTCCCTCACTTCTACCTGTAAGCAAACCATTCTTCACTCTCAGATATCACTTTTCATGTGTGCTCTCTTACTGGGCCAAGTTGGTGGGTTGGTTGGTTTTTAGGTTTAGGTTTTTGGGGTATTTTTCTGAATTGGACTTGATGATCCTTGTGGAGGCTACAAACAACGTGTGTTGTCACATATAGAGGTGCAAAATGCAACTGATCCTCGTGGCCGAGAAGTCAAAGTGATTTTCAGTTAAAGGTCTGAGCAAATGGATCTTTTTGTTAATTCCTGTCAATGGAGCCATTATAATTGTAACCACTGCCACACTTTTAACCATTGTTACATTTCCACGGCTATTCTCTGCAATGTAAGTCATGGATCTGCCCTGCCTTAAAATTGACAGTCATTAATATATACTGAAATAAGTATTAATTGCAAATGTTAATAATTTGGATACAGGATTTGCTTCCACTCTCCTAGACTGATAATAGCACTCTCATATTGAGGATGAAGACAATCCAGCTCCTGCAGCAGTATTTCAGATGAGGAAGAGTGCGTGTGCATCACCCCTTTTAATGTACATACGTGCAGGCAGGTTAATCAGGAATTACCTGGCTGCCATAAATTCCAGTTTCTATTACTGTCAAAGATGCATTAGTGCTTCAGAGACTCTGCCGTTTCGTTATTCAGATACTTTGCATACAAAGCAATACTACCTTTCTCTTTATATGCCCTTAAGCCTCTTCCAGGAAAAAATGCATTCCTTCCTTAAAACAGTCAGAGCTCATCTGACATCTTGTTTCCTGACCCAATAACTACAGTTGATCCAAACCTCATTCCTTTTTTCAGCCAATAGTCTTTTCAGGCTAATTTTAATCTTCCGATATGTGAACTCTTAGATAAACCTCACCAATTTATTTGCTTTTGATATAGAAGTGGACATCTCCTCTACCCTCATCTGGTATCATGTTCTTTCCCATATTACAGCATTTTTTTCTGCATGAAGGCTGCCCATTGCCATGCACTGTACAGCATTTTTGGTTTAGGAAAGTGCAAGATAACTGTCTGGGTTGAGGAATTCCCAATCCTGATGGTTTGCCATACACTCTGCAACTTAATTCAGTATTGGGAAACAATGTTTTTTAGATGGAAGCCATTGCAGGAATAAAATGTACGAATTTCCATTCTTCCTTGTATCAAAGCTATTATTTGAAAATTTAACTCTGGCCATCATATTGCTTGTCTCAGTGGAAAATGTGCTTCAGTCAAGGCATGCTACTTTCTGTGGACAAAATTTAGAGTTTGTGGTTACCTCAGCTGAAAAGTATTTGTCTACAGTTGCTCCAGTCCCCCTGAAAGCAATACCTTCACAGAGGCATTTTATTCATGAATCTGTGCTCCTAAAACAGCTGTCTTTTAAAAAGCACTTAAAAACTCCAGTAAAATTTATTTTGTATTTTTGCAAGAACAAATATTCACAGCATTGACTGTAATACCCATTCTGCATGCCAATACAACCCAGGGGTTCTTACAAGCATATCTGCAATCATTCAAATTTGTTGTTTTGCATATTGAATGAGACATTAGCAACCTTCTTTAAGTTTTTAATGAAGAGGTGTGTATTCTGGTATTACTTGCAGAGTTGTTACTCAGGTAGGATGAGTTGCTGCAGACATTACTGTAAGATCTAAGCTGACATTCTGGGATTGTCACTTTAGCTCCAGCTCAGTTCTGTCTTGGTTTAATTTATGCTACAAAAAGTTCATTAACGAAACATTGACAGTCTTCTTCAGCCAGTTTTGCAAGAAAGCAGTTCCCAGCCGGCAGAAATGTTCTGTTTGTTCCTGATACTTTTTGTTGCTATTTAGAAAGCTGCAGCATCAGTGCACAGAAATCCCAGAGTACAGGATGACCTCGCTAGCCAGGAGATTGGAACCTCCACACGCTCGCGGGGTGCCAAAGATCAGGTTAAGATACCTGTGTGGCATCTGCCTGCCTGACAGCTGAGCCTGCTTAAAGACCACATTCGTACACCACATCATACAGATCAGATGGCAAACAACTGATAAACACATTTAGAACAGCTCCAAGTTACAGTCATTCCTGAGTTTTAGGCGAAACCTAAATTATCTGCATAAAACCTAAAAATACCCACAGTCATTATTCAGCCAAATCTGTTACAGTCAAGGCACGGCCCCACGCAGCAGCAATGTTACAACTGCACGCAGCAGAACCAAGGCTTCTGCAGATAACAAGGTACATTTTCAGCGAGAAACATTCTGACTTTCCAAGGGCATGTCCAACCCAGCAGGGTCCCTGCCTCTGTTAAATGTCTGGCACAGGTCCAACCGAAATCAGAACTTTTTTTTAGAAATCTCTGCTCTTTCACTTGAAGGGGAAAAGGAGCTGACCCTCAGAGCAGAATAACCAGACAGTATTTAGTGTTCATTTCATAGGTATCTTAGAGGGGCCAGTACCGAGACTAACAAAGATTAGCCCAGCAAAAAGACTGATGGTCACAAAAAAGGAACTAAACCACAAAGTTTAGGTGGGAACCTAAACTTTCAGGATAGGTGAATATCCAGTGTAAGACCTAAAACTAGTACAAATGCGGTCCTTGATTTCTAAAGTCAGAACAGAAGTTCCTGCAGAGAAACACATATATTGTGCACAAACTTCTCAGTTAAATTCGTGTAAGTGCAAGTTTGGCACGTCGCTTAAGGAGAAAACCAGCAAAGTTTGGTTCAGATCCAAAGTCAAAGCTGGATGGGCTGCAAATCTAACCAGGGAGATGACACAGATTTCTGGGCAGAATTAAATGAAAGTTATGGCCAAGGAGAGAGAAATGTACAACACTTTGGATGCAGAATCCGATCCAAATTTAGGATGTTCCACAGCTGTGCAATAGTGCTTCCTAGGACAGCAGCAGCAGCAGCAGGGCTCCCAAAATCTCTGCAGCTGGTGACACAGCCATCCCTGCTCAGGCATACACTGGCCTTTCAAAGTGGCCAGGAACTGTTTAGCTGGTATTAGTGGCCTGGAGCTTTGGTTCAGGGAGAACAATAGGTGTACTATTTTAGAGGCATTAAAGGTATTAGTGGCAAATCTGCATCGTGCCTTGTTTACTGCTGTACCAGTGGCATGAGAGAGGAATTGGAAATGACTGCAATAGGCTGCCTGTTTTGAAATGCTGCATGCCATAAGCGAAAATATGATTCTTATTGTGGCCATCATTATAAAAAAACAGCAGTATTAATCAACGTCTTCTGGTTTTAAAATTAAAGGAAGCAAGGAGATGCTTCCATAAACTTTGCTGTCACACTTCTCAAAAAACCAACTAATTATGGCTCATGTGAGCTATTTATATGGCTTTTCATTCAATAAGGAGTTGCACTTTGATTTCTCATATTTTCAGTCAAAACCAAATATTTTAATGTCAAGTGAACAGTAACATGGAATATTTTAATTAGAGAATTACTGAAATCAGTAAGAAAAACCAGCAGCTCAGACCCGTGCAATCAGGCATTGACAACAACTCCAATACCTGTTTCCATTTCTCTCGGGAGAATCAAAGATAAAAATATTAGGCCTTTAAACTGATTATTATGCGAGACAAAAAACCTAATTGGCCAAGATATAACAATCAACCTTCTAAGATCAGATGTGCATGCAATTTTGTGTCTGCTTGAAAGGCACCATGATGGAGTCTTATGCTGCAAACTCAGTCCTGTGCTAGGAAAGCCTTGAACCAGACACAAACGGGGGCAGGCAGAGGGTCCTGAGCTCCTTCCTACCAACTCTGCCTCACGGTCTTGCCCCCAGCTCTAGGGAGTTTATGCTATTTTTTTCATTTTTATTTTTTTTTAATTTACAGGTTTATTCTATTTCCACTTCCTCCTTCTCCTCCTATCAGCAAAGGTGCTGATGCAACTTCCAGAGAAGGACAAGAGGCACCACAGTAGCTCTCCCACAGCAGCATTTATCCCAAAGCCAAGGGCAGGTTTATTGCTGTTTGGCCCAGCCTACTTTTTCTTTTCAGTCAGATGAGGGTGATACTTTTAAAGTTCTCAGGCGTGGACACAGGGATTTTAGTAGCTAAAATCCTATTGAGAAACGTGGCTGAGGCCTCAGACTGCATTTCAAGCTATCTGGGTCATTCTAACGTGTCACAAGAACATCAGAGAGCAGCATGGTATGCACAGGACCTCTAAAATTCAGCTCTAGATACACTGTGTTTTGGCCAGCTTTCACTTAAGAGCTTTCTATTTCAAGAAAAGTTAACAGAAAACAATGAAGAAACTGGCATTGGAATAGTGTTAATTTTTCCTCCATTTCAGACATAGTTTGACCAGCTTAGCTGACTGTTAGATTTAAGTCAATGAATGCAGAATGAAACTCATAGACATGAACTTTCTCAAACTGAAACCAACAGAGATGGCACAAAGCTGTTACATTAAAATGATTCAGGATGAGTCCAGTAATCATCACAACACAGTTGACAGCTAACAGTTTTACTCAGTCCTGTTTCTTTCAAACTGATGACTGTAGATGTAGTCTTTATGGAAAAATATACTCTTGTAAGTACTGAGAAGTACATGCTCTCCCACGTTGAAGTAGGATATTTACATACACTTTAGCAGCATGATTTATGCTAAAACTTTTGAAAGTCAAGGCTTGTCATGTGATAAAACAGCAAGAATGCAACTATGATGAGTCAATAGCCATATCCCAGTAACAGAGAAAAACCTTCCCATTGTATTTTTCCTGTCCCTCACTTTTACCTCTCAAAGAATGCAGTGTTTAGAGTAACAATGTAATTCAGAAAAAAACTAAGTAGATATTTTCAACCCACATGTAAGCAATTTTTTAAGATCAGCTCTATGCAATGTCCCCAAGGAAGGCTGCTGAAAATGGGATTCACCTCCTTAGGAGTTGTACTGGTTTCCCATGAACAATCAGGTGGTTGCAGGTGCTAATTGTAGCTGTATATCTTAGGACCAAAATGAAGCTTTTTCTCATATTTGTTTCAAACAGCAGTTGGCCTCCACAGAGCAGCTCTGCGTTGAGATCCACTGCTGGCTTTCCACTGCAGCTGCAGTCCTGCAGCATACTTTATCAAGAAGCAGCTTGGCATGCAAATGTGCAAGTGACAACATAATGGGAATCTGGAATTCATCTCATCACAGTTATTCCATTCCTTCAGCATTTTTCTTCTAAGTTAGCATAAATTCTCTATTGAGCTTCAAATCCTAACATTTTGGATCTCAGAATAATCCAGTATTCCCTAATCTGATTAAACATTCATTCCTTTTGACCCACACCTCTCCAAATGATCACAGTGCACACTTCTACCAGCCCACGCTGCAGCCGCACCACGACTGAGCTGTAACTCTGAGCAGGGTGACACAGCTGGGACTCAGATCTCACACAGCTATCACAGCCCGACAGCAGGCAGCAGCACAGCCTCTGTCACAAAACTTACCTAGACTCACAGGAAAAGGAACTGTCCCCAGGGAGTTACATACCCATCACCGAATATTAGATATTTGGTCTGGTTGTTTCACACGGACTTACACTCATTGGCAACAGTTTATAATGTATTTTGTAACTAAAATGTTTTTAAGTATGTTGGTGTTCAATTGCTCAATTTCGTACGTTTATAATACAACAAACACTTCAGGAAATCATAATAAAATCAGAAGTTAAGATTTGGGTTTGTCTCATAAAGTGCATCTTTCACTGCTAACAACTCCCTGTTGATGGATGTAGCTTACACCATAAATTTTATGGTTTTCATCATATGAGGATCTCTCAAACCCACAACAAGTGTTTCTTTTTTATGATAGCTGAAAACAAGCAGTGTGTACAAATCAGATGTTAACACAGCAAAGCAAATTGCAAACCTGGTGAGTGCGTTTGCTTCCTGGGCATCAGTTCTCAAGAAAACTACATTCTACACTCCTGTACAAAGTCTCCAAATCCAAGTTTCTCCCTTGTCAAAACAAAACCAAACCAAACAAACAGGAAAAGTTTGAAATCGCTTACCTTGAAGAAGCTCCGAAGAAAATACATTATGCTTAGCATTTTGGAAGGTTTGAAGTGAAGAATTGTTCAGTCTTTAGAACATCCAAGGCCTGGGTGAATTCCTACACTCCTGCTGTGTCTTTAGTTACATGCTTTCTTGTTGCTATTTTGGACAGTCTTAGTACAAGGGAAGCATATGAGCCATGCCAGGAGCTTATGCTAAGGAGTTGCATAACAATTAGGGCTTATCTGTGCTGCGCCGTGCAGTGCAGCAATGCAAACAGGTTTGTTCACAGTTTACTAGCCCCAGAACACTTCCACTAGGCATGCCCAGAATGATGCCATTGTATTTGCTAAGGAAACTAAAGCTATTTGTGAGTGCCTCTAAAAGAACTGGAACTACAAAGGGCAGCACATGTTCCCGTACATCCCCCCCAGCTTTTGCTTTTGCCAGCTCCAAGTTCACCCAGCGAGTATTGCGCTTGCTGCAGCATTTTAAAAGCAAAGGCTCCCACACTGGGAGCTTTCTAGCTGCTGTCTTTAAAGGCAAGGAAAAACTGCAGAACAAGTCTTTTGAAGTGCAGACAAGTAAACGTAATTTCACTTTCGTCTTCTTTCTCACTTAACATGAAAGTCCCCTAACATTTACTTGTGCTTCAGTAACATTCAGCAACGCGGAGATGCAATTTATGTCACGTAGCAAAGAATCTATCGACATTTAGTGGCCAGGCCTGAGAGTTATGCAAAGTCTTCTCACACGGTGCACTTGGAATTAAAGGCAACTCCAGAGTGCAAGCAAGTTCTCAGAGGGGGATCACTCTGCAGTACAGCAACTGTCAGGCACAGCCTGACACTGCGAGCTCTCACTTATTTTTTAATCTAGCTATGGCTTCTATGTGAACTACCAAAATCCTTCCACCAGGAAGAGGTGTTTCAAGGGGTTGTTGCAGAGCAGCTTCTGGTGCTCCACACTGCTGGCACAGGGAAGAGAGACAGAGAGATGTGCAGTGCCCCCAGCACAGCAAGGTGGGAGGGGGACTCTGTCCCCCGGCGTGGCTGATGCCCCAGCACTCACCCAGGACTAACACCAGCTCTGAGGCTGGATTTGCTCTTTGACTGGCCCTGTGCAATTCAGGACCTCTGGGCCATCATCCCTGGTAAGCACAGCCCCACTTTGGGCTTGCTGTGCTGCAAACCCCTCTGCAGCCCCCAGCAGCCACTCTTCTGGTTAGCCCATTGCCCACAGGAATACTGATGGTTGGCTAGTACACGTAAATCAGATTTTTTCATGCAAAAATCAAATCTTTTACATCAGGAAGCCATAATTGGCCACGTACACAATTTTTCTGCCACTGTGGGAACTGCATGGGTTAAGCATGCACAGTCACACAGAAGGGCACACCTAACTTGTTAGAAACCAGGCCAATAATTTCTAAATTGCAACACAAGGCAAAAATGCAATATCATCTGTGGTTTGATCTGCCAAATGACAAAACTGCGTCAGTGAAGTTTGATCCTGTCAACTCTTACGATTTCATGGACAACAGCAGTGTTTTAACCTAAATCTTAGCTCTAAAATATAAGCATATGTCAATATTATAGACATACAGCAATCTTTTAAAGTAGTTTTTTGGCCCAAATTATGGAAGGAAAACTCCAGATAAAAATTCTAAAAAGTCTCAAAACAACTAAAAATCCAATATTAGTTTTCCAAAATTCTCTTTGGAGGAAAATGGGCCTGGCTCATGATTTTTCAATGCTTCGATTTGTTAATATGTAAGTTTAATTTATTTTGAAAGACTGCTTTTTATGATTTATTCTGAAATTACTGTCACTCTTTTAAAACCTGCTCATTCAAGAAGTGGCAGGCACACTTCTTTTTCCTGCATGCCTCTCCTGGTATTGACTCAACAGGTTGTGCTCACAGGGTTCAGGTGAAACATTCTCTGCCCAAGCCCTGACATCAGATTCTAAGCAGAAGGAAATGCCCACTGGGAAAACTCCAGCTCTGCGGTGCCTTGGCATTTATTTTTCACAAATGAAAAGGAAAATAAAGCTTTATTCACATATGAATTAAGGGCTTTTTAAGAATAAATGTATGTTGAAAGGCAGGTTTTTGCTGCCTGATTTTTATCTACAAGTATTTCTAATTTCCGCAGAAATGTCTCTTGCAAACAACATGCCAAAGCAGGCCATTGCCCAAAGGACTTGACTCCCCTTTCCATTGCTTATCTTTTCTGAAATTAAGGTTAAAGTTCAGCTGTCCATCTCCACCCTGTTCTTCCATGCTTTACTCATTCATGGGCTAGAAATAAGGATGTTCCTTGTGTAAATCAGCTGGGACCTTTCCCTCAGACTGGTACATTTCTTGGGCTGGCTCAATTCACCACACAGGATGCGCAAATTGCATAGTATTCCCTTAATCTGCAACTCCTCGAAGACAATTGGAACTCTGCAGGTCAAAACTCCAGAAAAAAATTGCAATAAACTTTCTAGCAATCAGGCCTATGTGATTCTGCATTTATCAGATCATTATGGAGGTACCTAAGTCCTTTTACAGCCCTGAAAAACACTGGTCAGACCAGGTGCCCTGGTACTGGGTGGTGGGGAGGTCTCTCTGAGGGGAAGGGGCTGCTCTGTGCCAGGCACAAACCCTGGTCCCAATTCCCTTACTCCAGTCAGGGGAGAGGTGGAGAAGCTGGGAGGGAAGGAGTGAACATCAACTTTGGGGGGATCAAGGGAGAGGTGGGGGGAAGGATTTCCACTCTGTCTTTGTTTCTCACCATATCTCACCATTTTTCTCAAAGTTGAGTCTGTTTTCCCTATGATGGTAATTGTTGAGTGTCTTTATCTCAACCCATGAGCTTTTCCATCTTATTTTCTCACCTATCCTGTTGAGGAGGGGGAGAGAGAGTGGCTGGCAGCTGGGCCATGTCAAACCCACCGTGCACCATGACTACACACAAACCCCAAAGCATTAGAGACGACCTGGAACCTTATTTAATCTGGGTTACGATGTGTGCAAACACCTAAAAGATTTTCTTTCCATTTTAATCCTATATGTAATGAAGTCCTTGACAGTAACTTTGATTTGTAAATCTATAAAAAGCTGTCTGATGCCCAAAACTTTACATTTTCCAGAATGCCAGCCTACTGCTGATAGACTGGCTTTTTTCGTAGCTAACCTCTCACAGATTTATCCCCTCCCTTTAAAAGCAAACAATGTGGAGTTCACTACTATCACGTCCATTTTCAGAGTGAGGAGTTTATCACTCACTGTGAACTTCACTTGCAAAACTGTGATAATGATTTTTTCAGTGTATGATTCTGAGGTTTCATTTGGTCAGTGAGGGTTTATTCTCTTTGGGACAGGCACAGAGCTGTTAATCCTCAAGTGCCCAAGGCCAACTACTGTTGACGTTTTCCTTGCTGATACACTATCTAAATCCACATGCCTTTTCTGCTTTATAAAGAACAGCAGCTGAAAGCTATCACTGACTCAGAACAAAATATCCTTTTTGCTTTTTGCCTTTTGCCACCACAGCCAAAAGTTACTATTTAAAGTGACACTGCCTTCAGCACAGCAGCACCGTGGAGTGCCTGAACCAAAATTACCTGTCTAAACCTTGCAGAACACTGAGACTAGGATTCTCTGAGGGCAGACCAGTGACACTGAAACTCTACTACTGCACTAGTGGAAGGCTTTTCTTCCCCTGATTTCAACTATTTGATTACTTCATGCACCATTCACTTAGTTTGACATAGTTGGGTATTACGTAGATTGTGTCAGGCTGGCTTCCAAACCAGCTAGGTGTTGGAAAATACATGGAAGTCATTCCAGCTTTGTGGTTGCAAAGGTCAAATGGGACAAGTCTTGTGTGCATGGTGCAAAGCTCAAAGTGAGGATGGAGGCTGGGCCTGCCTTCTTGCCTCTTCTCAGAGCACCATATCCTCTGTAAGATTCCTTCAAGGAACAACAATTTTGCTCTGCGTTGCCTTTCCCTTGGAAGACAAAGCCTAGAGATTTCATTGTTTTCATGTCCATACTCTATTAAATAAGGCATTGAATATGGCTCCACAGAACATTAATTTATATCCACAGACTCTCAGGTTTTTAAAGACTGCAATCTGAAATCAAAAGCTCCAAGAGTGAAAACTTTAAGCTGTCACCTTGACCTGGGCATAAGGGACATGCTGCAGGCAGCAGTCACTAAGCCTCTTCACACGATGATTTAGGTGACCAAACAGGTATTCTGATTTCTGAAGGACCATGGCAGACACTTTCATCTCCACTGTAATTGCTTATTTGCCCTCAGGCAGTTCATTTGATTGCCATTATCATAAAAATATACCTCTTGATGCAGCCTAACATGTTGGTTCAAGGACTCTTCAAATCCTTCTGAATTTCCCTCCTGTAATCAAAGCATTTAAGTTTTCTGTCTTGATAGAAGGTAAGAGATTCTGGGCTTATACTGGGGAACTGAGTTTTTGGCAGCTGAGACAGCTATTTCTGTGTTTTACCACAGCCTCAGCTCTCAGCTGGATGAACATTTGTGCTGCTAAACCAGAAATCCCTGGACACCAACACTGGCCACCATTGCCCAGCAAAATCCCATTTCTTATAGACATCAGCTACTAACTTAAAACTTCTCAGGCAATGCTCTACACGACAAGACAGTTTAAGAGTTCGTTTGAATTATAAGCTTCTGAAGAAAAACAATAAAGGAAATCTTAGCAGCAAAAGTTATGGATCAAACCCTGACTGTAATTTGTTCAGAAATGGCACCAGCATTCATCTCTGTCAAAGCATGTATGGGGAGCTGCTGGTGCTGCCACAAGGAGAATTCTCACTGATGTCTCTGCATCCTCAGGCCCCTACCCACAGGCAGATGAAGATATTTCTACTCCAGTTTGACAGTTCCACTCAAGACTGAGCCTGGGCTGTGAGACCCAGAAGCCTTGCTATGAATTTTGCAAGGTTGATCCAGAGCTGGTTAGATCTCTGAAGTCCTTTTCTAAACTAGAGGCATAGGTAATACAGAGTTAGATGCCTCTTGGTCTAGTCCAATGGGGAGCTCTTACTATGGGTTTAAAAAATATTTTATTCATGTCCATTTAAAAATCCCTTGCAGAAAAGAGCTAAAATGAGCCACTGGTCAAGAGCTGCCTTTGACCCTAATACAGCCAGTGAAATGAATTCCAAACAGATTTTCTAGAAGAATTGACTGAGTTCAGAGGAAGTCCAAAGTAGAAGTACTGAGGTCCCAAACTATAATTCTGCCCTAAATACACTCTGAACAATTCAGACAAACGGAGAGCTAAATGCAGTGCAGAAGTAGGCTTCTGTGATTTTTTCCTGTGCCTGGAGAGAAGTCCTGCCAGCAGTCAGCTAGTAAGGAGCAGCATGACTGGCTTCTCCACCTACTGTTCTCCAGATTCTCCCGGCCAGGTGAATGGCAGAGGGGTGTTTATCACATGAAGGTGATGAAAATGACAGGGCATAATGAAGCAGAGTTCCAGTATTTTTATTCTCATTCAGGAGCTCCTGACGACTGTCTGAGAGTTATAAATGTTATATCAGATTCGACTGTGCCATTAAAACCTTCTCTGCCTGGATGGAAGCATTACTGCCGTACAAATGAGAATCCCAGGCATCACCCCAAATCTACCCTACACTGGACATAAAACCCATTCTGGTGTCTTTGCATCCCCCAGGCACAGAGGAGGTGCTGGCACCCGCGGGAAGGTGAGAGGCAGTGGCACAGCAGAAGTGCTAAAGCTGCAGTGTCAAGGCATCAGGTACATGGACACAGAGAGACATAAACCAGCAGTAGGTATTGTCAGTCTGATGGCAGGCTGAAAATCAAGACAGCCAATATCCAGGCTGCTAAAAGATTGCTTTCAGATCAGAGTCCTTGCCCTGTTTTGAAGGCCAGACTGCTCTGAAACTGATCAAAGAAAGCCTTTAGGGAGATTTGATCAGAGAGGGAATAAGACAATATTATTTTTTAGGTGATATATTCTGGTTAGGACAATGTTGCTCTTCCAAAGGCACATAACATTTAGATTTCTAATCCAGAAAATTTAATAAGTGAGGCAGAAGCAGAGTACTTATGGAGAGGTTTGTCTGTAGGAAAAGCACCTTGGCACCCGTTCCAGGAATAGACAGTGCACATACAACAGAGAAATTCCCACAAACTGCTGTCTCTCTGATGAGATCCCACAGCTGAGCAGTGTGGGGTGAGAAAGTCTAGAGCTTTCTTCCCAAGTGGGTGACCTCACAAGGTTAGTTATTCAAGATGGGGCCAGCTCTTCAGTCAAGAAATACTTCAAAACTGAGAAAAAAACTGAGGTAGTTGTACATTTGGTACAATTATTCCTTTGATTAACATATAAACGGTGTTCTTGTTAACCAGCATATTTTCAATCAAGGTGTTAACACTTACATGCATTAGTATGTTTCACTTGTAGCACAAGTAATTAGATTGTGTATACATAGACCATACACAATAGATTGTATAGCCAGGGAGAAATATGACATTATTGTCATCTCTTGCTTCACTTTACAGTGAAAGTATAAATGCAGATCAAGCCTTTGAGCCTGTAAGCACAGAGTGTTGTGAATACAGGCATAAGAAACAATAGTCCTCTGTATTCCTTTAATAGAGATTGATGACCAACTTGCTTTCCTGCTTCCTGCTGTGTTGATATGGCACCAATCCTTCTTCGAGAAAATCACAGTATATGTTTCCTAGACTAACTTCAAATCCATTCACTCTGTCTGCCCTCTTGCATGTGTTTTTCCTGCAGTATTGTATCATCCAGATAATTTCCTGGCTTTTCTGATTTTTGCTTCTTCCTGATAGATTTAACTCTTTTGACTAGGTCGTTTTTTCACAAATGTCTTTAAAACTCTGCCTTGCAATCAGTTTGTTTTTTAAGGAGAACTCAGCAGTTTGTTCTGTTGACAGAGGAAGCAAGCAATACATGTTTCCACCCTTCCACAGAACTAGCTGGATGTCTAAGAACTGGGCACACCCCAGCTCTTGGCTGTGTACTCCTTGGCTGGCATTGGCACTGACCCACCACTGCAAAACCCAGGTGTAGCTCAGCCTCTACCAAGAGCTCTTTTCCTGTAAATTCTCCAGACACAAACAGTCCAACACAGGTGAGAAAGTGGCAGATTAAAACAAGAAATATGCATCTCATGGCATGGCATTTGGCGAGAATTAAAGACAAATAGTTCTAGTATTAATTCCTTCCAGCAACTTACTCCCAGTTGTTATGCAAGCCATGACCTGGTATTTGAGTCATACTACAAATGGCAAATTGCAACACCTCTGTGGGCAGGTGTCAAAAGCTCCCAAAACCACACTAACTTGAGCATCTTAGAATTCTGAACAGTTGCAGTTACAGCTGCAGAGCTGATACTGCACCACACCATGTGTTGGGACCTCTGGCTCAGGCTCCAAGACCTCATGCTTTTTATTTTTGAGCTCTTCCAAGTCACCATCATATATTTAATATGTGTTTCAAGGATTAACCGTGTGTGTATTGATGCTGCAGCTGATATCTATTGCATTAATACCCAAGAATTCACCCTTAGCCACTGATTAGTACCACACACTGGCAATGTATTTCTTAGTGGGAAAAATAACTGCTATTGGAGGTGCATCTCTGCTGCTGATTTTGTGCCTGCTGTGCCCTAAAGGATTTGTGCATCCACTGGAGAGATGTGGTTGGAGATTACAAAGGTCCGTGTGCCCTCAGAGTATTAACAAGCCACACACGTGTAGAAGGGAAAGAGATTAATCATAACCATGCAATGCTGCTAATCTTCAATCCCCCCAGGAATTTCACTCTTCCTCCGTTTCCTCTCCGGGACAGCTTTATTATTTTCAGTTTGGCAAAGTATTGTCAAGCTTGGGTGAACAGAAAGAGCTGGGGTGATCATAAGAGCTCATGACCTATGTCAATTGACACTAATATCTTTTCAGACTCATGCATCTGAGGTTTTTTGGATAGTAAATTTTTACATACGGTCAAGTGACACGCCAAGTGGCCAAATACCCAGGCTTGTCACACTGACTTCAAGAGCAGGATGAAATCTTGCCCAAGGCATCTGCAATTGCCAGAGATCCACATCCACGTTCACTAATGGATATATACAGCTACAAACCTGGCTATTCAAATTTTCACCTCTCCCCCAGCTCCCAAAAGCTTCTAAAGCTTTCCTCACCACCTGGAATGGAGACAATTACTACACCCAGAGAGCCAGAAACATTAATTCTTTCTTCTGGGTGCTGTGGCACTCCAACTATTTGTTCACTTTAAAGGCAAGACAGACTAAGATACAATTTATGTCAACTGCTATGCTGTGCTCTCAACACCCTGAACAACCCGTCCAGAAGAGTCCAAATGGCAGGATGTCCCAACAAACAGTGAGGAAGAATTGAAAAGGGACAGCATCGCCATTTCCACTCTCTGAGATAAGCAGTTCTACAATAATGGTGGATTTCAGCACAGCAGAGGAGAAAAAACAGCCCAGTAACTTGCTAAGTTTACCAACTGATTGTTCTCACTGAGGCTCATGCACGACAGAATTTCATTTACTGTGTCTTAACTTTTCCTTGCAAGGACAGAGTCCTTGCACTTGAAGAGCTCAGGAGTAACCCAGGGAAAGGTTTTAAACAATAAAAACAAAAAAACTAATTTCATTTTTCAACCTACAAAACCCTTCACGTTTTGGTTTCCCAAAGCAGCTGCAATTATTGCATTGTCATTCTGAAACCTGTTCAAAGCAACCTTCTGTAACAAGAAATGGAAAATCTGTGAGAAGTTGACAGTGAGATAAAAGTAAAATAATTGCTACATCTCCAGAGAGGAAAACTGGATCTGGATGATCTCAGCAAGTGAGAAAGTCAGAGATGCAGAGCATTATACACTTGAGTAAACTCACCTTTGCCAGGCTATTTTGTCTGCACAGCCCAGAGAACCCAGACACCAATGCCAGTAAGAAAATGGGGATGGGGCTCTCTGGCTAAAGACTTTTTGTTTTCTTACAACAAAAAAAGCTGAAAATCTGGAAAATCTATTTTCTAAAATGAGCCAAGTGTAGAGGATTCATCACGTTTTACTTTTGGAAACACTGCTATTGAATATTTTAGATCCCTTTGAGAGTTCAAGGCATAAGTAAAAAAAACCTCAGCCATGAAGAATAGTTTAAAATATTTTTACAACCATAGGCCAAATTTTCTCCCAGTGTATGTATCAGATAATGAGAATATTTTGGCTTGCCTTTGCCTATGCAAAGGCAGTTCTAAGGCAGTTCTAAGTACTTGCAAGCTCAAGCTTGTACACACTCATCCGTCAGCACTTAACCTGCTTTGATCATCACTTCTCCTGTCCACTGCACCGGGTCTGTCTTGCAGAAGTAACCTGCAAAAATCCCTTTCCAATCAGCAGGAAAAGCAGGGCAGATGAAGATAAGGGAGAATGCTGTCCCGAAAAGTGCAGTTCAGGCGAGAAATGTAAATGTTTCAAACTGGGAAGGTGTCAGTGCATCCCAAGCTGTATGTTGTTTGTGTGTGCCTGGCATTAATAATTGGACTGAGAGCCAGCTTGATTGTCTGTGATTTAGCTGTAAGCCAAGGCAGGACACAAAGCTTTCTTCTGAGTCATTAAGGGTTAGCTACCAGCTTCATAGCCTGCCAGATGCTTCCTTTGGCTCGCCACAAAACCAGTTCTTTCCTACAAAGTGTGATACAGGCTGAAAATGGTTCCAAGAAAACAGCCATGTGCTTGTGGAATGTATCAAATAAGAAAAGCTGTTTTTCTCAGGCTCTCAGCTATGGACCAGACCATGCTGGACAGTCCACTGACTTACAGGGTGTCTCATTCCTTGTGTCCTCTCAGTCCTTGCTGCTTAACCATGGTCTCCAAATCACACCTACTAAAGCTCAGGTGAGTCACAACATCAAGAAAAACAAGATTAAGCCTGTTGTATCCCATCTGCTCCATGCACAGAAAACCAGTTGCACAGCCCCAGGACAGTGAAAGCTGTAGAGTGTCATGGAAAGCAGCCAACTTCCTTTTTGCTGTGTTCTCCATCTGCCATCTTGCCTTCACTGCAAATTGATGTTAACAGTATTTTATTACTTTTTTTCTCATCTAAGCCATGTGCTGGTTTTTAGGAAAATCTCACCCCAACAGTATTTCCTACAAATAGAATTTCACTTTAGTTCATACTTCTTAGGACAGTGTTGACAGATCAGGAAAGTAGTGTGCTGCTTCATGTCTTGACAACTCTACTAAAATAATAATACTTAATACTCTTCTCCCAACTATTGTGCTGAACTACTGTGTACTAGAAAATAAAGGTTTTCATATATTTGATCTAAGTCATTCAGGATTAAATGAATTCTAGATACTTCCAGTTCAAACTGGGAAAAATGATTTCTAATTTGCTAATTGACTACAGTCATACATCCACATAGAAAAACATCTGTGTCTTCTTTTTCTTTGAATTAAATAGCTTCCAAACATGTAATGCCAGGACCCCTTCCTCAGGTAAACCATTTTAGCTTTGGACAACTTTTTCCTTGCATAAATCTGGTCTTTTTATTTTAAAGTTTCAAGAAACTGTGTCTCCGTTTAGATGCTATCTCCAAGTAAGCAACTTCTAATTAAGGCAACATTAATGTTGTCTGTATTACACATTTTTATACCCTGATCATTTTCATGTCAGCAGCTGCAGCACAGCTCTATATATGGATTATTATTCTCCTACCAGTATTTCAAACCACACACAAGACTGGTTTGGTTCCATATTAACTCCACGCAATCCTTATTTTAAATAATAGCATTTGTGCTTCTACTTCCAAGGATCTCAGGTTTTGTAGGCAACATCCACTTGAACAACAACTAGGAAAAAGAGGATTGAAAAACGATCTAAATTTATCCACAACCTTTTCTATATCACAAAAGCCTATGTGGCTCAACATCTTTGAGTTATTGCTGAAGCCCTTTCCTTCCATTTCCTGCAAATCGATGAAAGGGATATGAGGATATGAGATTTCAGGAGACATGAATTTTCCTACAAGTTCCACTGATAATCTGCATTACTCCAGGAAAATTTGCTTGCTTAGGGGGCCCTAAACATAAATGAAAGCAATGTTTCCAGTGAGTCCTAACTTTGGTAAACCATAAATGCCCACGGTGGGTTTGAATCAATAACTAATTTCATTTTGTGGAGGGAGGATCTGTAGAGACTGCAAGCCTAATCCAAAATTTTGAAACAGGACCAATAGAGACAGGCTCTTAAATCTCTACAAAGTGGCTGGTGATCTCAACTGTCATTTCACAGCTTGCTTTTAGGACCCCTATTTTCAAACAGGAGTCAGGACTCATAAAAATGCTTAGGTTTTAAATACCATGCGCAGCTTTCACAAGAAACCGTGTTCTTCTCCACTCTCGAGGTGTGACAAATGTGAATATTCCTTTTGAGCTCAAGGGACTCTCAATGCTGTTTGCAAGGCCTGAGCTTGCTCTGAAGTCAGCACCTCCTGGATCGGGTGAAGGAAGTGAGCTGAGGCTGTTCAGTTACCGAAACACTGAGGCCCTCACCTTCCCAAACACTTGCTACACCTTTCCAGCAGGGAAGGACCATCAGCTCTCATGTTAAAACCAAACAGAAATAACTTCATTATGTGAAAATAACCCCACAGTTTTAAGACTGTTTATATGTAGGCAACTCGCTTCTGTGGCTGGTTTCACATCCACACTAGCTCGTTTTACTACTTATTTTCCCAGGGAGCAGCAGAAACATTTAAAATCCAGGATGTTTGAGGAGTGGTATTCTCCCAGACAGGAACTCTATGAAACCAGTTTTACCATTCTGCCTTTCCAAAGGTAGGTAAGTATGTACTGGGTGTTGTCTGATGTTCTGGTTCTCGTGAGGAGAACGCAGGAAAGGGGATACATTCATGCACCTGCACCACAAAACTCCAGAGTTTAGCAGAATACTTCACATGTTTTAGACTGACAGAGAAAATTGCTGTTTAAATTTCACTCAAATGAAAAGCCTGCATAACTTGGTTCTAAATTGGACTTCTCAAGACTCCCCCCCGCCAAGACTGCCCGACAGAACCTCACACAAGTGCAGATACAGCCCTTCGACCTCCTCCTCCCTAGACAGAGCAATTTGCCTTTTAAGATGAGTCAGTTTTAGCTACAGAGAGTGTGAGCTCTTCCATGGGCAGAAAGGGAACATGACAGAAAGCAGCTTCCCTGGCCAGATGCTTTTATGGTCTCGCTTGCATCACCCCATTCATTTTGTGTGCTCTAAAGTTCATTTATTTCAAATTAGAAGAACAATACAGAAGATGTTTTTGTAAGCCTCCTTTATACCTCGGACACTTTGCTACAGTTTACACGCCACACTTTTGGCAGCAGAGACAAAAGCCAAATTAGAGAAAGCAGGAAAGATGCACATATGGAAACTGAGGTACTTTATGACTTTGGGAAGAACAGAGATGTAGCAAATAAGAAACAGAGAAGAAGCAAAATGGGAGAACTGGACCAAGCTTTTAAGCAGAACAATTATGTGAAGAGACAGAGCAGACACAAGCTGTATCACAGCTGCTGAACCTCCCTTCACCTTTTCCCCAAGGATAATTGTGCCTCCCTGGATTGCTGTAATGGAACAGCAAACACAAAGAATGGAAGGCACTTACATCCTATAACAGTGGAGGCACACAAATCACACAGAAACATATGAGTGCTCTGGGAGCATTGTGAACCTTCATAAAACAGGTCTACATAATGCCATGAAAATTAAAGAAATGAACTAGTAAAACTAGCATCAAACAGGGCTCCAGGTACAAGGTTTGAGACACTGACTTATACAATTCCATTTAATATGAAAAAAAGGATTCAGTTCTGGAATCTCATAGTTTGACAGATGCAAACAACAGCTAATTCCCCATAGCTCATAATCATGCAAAAAAAATTCCACTGCTGCTTTGAGCTTTCGAGCTGTAGTTTTTGTATTTACGTGGGAGACAATCCTGGGAAGGGCTGAACACCTTTAGGTTGCATGGTCTTCAGATGAATCAATAAATTAACTTTTGCTACACTGTACATAATATTTATTGTAATGTCAAATAATTAAAAACCTATCATAATTCAATATCATAATACATAAGAGGAGTGAGTGAACTTATATCTGTGTATTTGGTATTGTTAGAGCTTGATAGAAAAATTATACTATAAAATTAGCTCTCCACTGAAGGATGTTCCAAAATTTCTTTAAAGACAGCTGGCAGCTTTCAAAGCTGGTATGGATCATGTTGAAATAGATTTTTTTTCTGAACGTTTTCTTGTGATGTTCAAATATCCCTAGGTAAATAAGCCAGAATTTGCTCTAAACTGTCAGAGCACAGATGATTACAGTCTCCATGAATGGAAGCATAATCCCAACTCAAACAGAAGTGACTCTCACCTCAGTGTGGCACTGTGTCTTCTCAGAAGTACTCTCTTCTGTTTCTCCAGCAGTCCTTCTTACAGCACTTGCTTGGCACTGCTGTGCAGAGACACAGGAAGAAATTTTAAAAAGTCAAGTTGACCTATAGAAAACGAGGAGTCATCAATACCGTTGCTTTCAGTCCACCTGCCCATGGGGAAAAAAGGCTTTCTTGATTTAACTGAAAACTCTTCACAGAAAATAGGGTTAAAGGAACATCACTCTGGTTGCAAAATGAGGCTCTCAAACAGTAAGAATCACCAGAATTAAGGTGACTTGTGTGACACTATGTATTCGAGTACAGTCTTTAACTACATAACATAAATGGGTTTTCACAAGTTCCGTGCTTCACTCAACACCGGAATGGACAAAACTCACTTAAGACTTGAGTTTAGTATCGTCTTTGTTTGGGTTACAAAGAAGAGGGAACAAGCAGCTGTGTCAGGCACCAGAAGAGCCCTGTGTCCATGGAGAACCGAGGGCAGGCTGGTGGGGAATTGCACAGCCCATGCTCCCTTGCAGCAGCCAGCCACTGCAGAACCTATGGCCTCGTTTGGGTTCCGCTGTGGATTTCTAGGGGGAAAGAACTTCCTGCTGTTTCTCGCTCTGGCAAACTGACAGGAACTCAGTTCCTCACTTCTTCTGCATGCCTTTGAGGTTAACTGGTCTTTCTTTCAGGTTCCTATCCCCAAGTCTTTCCACATCCGTCTGTCTCCAACCTATTGTCATCTGGAGATGATGTTCCTGTCAGCTATCTCCCGCGTTTGTCCTGATCATCAGGCACCAGTCACACAAACTAAGAGGCATCAGGGGTGTGTAAATGTCACACTCCCAGTCAAAACCTGCAAAGAAGGCAACGAGTGGCAGAATGTGTTCAGCTCTGGGAGTACATACCCCCTTTCAGCTCAATGCAAGGTCTCCATTAAAACTTTGGGAATAATGGACATTCAGGTTTAACATGAGTGGTATCTCTGGAGGGAGAGGAATTTGTCATAACTAAGGGAGTTTTGCTACCTTTGTGACAGATGAATACAGCGGTGTAGCTTCTCATTTACAACATGAGATACTGAAAACCTTGAAATAATACTTCAATTGCAAGCATCATCAAGCTCCAGCTTCTCTGAAGTCCAATTCACTTCCACAGTAAAAACTGCTGTTAGTGCAGTAGAGACCTCACTGACTTTAGCTGAATTCAGCCTCAACATGAGATGGAGGAGCAAATCTCTCTGCCCAGAGAAAGTAACAGTATAAACAAAAGGGAAACTAAATGAGAGAAACTGCAAAAGAGAAAGTATGAAAAGAAAAAAACACAATTAGACTGAGATTAGGCATTAGGGGGTAGTCAGAGCTGCTACTTGTCTCTGTTTGAAAAACACTGAATCTTTTGTTTCAGTCTTCAGTGATTATCTGTAACACGTAACAGCAAAAGCACACAACATGACCGCAGGGAGTGTGGGATATGGTAGTGCAGATGGATACCAAGTCTGATAGCTCAGTAGCTCCTTCTTTCATCACAAGGAAAGGCAAAGTAAGTACTTAGCACAAGTAGTTTTGCTCCATTCCCTATATTCTTCATGTACGACTACACCAGGAAGCAGCTGTCGCTTATTTTCTCTTGTGATCCTACAACAGTTTTTCACCTTATACTTTTTATCTCTAGAAGTGGCTCCAAAGGGGGCCCACACATTTCATAAAGACAGGAGATGCAGAGCTGAGTAAAAAGTTGCTGGCTCCTCTGCTCTTCCCACCTTAGACTGCACAAAGAGTACCAGATCTGCAATTAATGGAGCTCAGGGATAAACTGATTGCAAACACATCATTCAGAGGCATTATTGGATTTTTAAAGCTTAGTCTTTTGCTAATTCAGGAACACAAATAACCAATTGTACTGTGTCTAGCTCAGATTACGTCTGAGAATGGATCTTGGTGCAACTGGGAAAGAACACTGCCTTTGCTTTTATTGTGGGAAGCATTCCCTAAGCATAATGACATTGGAAATGGCTGAAGGGGATTGCATCTGGTTAGGGAGGAAGTTACAAGCATAATAATTAGCATCGAATTAGCAGCTGTCTCATCCCGAGCCTGGCAAGCCCATCACATTCCTTTTCCCAGCTGCCCTCTGGTGGAAGGTTCTGCAGAACAGCCCCGAGCAGGAAAATCTTGGTGCCGGTTGTGTTTGGTTAACTTGTGACTTAAGCCAAGAAGGATCAAATTAGGATCAACACGCCCTGAGCTGATGCTCCCTGCCCAGAGGCAGGAGAGCTTTGCGAGGCTGAGCTAGAGTGGTTGACACCCCTTTAGCACAGCAGCTCTCTTTATGTGGTCACCAGGCTTCTGACAAGTGGGTTTCAGCACTTGCTGTATTTATGTCCAGTACTTCTAAAACTGACCAGGATCATGTTTGCAATGCTCCAAAGTAAGATCTCCACGTTAATCAGAAAGGGCGTGTCGAGCTGTAATTACTGTGATAATTAAGTAGAATTTTTCTTACTGCCGTCCCTCTGAGTTCGGCTACATGCTGGTACTATTTCATCTTCAGAGAGACCAATGAAATCTTTAATTGTGCAGCTCCATGCTTGGTGCCCTACACTCGAGTAACTTGCCAGCCCACCCCCGTGTTATCCCCACAGGTGATGGTTGTGGGGTCATGTCTCAGGAAGACCACAGAAGCTCAATCCACAACAGAGGAAATGACAAAAACCAGGATAGAAACCCTGTCTAACACCAGGTCTGCAGGCAAAGGTCATGGCCACGAAAGGCGAAGGGATGAGCGTTCGGGACAGCAAGGAGAGGCAAGCAAGCAACAGGCTCAAACTTAGCATGCAAATATTTGAGGGGCTGGGCTGTGTGGGGCAGGAAGTCATTTTCTGTCTCTTTATTTTATGACTACACATTTTCACTCCACTGNCAGAAGTGAGGGGACAGCTCAAATGGCACTCGGCATGGCAGGAGGAATCACAGATTTGCTGTGAGAAGGGATCCTTCAGTGGGATCCCCCCGCTCCAAGTGCCCTGCCCACCATCACATCCTGCTGGAACCGGGATGAACCCTGGTGCACCCTCCCAGCGTGGACCCAGCCAGAGCAGCCCTTTGGCAGGGTTTGCCCTGCTCCTCTACCTCCCTGGAGAAACACCCAAGAGATTGGTGGGAACTAGGTGCCTTGATTTTGCTGTGCAAAGCAAAAGGAAAAAAATCTGACACTTTGTTGGACTGTCTCAGGATTTGGCTGCAGTCTTGGTTCTCTAGCTGCTGTAGGTGGGAGAGCATCATAAGCCTGTGGGTGTGGGAAAGGTCTTGGGGTGCTCAGTGAGGAGCTGCCACTTTAGCATCCTACCATGGTGCTGCCAGAGGTGCTGTGCTCCTGGAGAAACTGCTGGGGCCAAGACCTGGACCGGGTTTTAGTGTCTGGGGCTTTGCAGCAGCAGGGATAGAGGCTTGGGCCAGAGTTTTACCTAGGGAATGACAAAAGGACTGCCAGAACAAAGAGGCAGGTCGGTGTTTAGTTTTGAAGATGGAGAGCCTGGTTTGCACTGCTGTCATCAGTCACCAGCAGCACCACAGCTCCTGTCCTGTGTCCTGGTGGTGCCCTGTCCCCTTGCAGCACCACAAAGCCCTGAACTGTGCTGGGAACTGGGGTCCTAAACCTCGCTTCTATACCTACACCAAGAATGTATAAAAGTAGCACCGCACCGCCTCCTTTTATGAATGGTATGCAGCCACTTTGGCATCAAGACATAAAATGCTTACAGTGAAAAACTATTGAGGATCACCAGTAAAAAGCAACACAGTCCTTGTGTGTTCACACAGTCCCGTTCAACTGGATGGGTGGAGCTGTGTGAAGCTGAGAGGTCAGGCACAGCTTGGGAAGTGGGCTGCAGCACCCTCTGTATTGTTGGCCACTCTCCAGCCACTTCCCACCACACACATTCATGTGCATGATTAGTGTTCTCGCAGCCTTTGAATGAAGGACAGACAATGAGCCCAAAGCTCTGCATCAGCTCACAATCTCTTCCATGACTCCCCCAGTCACACGCACACACATCCCTGGGTTACCTGAGTGCCCTTCCTGCACAGACAGAGCTGAAAACACTCACCCAGAGCTGCTTCCCTTGGCAGGCACCACTTGTGTCTCCTGTGTTCTGGATCAATAGGGACACTCTGCACTTGGCCTGACTAGCATTTACAGAGGGGGAGAGCAAATTCCAAGCCATGTACCTGGGGCCTTCTCTCAAATGAACACGAGCAGTTCCACACTGACCTGGCCCCTCCACCCAAGAGCACTGGTGCTTAACAGTCTCTGGACCTTTAACACTTCCCTGGGTGCTTCCACACTCCCCTCCCCAAACACATGGAGCCTGGTTGGGGCTTTGTTTTCTTGCCCATGTGGGTTACAGAGCTGCCTTTCTTTGCTCCTTTGCATTTGCAGGCACTGGGCATCCTTGGGGTTATGAGTGGTGTGGGAGTTTCAATGAGAAAGATTTATTGCAGAGATAAAAGAATCCTGTTTGACATCACAGACTCTGGTGATGATTTTCAGCAGTATTTCTTCATGATTTAAGTTGTACTTGGACATTTTTCGTAGAGAATAGGTTTCTAGTCCATTACTTTCATAAAGGATTTCAATAAATCTCTCTTGAGATTTGAAACACATATGGAAGTTTATTGGGGAAGACGTAAATCCTATATTTGTCTGCCATGCCTTCTACCTGAGTAGAGGTGGGATGAGGATGTCAGATTTGGTTCTTTAAAAAGCTTTACAACTACACTATGAGGTGATGAAGGCACTTAGTGGTTTGTATTATTTCAGTTTTTCATATGGGTATTATATGGAAAGGTTTCAGGTAAGCTGTACCTAGGCAGTGACACAAGCCTTTTTAAATCTACACACATAATTCTGTAGCATATCAACAAAATTCCCAGATACATAAAGCCTTTAGATCACAAACAAGGCGAGAGCACCAAGAAAGGAAAGCATATTTTTCACCACACGTTTTCAGCGGAATCAAAGGGCATGACTCAGTTTCCCTTCAGTCCTTGGGAGCACAAAGGACCCTGGTTTGCAAGCTGAGCAATAAAACGTCCTCCAGTCCCACACTCACAGCACCACCACAATGAGCCCTTCATTAGTCGCCACTTCCCGTCAAACTGTTGAAGGGGACACAGGTTTACCAAACAGCTAATCCTTGATAATGAAAGGTTTCCAACAAAGCTGCCTTTCCAGGGAGTCTGGGCACTTTCACATTAGCAAGAAGTGAATAGACAAAGTGGTTCAGGAAACATGCCAAACAGTAGCTCATGCACTGAAACACAAAGACCTGCAGTCTCCAGGGAGCTAAAGAAAAATTACAGTAGTGTTTTGAGTTGTTTCTTGTCATCATAATTACTTTCTTCTTCACTTTCTTTCATATTATTTCATGAATAATCTTCCAAGTACAGAATATATACACATTTATCTCTTAAATTTCATTTGCAAATACAAATCAGTTTCTGCAGCACCTTATCCCACTCTCCATGTGAGCCAGGTTCCCTCTTTTTGCTGTGGGCCTCTTCTGGACATTTGCCACTTTTCTTACTATCAGTCCCTATGCAACTGTAACACCATTGATTGCCACCCCTTCATTTCCTCAGGGATTTGTCTGAATTTGGCATTTAACAAGCCAACAATTGGATCTTTTTCCTTCTGGGGTCTATTTTAAGGCAGCCTTGTTTAGTCAGATGCAATTAGGCATTTAAGATCCAAGATAAGTATTTTTCCTTTAGAACTGTAAAAGCAATGCATATTTGGATTTAGGTAAAGAATGTCAGGATTAACATCAAAGCATGAAATAGAAGGGTTATGGAAACAGCTTTTCTTTTGGACAGAAGGTCATGGCAAAACAAATCCGGGGCGGCTGAAGAACCAGTTCACAAGGACAGAGGAGCTGTAGGGCAGACAGGCTTGAGTATGGAGGCACAAGCTGTATATGAACCCGAGTGCACCGTGGAGCCCTGGGAGGGACTGTGCCACCCTTGGTCACCTTCCCTGCAGCTGGCCAAGGGAGCAGGAGGAGAGCACAGCTTGTGTGTGTTGTACTGCCTCGTAAAAGACAGCAACACGCAGGAGGCTGTGCCAGCCTGTCCTGACTTACCCATCCATCCCTTCATTTTTCCTCTCCAAGGGAATGTGAAGGTGCTGCTGACTTCACTGGGAGCACCTGTCCCTCATTCTAGTGCGCATGGTGGGGCAGAGAAAGGGAGCTTGTTGGAAAGAAGATAACTGGTACAACGCAGCACTCTCAGCCTTGGGACAGAGCTAGGCTGACACCTGATGGCTCAAGCTTGAGTCAGAGGATGATTACGCTACTGCTGACAGACAGCTCCACTTCCCATGGCAGTCACCTTAAAGAAGGGGCTTTTATGTCGACACCCGTCCGGGTCTAGCCAGTTTATATTCCAGCAGAATTAGGCAGATCATGAGCTGAGCTCCCAAAGTCCCTCTTTAGAGTTCCCTCTAACTCCTGGGCGCCAGCAGCCAGCAGAGGGCAAGCTGGCCCCACTCCATTTCCTCCAAAAATATCTGAGCAAATACATTTTTTGACTGAGCTAGGTCTGGGGGGAGACACTAACCCACCAGTGCTGCGAAAGAAAGATGAACCACACATCAAGTGTCTCTTCAAATCAGGTGTCTGGACTAACTATTTCAAGCAAAATAGTCTTTTATCTTTCAAAAAAACATTCTTGTGAGACAAAGGTAACAAACCTCATTTCTTATTTTCCAAACTAAGTTGCTAAGTCTTGCAGTGAAAGGGTACTGATGAAACCTGCTTGAAGCTACAGGTACTGGAGGTCTGTGATCTCTGTAGGATGCACGAGAGGTTTTTGTGCTGAGTGAGCAGCCATAACATGGTGCTGGTGAGGACGTGAGGCTTTGCCAGGAAGCACAGCTACTTTTCCAAGAAAGCTCCAGCTTGTGGGGCAGGTCGCTCAGGTGAGAGGCTGCTTTTGTAGCAGTTTGTTGACCTCTGGGCTGAATTGGACCCACTGCCTTGCTGAGTATTTCCTGGCCAGCCTGCAGGTGTATGGGCACAGCCCGTCAGCTCAGTCCCCACGGCGACACGGGACTGCCATCTCTGGGCAGCAGAGAGCGGCCAGGGGAGTGCACCACGGTGGCATCCAGCCTGCTGCTTTGGGGGTGCTCAACTGGTTTGTACCATGTCCATCTCTGAGAGGGTCAGCCTTATGCACAACCACAAATGCGTGTCTGCTTCCCCTTAGCCCGTGCATCTTTTTCCCGGAGCCTTGTCGACTCCTCAGGTGAGTCACAAACTCAGCTGAGGTGCAGAGGAGCTGCTGAACCCTGTCCTTGTGGCCTCCTTCTGCAAAGTGCTTGGGGCTCACATGCTGGAAACTAGCCAGCACTTGTCAGCTCTGCATGCCTTTCACTCCCACCCACGACCAGCATTTGGAAATAGTGGAATGCCTCTGCTTCACGACAGAGATGTACAAAATTGCATTAGTGCTTTGACTGAAAATACAGCAGAGAGAAAATCGGGTAGCTCAGGCTGCTTGAGAACAACCCACATCCCAACCAAGACGAGTGTATCCTTGCCTTAAAAGTCCAAGGGAAATAATTGAGACTTGGTTCTCAATTCTTCTATGAGATTTCCTACTTTTTGGGGGAGCATATAAATCACTGAAGATTTAGGGACTATGTCTGAGGAAAGAATGTAAAATAAGGCTTACTATCAGAGCAGTGTGATTTCTACAGCCCTTACAGCTCTCTGAAGTTGACCATTTGCCATGTTGGAGTCCTCTCTTCCTTGTTTATTTGTCACAGTAAAGTAATTGAACCGAAGAAGTTATATCATTTTCTCTCTTGGACTAAATGAATGGATAACCCTCATTTGCATTTGGCAGGCTAACACCAGACCATTCACAAGTCTTGACAGATATTGCATATAATGGTCTCTGTTTTGTTCAGCTCCACTGTCCAAATGTTGAAAGAGTCTCTACACATTGCACTCTTTTACTAAAAGACAAAAGCCAAACTGTAACTGAGGTTTCACATCTATGCAGCATCTCTGTGCTCTGCTAAACAACAGCTTGTTCCCCAAGAGACAGAACTGATGGAGCCTGGTTTCCTATGGGTTTTTGCCCCCTAATATACCCTTTCTCACCAGATTAGCTCTGTTCCCACCCATAAATGCTGACTGACCAGCTGGGGCTCACCAGTAAAAACACACATTTGGAGAGTTCCCTCAGCAAGAGCACTAATTTGAATATACCTTAATTACTTGACTGCCAGTGTTTATAAAACTTGCAGAAAGCTTTGATGCTCTACTACCTTTCTTTTAAATTTGGTTCAAAACTGTCAACAGGTGTTGGAGGGAGAGAGCACTGGATTCTTAGGGATTCTCTTTGTCAAATGATTGAGGGATTTAACTTTATCCACCTTCATATATTTTCTGCAGTGTCTCCTGCAAGACCTCAGTCTGAATTTATTTTTTACACAGATGTGCTGCAGACACCAGCATGTAATGAAGAAACATCAACAAGGTATAAAAAGCATGAATATGCTCACCAGACACAGGCTTATTGCAGCAGAACCTTCCAGGTCTGTGCTGCAGAGTGGTGACATCAAATGTAATGAAAAGTCTCAACAACAAAATAGATCTAGGGCTTCTGAATTACTTTCTACCCTTCAAAATATTTTCATCTGGATGGTGATGATGAAGCTTTGTTTCCTGATGTATCTCCTGCTGTACACTAAACCAGAAGTCTTTAATGGACTGTAAATCTGTGTTTGGAAAGCAGGTTCCCCATTTTCTTTTCAACAGACTGTGAATAATTACATAGATAGTAACTGCAACATTCTTGCTACAAACAAGCAAATATAATATGAAATGTGTGCTTTAGCAATTCATCCTCCAAAGCTTGAGCTCAGGTTTTCCTTATTATAATTTGAAGTACCTCATATATTTTTACATGCTGTCTACAGTATAAAGTCTCAGACAATGTTTCTCCAGGAAAACCTGGTGAAAATAGTAGTTTAATAGCTTGATATATGTAATTTTAAAAGCAATATATCCTGCAGATTATGCATCTTAATTATGATCCTGAATTTGCAATGAGATGCTCCAGTGGCAACTGAGAGTGGGGTATGGAATTATTAATCAATTTCAACTAACCAAGAAATTTCTAGTATTTGTTTCCTCACTGTTCTGAATGCAATTCCTCTTCCCTGAATGCAAACCATAGACCAATTTTAGCCTTATTTTGGAGGGAAACTGAAGCTGATAATCCTATGTCACTGGGTCAACACGTAGAAATTGTAGGATCCACGCACAGTGCAGTCACACTCCTCAGCATCCTGACTTGCCACTTAAATTCAAAACTAGTGGACAAATTCTGATTTGAAATCATACTGGATTAGGTAAAGCACCTGATGGGAGCACAGCTTCTCCAGGGATCTGCCATTAGTCCCCTGAAAGAAGACAGGAACTGAGTTCAAGCAATGAGAAGCGAAAGACTTTGGTGTCGCAGGCTAGCACAGCACTGAGGGGATGAGGGATCTTTGAGCCATGCACTTTGCCCCCACTGAGGGACACTGCAATGGAAAGATGAACAAGCTGCACCTCTGCACTCTTGCTCTACAAATTCTAGAGGGCAAGAAAACCACCCCCATAAGCAGGCATCTCCCAGGAGGAAAGCCTCCCTCCGAGCATCCACGTGCTCTTTACAAGGTGCCTAGCACAGCCACAGGCAGACACGTCAACACTGATGTGAAGTGAGGGTATTGAAATGCGTTTTACTCCCATTCTGAACCAGGAGGAGCTCCTGGGCCGGGGTCACCCAGAGCAGGAGCTCCTGTTTGCATAAGGGGCCACGAGGGGCAACAGGTCACAGATGGCTGAAGGAAGCCAGAGCAGCAACGTGTGAAGGAAGTAGCTCCGTGTCGCCCTCAGGCAAACCCCTTGTCCTCACTGGCCACGAGCCCAGCAGTTTACAAGCCAGTTTCTATAGAAAGTGATTCTCTGCACCAGGCAGGCAAAGAAGACACTGCACAGAAACGGTTCTAAGAAAAAGGAGGCGACGGTGATGCAATCTCAAATGTCGTGCTGTAAACAGGGGCTTGCTGTTGAGCACATCTGCCTTTTACCTGCTACTTGGAATGGATGCCAAGGAAAAGCCTGGGTCTGAGTCAATCTAAGCTGAGAATAGCTACAGGAAATAATATTGTGGATTTCTTTCAATCTTTGGGATCCATTCATTCCTAAAATAAAGGATAGACAATATATGAGTGTTAGGTTATCTGCATTCAGTTCCTTGTTCTGCCTTAGACTTGCTGAATGACCTTGAGCAAATAATTCACTGTATTCACCCTTCACTCTCCTTTTGCTACCTCACAAAAAGATACTGGAAGACTGAATGCATGGAGAAGGCACTCAGACACCATGGTGATAAGTTCTATACAAAAAAAAAAAACCCCACAACTCTATACAAAAAACTACAGGCATATTTAAAGGAAAAGATAATGCTGTCCTGACTCTCTACAAATTATATGCTTTCCTGACCTTTAAGAAAAGCGCATCGTTTATAGAGAGTCAGGACAGCATTAACTTTTGGGTTTTGTTCTTTATCATAAAAAATTGCAAAGCAACAAATTCTTTTTTATCATTCTCTTTTCCTTCTTTGCAAAGGACATGGTCACCTTCTAAGTCCTGCTTTACATTGAAAGTTAAATCAAGTTATCAGAAAGCTAAAGGTGAATGTATTACATACCAATGTCATGTTAAAATTAAATATGACTAATGAAACAAACTCATTCTCTTGACTGCAGAGCAGATACCAGAGAAGGATAATCACTGCATGCAGCAATTCCCCCTGTTGTGAACTGAGATGCACATAGCACCACTGTACTCTTTCTACAACAGCCTTTGAAGTTCCAGAATGAAAGCAAGTTCTAACTGCAGACAAATGAACCCAGATTCTCTCTTTGTTTGCAGAGCTGGCGCTGGCAGCAAACACAGAATAACCAACACTACACGTCATCAGCTCAGGAGAAAATGCTTGGTACAGCTCCAACACGGAAGGCAACAAAGATCTGTAGCACCTTTGTTATCATAATTCAGGTTACAAACACACAAGGCAGATTATCTAGTGGGCCTTTTTACTGGTATTTAACCAAAGGCAGTATCTGGTAGTGCAGGACAAGAGCTTGTCTCTATCTACTAGAAATATATTTCACTTATAATGGGAAATGCTGACTTTGGCACTAACAGCTGACACAGCCCACTGCCTGGGGGCAAGGATCACTGAAAATACTTTCTGCCCAGTCCAGGACTTTCTGCCCAGTCCTTTTAAAGGTGAGTACACAACAGCGTAAGGACATGTAACAGTGTGTATACAACATGCCTGCTACGAGTCTGGCCTTACACACAATTCTGGATGCTGGGGTTTTATTACTTCCAGATAGCAATATATTAAGGTTTTTTTAAGGAGTCCTGTGATAAAATGAGGTCCATATGTGTTCAGGGGCTGCAGCTATCTCCAATATGAACCGAATCACTTGTTCAAAGCCACACCACTACAGTCTGAAGTTTGCAGATAGCCACTGAGTTGCTCTGAGAATCTACATAGCCCAAAATATCAGCCATTACTTCACGTCTATTTGAGGGAGGAAATTTAAAAAATACAATTATAACACTGTTGCCAAATTTCTCTTGATCTTTCAAAATTTTATTCTGCACTAATGTATCCCAAAGGATGTGTCATTTGCTACACGGAATATACAAACTTGTGCTCTGCACTTGCCACTTGTGGAGGTCAGTCCTACAGATATTTAGTCTTCATGACCACTCTGACATGGGATTTCACAAAAAGTCTTTACACAGTTAACCTCCGTGTTCTCCTTCCACATTTGCTGCCAGGACAGAAACACATACTTTTTCTCCACTAAAATAACCGTGCTTGAAACAAATGTAGGGTTCTCATGTTCAACATAATACATTCTCAGACATCATTATGAGATCTTTCTGTTCTATCACTTTGAATATCTATGGAGCTCGTAGGCGTAATCAGCATAATGAAGAATCCAGAAGGAAAAATGTGAGTGTACTCTGATTAAATTTTACTTGCCAAACACATAAGATGGCTTCAGGGGCATTTCACGTCTCTTTGGAGATTTGTCATACAGTGTTTCACAAAGAGGTCACTGCCCCTTAAGCCACAGGCTGGTAGGTTAACTCTGGTTCCCTAAACACTCACTACATCCTAAAGCACAAGTGGAAAGGAGATACAGGACAGATATTCCTGCTACATCAGATAGATTTGCTGGTGATTGGTGTGAGCAGTTTGGTCCCAACAGGCTGACTTACTTTGCTCCATCAGCAGCAATAGCTAGAAACACAGTCCATTCAGTATTTCCCTCTAGCACTGCTGTGACTGCTACAGGGTAATGTAAACATAAATGGGACAGGAAGGTTCTGCCTAGTAGAGGAATGGGAACTGTAGGCTCTCTGTTAAGGTTTCCTTTGTAATACAGTGATAATATTCTCTAACCATGGCAAAATAGTAGCCCTTCACCTCATCCTTTAAGTGTGTCTCAGGTGTGTTAAAGACAGCTGAAAGACAAAGTGGATGTAAATGCCATTGGTTCCAAACTTATCACAAAGCCATGTCCCAGGGATCTTCTCCTTTTAGTACCAACACAGCCTTTTTACAGACAATAGCCGAAACACTAACTAGTGCCAGAGGGCTGACAACTAACACCAAGAAGAAAGTACTTCCTGGCAAAAAGGATGGCATGTGGAGTCACTCCTCTGCTGTGCCAGGGACAGCTCCCTCTCTGTCAGCTGAGGAGCTGTCCCTTGTCCACTTTCACTTTAACTCCTTAATTACACTTAAACAAACTTTCTCTGGCAGTCAGGCAGGTCCATTGTGTCACATGCCTTGTTCAGGAAGATGGGGAGCTGGCAGGAAACCCCCTTGGCTAAACAAACCCCAGTTAATGCCAGCCTGCCATTTCTCACATCTGTGTCATCATCTCTCTGGTCTGTACTAGTGGACAGGACCAGATTGCTCCCAGTGGTCACAGTGCTGGCTGCTGAACCAGCCCTTGGACACCTGGGCTAAATCATCAGCACCTGACAAACCACAGACCCCTCTGTGAGGTGAACCAAGACACAGCAACGCGAGGTGCTGACCAGGTGTGGGGTAGGTATCGTTCTGTCAGTAGTGAACACTGCCAGCCACTACAGGAGCATTCAGTACAAAGCCAGAAGCAGAGAGCAACAGCTCCTCCCTCAGCGCCAAGGGCAGCAGAAGAACAGGTGCTCACCTTCACTGGCTCAGGAACTTCCTCTGTGCTCTGACTCGCATTGCTGACTCTGCTCCTGTTCAGACAGAAGCGTCTGGCTTGGATTTAGTGATGCCTTAAACACAAGCTGAGAAGAGACAAGCAGGAGAAAGCTTGAGAGCTATTGACTTGCAATCTCCTTATTACCAACAGGAAGCTGGACACTGCATTACTACCCATCCACTGCAAGTTCAATTCTTCTGCTAATGTAGGCAGTTTACAACACGGTGCAGTTTCTGCTCTTTGGAAAGGGCACTGATTTGAACCGAGCAGTGTCATGGAGATAGGAATACAATTACTCTGTGCCAAATGCCTTTCTTTTACCCTTCTGCCTCTTAGCTCCACCTGTCCACTCCCCTCCTTTGAGATTGGCAAGATACCTTGCCTTTTTGACCTGTAATGTCTGCTGTGATTGTTAATGTTATATTTATAACCAAAATAACCAAATCAAACTAACCAAACAATTCCTTCAGTAACTCTTTTGTATCAGTCTATGTACCCGGACTCTATCACTCCTAATTAATTCAAGTGTTTAGACTTGCATATTGATTTCACAGCTCTCTCCTGCTGTATTAATGACTGAATACAGCCTTAGGTAGACAATTCACATTTAAAAGGAGAGACTTTGTTATGATTTTTACCAAACTCACTTTAGGGTAACGGGCAGGTATTGTGCCACACAAACGTCACTGGCCTCGTCTCTTGTGTTAAAGAGGAATTGGGTATGCTCTGAGCAGTGCACACCAGCAAACAGGGGCTTGTGCCGTGTTTTTACATTTCCATGAGTCTCCCTGTCCGTTTACTTTTGAATAGCATGGAATATGAAATCATGGCTCTCCCCTTCCGTGCAAGAGGTCAGACAGGTCACCTACAGCTGTGCAAAAGACGTGGGTTTTTTCCTTTGCTCATGGGAAACCAAGTGCAACCTGCCTGAGTCAAATACAACTAATGCTTCAAGAGCCACAGCTTGCAATCATTAAAAGTATCCCAGAAACTGAAAGTACAAAATTGGCATAAACAAAAATCTGGCAGTGAGGAAATCACCTTCTTTCAGAAGATTGTTTTGACATCTGACGACGAACTGTTCAAATCCTGAATGGGAACCTCATTTCCATCCCAGCGCTCTGTCCTCTTCAGAGCCTGGAGTGGGGGTGGAGGGGAGGTACAGGCAAGAGACTGAAAAGTGACACCCAGGGGGAGTAACCTTCCAGGGATAATCAATGGCTTCGCAATGAGCAGCCGACTCTACTGAATATTGATTAGCCCGTGCTGGCAAGCTCTGCTCCGGGGAGGTCAGCGCTCCTGCCGGCTGCCTTGTGCGAGCACAACGGGGGCCTCAGCAAAAGGCAAACTGTAAATGGCAGGGTTTTTTATACGAGAGGCACCATTCAGGCCCTCGGTAGAAGAAAAAACCCCAGAAGTATGGTCACTGCACGAGCAAGCAGAAAGCAGCAGCAGCCCTGCTAACTTTTGTTATTACGCTGTGCAATTCCAGGTTTACCCTAATAAACTTGTTTCAGAGATTATCACTTGCAAATACGCATGATACCAGGAGCTGCCACAGGTTTCTCTTCCCTAAAGATTTCACAGACCCGTGAAATGGGGTGCTTTTGCAGATACCCGCCCTCCAAAGCTTTGCCCAGTGTTACACCTCAGAACATGCCAGGTATGAGTACAGATTTCAAGGTGACACCATATGCTGGCCTAGGCCAGCTCTGATCTCACCTCATGCCCTTGAAACAATACAGCTATGTGTTAGTACTCCATCCCTCTCACAGCAAAATCTGTTCTTACTGTCCCATTCAGTAACAAAGATTTTAGCTTTTTAGTATTTTTTAAAATATAAACAGTTAGATATTAATTTTATTATTACATCCATTAGTAGATATATATAGGACCTGTACGGCTGAGGAAATTAGCTATTAGTGACTAAAAGGGTTTCCTACCTTTTTAGAAGCAGACAGTCTTTTCTCATAGGCTTTCTGTGGAAAGAGAAATTGTGACAGTCAGGGAAAAGAGACCTGGAAACTGTGTTCTTTAAAACAACAAAAAAATAATAATGAAAAAATAAAATGGGAAAAAAAAAGTTAAAAGAAGAAGAAGAAAAGAAAAAAGTTCCAGTTTCTGCCTGGTGTAACTCATCTGACTCCAGTGGGGTTGTCCCAGAGCAGATTCGTCCCTCTGTCTTTGCCAAAAAGAAAACAACAGGAGCCAGCCAAAGGCATCTGCTTTTGCATTTCCTCAGTGAATCCGTTCATTATACTCTCCTGATAGAGAAGTTGTAAACAAAGGCACTTCATGATGCTGCATCGTGCTATCCATAATGACATTGTATGTGCTTCATCAGCAGACATGCTTCAGGGCACACTGCAAAAGCTTTTTATGTATTCAGGACTCTTTCTGAGAGGGTGGGTTAAATGAAGAGAGGGAAAAGCTAACAGTTAAAACAGAAAGGGAAATCCTAACTTAACCTAAGCAGTTACTTAGAGAGGAGCTCAGTGTAAGAGGGAGGAGAGGAAACTATCTACACACACTGCAAAAAAAAGATGGGAGCAGAATTCCTGCCCACCAGTACCCCATTTAGTATGTATGCTTTAATATTATCTCCATTTCTCTTTAAGATCACACACCCTCTAAAACAGTAATCATTTTATGTGGTGCTACCACATGAAAACCTCAGTCTGGATGGGGATTCAGAAGATCTTTTTTTTTTAAAGTTCTGTTTGGAACCTCTCAGAAGCTAACTTTATATAAATGGCCAACCATGCTCTGACTTCATAGTGATATAGGTCAGGTGTAACTCCCTAACTTGCAAGCATTAGAAAACTCTAGTGTCAGATCATGAGTCCTAAACTCCTTATTGCTTAGCAGACCAGCTTAAAGTGCTTGGCAGTACCTGGTGCAAGTCATTCTCTGAGAAAAAATTCTGTTTAGCTTGTAAGAATGTACTAACACTGTCTTTGATGTAATTAAGTCCAGTAGAATATAACATTTCTGCTCAGAACTTCGCTTTTAGAAGTCTGGAATCTGCCACCAGAACGTGTGTAATCCACACCCTGTATAGAAGTATTTGTGTCCGAAAAGATGAACTTGGAAAAAGGAAATTCTTTAAGATAATCAACAGCCAGGTGGGCAGGGGAGGCAGGAAGGGAGGCTTCAAGGGCTGGAAGCTGAGAGTGGTCTGGAAAGAGAAGCATAGACAGAGGTAGCGAGCAAAGGTGAACACAGGTTGGTGGAGAGACAGAGTATTGTGGTAGATTCTACCTTGTACTACCTATATGCACATATAACCTACACTGCTGCAAAATCACAGTCTTAGGTTTGTTTGGGTTTTAATAGAAGTAATATTTGGAAGTGAAAAGAGGTAATAGAAGTTGACCTATATCAAAATACACTAAGAACAGCACTTAACGATGTCATTTGAATGCTAGATTTCACTGTGGACTATGGAACAAAACAGTTTCAAAGTGCATACATCAAGACCACATTTGGATAGTTTAACAGCAAACTGAATGATTTCTAAACTGTGCAATCCTAATTCTAAAAATTTATTCCATATCCGAAGTTTGCCTCTATTATTGTCAGTTACGATAGAGGTAGAGACCATAAAGGGAAAAATTCAGGCAGCTCTTTTCTGAATGTTTGCTAAACAAAGATAAGAACTGTCAGGCTTGTGTCACTTGAAAAGTGTTCACAGATGAGTAATTACAGCTAAGCAGCACCTGCCTCTAGAAAGGGCTGGACATCCAAATTTTCTTGGCCACTGCTCAAGGGATAATGGATGCAATACATAAGGGAGCAGCCAGTGACAACTGCGTACAGGTGACAGGGGAAGTGACCTACCCATTTCTCACTAGAAAAGCCAAAAACTGCCTCACTCGGGCCCCAGGGTTTAGCATCTTACATACAGAGCATATCCCAAGAATTCTCTAAGAGGAGCTGGCTCTGAAAGAAGTGATTACCTGGCAACTCTTCAAAACTTTGCCATAAGCTATAGACTTACTCCTCATGTTATTACATAAAAGTTGCTGGCATTTATTTCCCGGTTGTCTTATTCATGAGCTTGCCCTTCACAGAGAAGAAAGGAAGCCAGAAAAAGACATGAACAGACATTACCATGTCAGAAAACTCTCAGCCAAAGCTTAGTCATTCCATACAAATTCAGAAAGATTGGAGACTTGTTTAGCTGGAGTTTCAAGGATGTTCAACTCAGTAACAAAGAGGTAAGGATACCCAGTGTCACGAACTAATACACTACTACTTGGCAGCAAAATACGGTCACTCCATACCAGCTTTTGCAAAAGTCCTCTCAGCATTTATAACAACTAATTACTCTATTAATAATTATTAATAATATCTTATCTAGATATTCAGCTCCACAGATGTTCCAAGTCTTTAACACAGACAGGACCACCATTTGCTCATTCTGGATTACCAAAGGTTTGACCCTACCATCGTGGCAGGTATCCATATCATGACAGCTGGCACAAAGAAATCCCTGAGACCTACAGGAACCAACTTGTGGCTTCTACAAGAAATTATCCCCAGACCTTGCACTCCACAGAATAGAACTGAAAAACCTTTTTTACTTATCTGAAGGAGTCTACTTCAACAGGTCAAAAAGTCTTTGTGAAGGAATCTACTTCTATAGGTCAAAAAGTCTTTAAAGATTAATTTTTGAAAAATTCCTAGTAATGCCTAGGAAGAGAGTCAATGGGCACCCTTTGGAATTATTTTGGCTTTTACCAGGAGTGAGTCTTTGTTTTTGAAGAATGAATTCAAAATTCAAAATTCTTTGAATGTTTTGAAGAAAACTCCCTGTGGAAAACTGTGTGAGACGTTGCCCCTTCAGCTCTGAAGTTCAGACATAGGGATGTCTATAGTGACCCTCTAGCTGAACTGGAACCCAAGCCACCCATCCAGGACAAGTACCCAACGCTCACCATTTCTGTGAAAAACCAGTGAAAAGCACAGTGGGCACCATTCACAGGGCTTTCAGCCGCAGCTTCCCTCTAGGTCTGGGCTGCAAAGAAGGCTGGAATACAGAGCTGCATGTGGGCAGAAGTGCTGGGTTTCAAGTGGCTCGGGATCAAACCCATCCCGATTTGCACCCAAACCACATACAATTTCAGGCTTGCTTGTAACTTAGCCAGCTGTTGCTGAAGGGTTCACAAACTTTCATGAACTTGGCTTGAACTTTGCATTGGAAAGGAAAAAGTAAAATAAAACTTTCAAGTTGAAGGTTCTGCCTTAAGACATTTTGCCCATCTCCAGTACTGATGCCTTATAATACAACAGCTGATGTTCCATTCCAAACAGTGATCCCAAACCCCATTCCTCATACACACTTTCGCAGGTTTCTTTTTCTGTATGGACCTTTCCCACCTCATCGGTTTCACAGAAACTATGATCTGTAGGATGAGGATGAAGATCCTCAGCTACAGTAACACTGTAGGCGATGCATAATCTTTCACTCACAGGAGTAAAACCCCTCCATCCCAAAAAGCTCACTTAAGTAATGATAACATGATAACATTCTTCAAGATTTTCCAAGGCCAAATTAAAAGTTGCTTTTTATTTTCAAAGAAAGATAAATAATAATATAATAGAAGAACTTGGAAAATTGATCGTGGTCCTGTCAGTGGTAGTAAATCCAACCTTAGGGTCACAGATTCCATTATGGGCCTTTGTTTATTAGTCTGAGATATAGGTATAGATATATAGGTATAGATGTGCACAATCTTGCTGTACACCAAGGTTATGGCAGCTTTGACTCTTCCTAGAAGCAAGTGCCCCACTGTTTCTCTGGAGAAGTGCGTGTTTTTCTCAGGGAGGTCCTTTCCCTCAGTTTCAGCCTCCATTTTTAAAACACTCACAAAAAAACCTCTCTCTTAGAACAGGCACTGCAGGTCTGGGGAGCTTATTCATAAAAATGAGAAGAAGAGAGAGTGAACCATCTGTAACTATATGTAACTCTTGAACCTACACCTGTTCAAATAAATAGATTTTAATTTAAAGCAAAATTAGGTTTTCCCTGAACAATGGAGTTTCCTGAAATTTGTTCTAAAATAACATTCAACACTATCTACTTTTCTCCATGCTCCTTTTTAGCCTGTTATGTCAGCTTGTTTCCTTTTATGTAACTCTTTATTTTGTATGAGGAATTACCATTTTTGTAGTAGCAGTAGTAAACCATTAAAAAAACATAGCTTCAGAAACCTCACTCTGATATTCTGAAAATAAAACAAACCAAGAAAAAAACCACTACTAATGTCTTCTAAACCATTCCACATCGTCAAGGATCACATATTTGAAAACAAATGAAGTTATCAGATTTCTGACGAATACATTTTTGATTCTGCACACTTCTACCTCTACAAGCCACTGCATAGTCACTTCTTGGGTTTTGTACTTAACCTGAAGAACTAGCAAATAAAAACAGTTCCTGTCTCTAACCTCGTCTTTTTCATCTGATGACAATTCACTCCTGGTGCTGCTCAGGGGAAGAGCAAAGCAGTAGCAGGATCAAACACAACACATAAATAACCCTGAGGGGCTGGGGTTTCTCCTTTGATCCACTGAAACAATGACTTCTCTCTGATAATTTAACGGAATAGTCCCTGAATCTTTTCACAGCCGGTGTATATTTTACAGCACAGGTCCTGACCTTGCCTAGGTTGGTTTGGTTTTCCTGGAAAGACTTTCTGACAGCAAATGAGAATGTGGTATATAGTCCCACGCTGTTGGGGCAATGACGGTGTGAGGAAGTTCCAGCTGACCAATATTCCCACCTGTTTCTGCACTGCTTGTGGAACTGAAACGTGGCACTTCCAGGCAAGCAAAAATTTACTGGGCCAAGTGAGACAGAAATTAGGTTTCCAGACATGTTTACTCCTCGATTTGTGCAGCTTGCTAAGAGTTATGTTGCTACAACTGTGTGTGTGGGTGGAAGAAATGGACTAATAAACAAGTAATTAGGGCTTGGAACTGCTCAAGGCATGAGCACCACCAAAAAAGGCACTTAAAAGCCAAAAACAGTTGCATAAGCTTCTCAGCAACGTCCTACCATTTTTTTTATTACACAACTCTAAAATAAATCTAATCTGAAAACTTAAATGTTCCCTTAATTTTGGATGTTGTTTAACTTACAAATTGCAGGTGTCATTCGAATTTAACTTCCTCTCTCCTGCTATCGAGCAGGCCATTTCCCCTTCCACCCTCCCTTTGCAATGCAGTGGTAGCTACGCTGAGATCGGGGTTTGGACAAACACTTGCTCCAGCCAGGCTGCTGCTCCCCTGGGGATCCATCTTAGTGGTCCCCAGCACAAAATAATCATTGCTCTGCACAGGACTTCTGAGCACGGGACTGTGGAGCCAGAGGTTCCATTCGCTTAGCACTGACAGATGCTCGGAAGCAAACGGGATGACAAAGAGCACACATCCATGGGAACAAAGATGTGCGCAGAGCCCTGGTTTCGGCAAGATCGGAAATTCCGTGAGATCACACTGAGATCACTTTTTTTAAAATTAGTGCCACCCTGTGTTGTCACCCTCACAATTCAACAGGCATCTGTCATCTTAGGAGAGTGGCAAACACTGGTCTGATGGACAATGGGAAGCCTTCCACCATTTATGGCCACTGCAGTTCTCAGGATGTCTTGTGTGCAGATTTGCTCTGGAAGCCTTTGCTTGCTTCTAGCAACTAAAATGCAATTTTTTTTCCTCTTTTTTCTTTTCTTTTTTTCACCCTTTCTGTCTGTGTGTCTCTCTCTCTCTGTTTTTTGGGTTTTTTTTTTTTTTCTTTCCATTGCATTTTGCTGATGTCAGTCCTCTTGCACTCTCTCTCTGCTGGGCATCTTGGCTGGCTATTTATGTGGGAAGGGCAATGAAAGCCTGCACTTTTCTGATGAATACTGCTATACTCATGCATTTCAAATTTTCATTTGGACTAAGCAAAGAAAAAAGTCAATCCAGCAGCTATTATAATCAGCATCTTTTACAAGCTGATCCAAGCTCTAAAATACTCGAAAGATGATTGACAAGTCCAAGGATGAAAGACTCGTTGTTTAAGAACTTTCCACTGCAGATTGGTATTTCAGTTTTCCTCTGCAGTTATAGCACCTGAAAATGTGTTGGTTGTTCTTAAATCAGACCCTCATGTGGTCACATGCCTCCAGGAGCTGGGACTTCAATGGAAAAAATACCAATTTGAAAACTTTAACTGGCAACACTATGGAAGTTATTGTCTCCAGAGCACTGACATTAGTATTTTTTGCACATTCTTGTTTATCACCCACGCGCTTCTCACCACACCTTAAGGGCCCGGTCTCTCTTTGAGCAGGGAGAGACTGGCTACCAAAATGTACTAGGCTTGTCCACTGTGCTAATAGGATTACAGCAAATAATACCAAAAATCTCCTACTTATTCGTATGGAAACAGCATTAATCCCTTCTGCCTGCCCCACCCCATAACTTTGTGTCTGAGCATGAAAGCTATCTGTCTGCTTTGGCAGCACAGAAACATTCACAAAATGTTTTCCAAATACTAGGTTTTCTACCCCCCACTTCTTTTCAGTTTAGCTCTGAAGGAGCACATAAAGTATAAAAAAGACTATGACATTCTTTCCCATATAATTTAATATAGGGCATTCATACTGCTTTCTGGGGGATAATATCAAATATTATGCCAGGAAAAGGTAGGAAATACAGAAGGAGCTATAAAAAGCTGTATCTTTTATCCTCTCAATTTCCTGTCTCACACCAGAGAGGAAATGGAACCAGAGTATGTTGTTAATCAGTATACGAGGTTTTAGTAAACAACTTTTCAGCACATCTGACTAGCCAGATTTTCCAGGTGCTGTCCAGGGCATAGATTCACATCACCTGCACCGTATAAGTGGATGTTTTATTGATGTTGTCTGCCTTCGTGGGCCTCACTTATACTAACACAGAAAGTCATCTGGAATGGCTGAAGAGAACAGCAGTGCTGACTTCAGCTTACCTTAACACATCTGGACACCAAACCCTGAGGTTCAGCGTGGTGGCTGCACACCCTGTGGCACTGCCCCTCTGGCAGAAGCAGGAGCTGCTGGCAGAGCGTGGATCGGAGATTTTGGAGGGGTAAACCCGGATGGACATTGCTTGAAAATTTTCCTGTGAACTTGGGTCTGTGCTCAGAGCTTGCAGCTGTACTGTGGTAAATAGTTCTATCTGGGTTCCTCTGGTACCTGGAAGTTCTCTAAAGCCCAGCACTACAGCCTCATCTATTGCAATAAGTCAGAAAAGCTGAGCTCCCAAGGTTTATCCTGCCATTTTCTTTTGCTAGAATCTAAATGACAGTCCACTTATAATGACCGTAATAAAAATGATACTATTTTCTGTAATCTATGAATAAATTCTGTGTTTTCATCCAAAAAAAACAAAGCTAGGAGCAAAAACAAAGCTAGAGAACAAAATCTGTCTTTGACTAAGGGAAAAATGCAATATATCTATTAAAATTCAGAGCAAAGGGATAAAAGTTGCTTGCTTTTTGTTTGTTTGTTTTTAATTATCTGTATTATTCTACAACATTTTTACAGAAATTGGGGTTAATATGATTGAAGGCTGATGGCTCTACAAAGAATAGCCTTTTTACTCTTAGACACGCTCGTTCCCAGTGCAAATGCAAGTTTCCAAAAAAAAATACAAGCTCAAGTGTGTAAAAAGAATACTTTTGTTGTTATTTAGAAATGGAAATTGTATTTCACTCCTTGCTCCTAGAGTGATCTAGCTAACCTTTAAAACTGCCCTGCCCAAGCATTCTTGTGGGTATTTACACATTTTGCTATCTGGCAATACTTTATTAAAGGCTTTTAACAGCAACAAATTTTTCCTTATTTGCCAATTTTCATCCAGATTTGTAAATAATCATACTCAGAGCACCACACTTGAAGCATCAAGTGAGAAGTTTTATTTCTTTCCAAAACCAGTTCTGCTTTTCTTCCAACACAAAACATCAGGAGGAGAAAAAAAATACAGCACCTTCTTAGATTTCTGTAATAATGAGAAACTTTCTAGGAAGAGCATCAAATATTCCAGTGTGCACAAGAAGTGATTTGTTCTCATTCATCTGCTTGCAGGTTCTTAATCCACCCTGTGTACTCTGTTAGTCATGCAGGATTTCAGTCCAATTTTTTTAAGCTAATCATCAAGTCACAGTTCAGCAAGAAAGTTCTGCCCTGATTCGTGAGCTGCAGTGCTGCAGGAGCCTGAAGGTTTGTTACAGGAACTGGGCTTAAATTAACAGCATAAATAAAGAAAGAAATAAATAAAGAAAGAAAATAATCAGCTTTGATTGATAGTGTTTTTTGAGAACTGTGGTAGCTGAGAAAGACAGTTCCACTGAAAAGTAGCTATTGGGCTCATTCTCCCATGCAAATGAAGGTGTGATATATTTAAGGGGTTGAGGTTGTAAAAAAGGGATGTGGCTGGCTTTTCTAACAATCGTTCTTCAAGTTTATAAAGAATGTTTGGGAATTGTTCTGCACATCAGTCTTTGACAGCCTGCACTCAGAACACACTGCTTGTAGCTCAGAGCTGGATCCAGGAGATGGCTTGATGAATACTAAAGATACTGGAAAAAATGTCAATTCCTGGCTTTTTGCAGTGGGGAAAGGAGGAAGTCAAAGTCCCCAGCACATGCTGAATGGTTTACACTGCCCATAAAGAACTGGATCTCTGCCCAGAATGAGAAACCAATCTGAACCAAGCTCATTGTCAGGTTCAATACACTCCAATTTTCCCTCTGATGTTTTCCATTTCCATTGCTTTGTCTCTCTACAGCACTTAGCTCTACCCAGCATTGCAAGTAGTATTCCAATATAAAACAGACTGTTTAAATACTTCTGGCCCAAAGGAATCCAGAAAATTGGAGCATAAATTAAAGGAAAGCAGATTCGGAAATATTACACCTAAACAAAACAAGCCCCATAGAACAGCTTATGATGTTTTAGGAGTTAAGTGTATCTAATCAGACTGCTCACCCTCAGGGCCTGACCCTAAATAGAATATTGGAAGTTTTGACCAAATGAGTGAAAGGAGATTGAGTATTCTGGCTGAAAGCTTAAAAAGTCAGTGTTCCAAAGGGAGGGGGAAGGGAATGTTCAAAGCTTTCTGCAAAACATCCCTCTTCAGTTGTCTCAAGTTGCACTTCTTAAAGCCACTTCTTGGCTTTTACTCTGAGGACAAACAGTAGGCTTCAGTGGAGTTCCATTAATAGCCAAACAAAAAACACTTTACTGAGAAAACATGTATTTCTGCAAGCAGCTGACCCAACAGAGTCCTCTTTCCTACAGCTCTGCAGTTCTCCAGTGTGGAAATGGAATCATTTTACAAAATTTCTGATGTTCAGTAAGGGAGTGTTTTATGCAGGAGCCTCACCCTCAGGAGGAGCATTAGCTAAGTCTGTTTTCACTCCCTGACTACCTACTTCTGTGAACTCTGTTAACTTCTACCTCACTCAAATTTTCTTGAAATTGGCCAGAACGTTCAAAAGTTATTAGGAAGGAGTTAGAGATGCAGCAAGACCATGTAAGCGTATCAAATATGAAAAACAAACACAGAAACACACCAACAAAACCCAAAACAACAACAACCAAAAAAAATCAAAAACCAAACAAAAAAAAAACCAAAACCAAAACAAACAAAACAAAACAAAAAAAAACAACGACAACAAAAAAAACAAAAACAGAACAAAAAAACACCAACAACCTAAATGAAAAACAGCCCCAAACCCCTGTAATTTCCAACAAACACTTAAGGTAGCTGGAAAATAGCTGTGAAGCGAGTCAGCCAGTTCCCCTCATAGAATTTTTGGTCCAAGTGTGACCTACCAGGAAGGACTGTCCAATGGTTAAACCCATGTCCCACATTCTGTATATCAAGGTCCAACTCCTTCCTCTGAGAAAATCTTTCTGGGACCATAATAAGTCATGTTGAAAAAGAACTCAAAAAGACATAGGAACCTGAAATTGGGTTTTCCAGACTCAACGTTCTCATGCTTAAAACTTACAGTAATTAAATGTTCTCGGCAGAGTATGTGGAGAGTGTTAAAACCAGAGCAACAATTGCATCTAACCACTACAAAATTGTTACAAGAAGATATATCTGATAGTCTTCTCCCGCTTCACTAGACCATTTTTTAGGGGCTGTCATCAGGAATCCAGAGAAAACCCTCTCCTGAAGAAAGCACCTATGTCTTAGAGCTTCCAGCCTGTTGGTATGGAAAACACAAGTGTCACCTCCAGAAGTGGCCACACTTTCACTGAAGATCTTTTAGAAGTCAGCAACTAAGAAAAGGCTAAAAATTTCCTCTCTGCACCCTCTTTTTTCCTCAAAAGGGTGGCAAAAGAAGGCAGGTAGTGCCCCTACACTTCCTTGGGATCACAGACTAATGGCTAGAAAATTGATTCACAGTGTAGGAAAACCAGATTTCTCTTTCCCCTTGGAAGGGATTCATCCCATACTGTTGCACAGGATGTCCTTACCATTGCCACATATTTACAGGATGATAGTCCAGCCCTACAATGCTTACAATCAGAAGAAAAAATCAAAATAAATTCAGAAATAAAATCAAACAAAAGTCAAACAAATTTCATATACCCTTTACAGGCAATGAGCCGAGCCAAGGACAGCAAGATTCTGAACATAGAGTGATACATTTATTTAATAGCTAAGAATTAAGCCCCTGTGCCCTAAACCATAGGACAGTGATTTAATCTTTCACTTGGTATCCATTCTCATGGGTTTACACGGCATGTAGACATTCATAGCAAGAGCAGTTGGAAGTTCTGTAGAACCCAGTACTCAAAAATACAGAGACAAGACAAGAAATTGGATTACACATCTGTCTCACCATTATTTTGCCTTTTGTATAGATTCCGGACTGTTAAAAAAATACCAGGTGAGCTGACAGAAAATGCTGAAGGTATAGTAAATAACAGGGAAATCACCAGCTGATTTTGATATTCAGAGGTACAGAATATTACTGAAGTACTGTAAACTATTGAAACAGAGAATAAATTCAATTAAATTTATGTTAAATCTGAAATAAAGGCAGATTTTAAGCATCTTCCCTTATCGCCACAGGTCATGGTGACCCCTGAAAATGGAAGCCTCCCTCAGGGAAACATGAGTGGGAAATTTCCCAGATATCAGTCTACAAAGATGCTGCTTGAACTCTGACAGGCTTGTTGCACGTGTTCCCATAACACATGGGGGGAATTTGATGATTTTGTAACTAAAATTCATGTCAAACTGCGTGAGAGTACACTCAGATTGGTTTCTCACCCGCCAAACGCAGTCTCTCCTCATTCTGCCCGTGTTAGTTCACAGAAGGGTGAGCTACACAGCTCATTCCACACCCCTGACACAAAGCACACGTAACTATTTCTGGGGGAGCACTGATAAGGAGTTATAGGGAGTCCCTGCTATTTTCCAAGTCACCTGGAGCCCTGCCTGTAGGCAAGAACTGGAAACATGTGGATGTACAGGGGATGTACACAAGCTGTTACAAAGGGTGCCTCTGTAACTCAGCAGCACCGTTCCAGCGCTGCTGGCCTTCCCTCCCCTCCCACTACAGCAGGATTGCGAGGTTCTGCCAAGCTGCAGAACCTGAGAGAAAGCAGCACTGTGCTGCTTTTGTTCTTGTGAGCGGGAACGAGAAAAAAATTAGCAGTTTTCGAATGGATTCGGACTTGGAAGAGATTTAAGTCGTGGAAGAGTGTCAGGAAATAAGAAAGCGGGGTCTCGAATCTGAATGGTTTTTAAGAAAGCTCAGCAAGAAAGAAGCATTAATAAATTAGAGGTTTCGTTATCCTCTTGGCTTAGCTGAGGCATTGTAAGGTTCTTCAGAAAGCTTTCTGAAGAAATTTGTGATTTTAACAGAAGCCACTTTACCTCTCCTCACTCTACATTATTGTAGCATGAATTGTTCCTTCACAACTCAAAAAACTTATATATACTGTGCAAATGTGAAGCTATATGCAAGCATGTAAAATCACAGACAGAAACATCTCTTCTAGCTCATGTATTTTAAAAATTCTTCCTGTTGTTTAAGAAACTATCCACAAAGAGATGGAACAACCATTTATCCTACAGGATAGCTCATGCACATTGTGCAAGACCGTTGTGTGCAGACCACTCAGCATTTTGTGCACACTTCACAATTAACCTACAGAAAAATCTATGCACAGGCAGTGAGTCCCAGGGACTGAAGTTGTTGCACACACCCAGACCAACTACTAGGTTTGTAGCCACAAATGAGGTTCTGCCTCTTTCTGTCATACAAGTACGGCTCTTAAAACCTACAAATTCAATGGCTGCAAATAGGTCAAACCACAAGAGAACCAATCAAACCAATTAGCATCCAGACGAGGTGCAACCTTCCCCACCCTGGATCAGCACTCCTCAAAGCCATCAGGAAGTGTGTGTTAAACCAGGATTCTGCCTCACAAGTCGGCTCTGGCATCTGCCCTAGGGCTGTTTACTCCACCCCCTTAGCTGTGTGGATTCCTACCCCTTTTCAGTCAGCCTCGCAAAAGATCCCTGCAGAAAAAATACCAGGAAAAGTCCTGTGAAAGGGTCTCTATCTGCCCCCTAATGCAAGCGATTGGCACCACAGGATAAATGCCACGTACAGACAAGAGCAAAGACACTACAAATATGCAACATGTATGGAAACAAAGCTATCTAGCAATCCAACACACAAAACTGTTAGTTGTGTTCAGTTTACATTTTTATATTTATGCATAGCTATGCTGCCAAAAAACCCGATGCAGCAGCTAATGCCCCAAAGCTGCCATGCACACAGAAGAGAGGGCTTGCTGCTGCTGAGGCACCCCCTGGTCCCACTCCTGTGGTCTCCACCCCATCGTTATCATAGATCTCCTCTGTCACACACCTCTGAAGAAAAAACAGCTGGTAAATATTGCCTTGGCTTTTTTTTGTTATATCTATATGGTGATCTGCCCATCAACTGAATGCCTATGACAGTAAGATTTGAATGCAGAAACAAAGAAACCTATGACACATTCTGAATTTACTAATACAGCCTTGTTGCACCGTTGTAACCAGCAGCATTCGAAGCTCAAAAGTCTCAGTGCTTCTCTGCTTAAACCTAAAACATTAAATCATATCACTTTTGTAGAATACAATGTTCCTTTGCTTGGATCTGAACATTACAGTAGCTTTCTGCGAGGAATGAAATGGAATGAACTACAGCATTTATACCTGGTCCATTGCCTTGTTGCTTCCCTATCCAGTAACGCATTAGGCAAAAGTATTTTTATTAGATGTGGCCAGATCAAGTTTAAAACAAGTCCCACCACGACCTCAAAAACTCCATTATATTTGAAAAAAATGTTCCAAACCCCCACCCAATTCTTTGCTTTCATAAGGTTCACATTTTCAGAGTTAAAATACATTCCAGTGCTCATCCAGCACAAGAGATGAATGTAAACCAGCGAAGAACATAACAAGAAATTGCACCTAGAAATTAATCTGAAATAATCCTGAATCCCTTGCAATTATGTAACAGCATACAGAGATAAACGGGCTAGCAATTACTAGTGTATTGCTTTGTGTAGTACTCCGTGAGTAGCCCCTACAAGTTTTCCCTTGTTGGATCACCTGTTTCTGGGTACAATGTCAATATTTACAAAGCTCCTTCTACTAATAAACCAGGAAGGAAACTGCTTGGTACATAGTAATGAATTCTCAAATGCTTCAGCAGAGACTTTGATCAATTTGTATTTTAAGCACATAGGAAGTTAACTAAAAATATCACAGACTTGCACTAAAATTTCTTACCTTGCAGAGTTTCAACAACAGCCAGCATGTCAGGTACGCTGTCAGAGTGAATTTCACTTTCATATATTGTTCAGGCAAACAGGTAAGGTACATTTGTACCAAATCCAGCTCTTCATGGACAGCACTACTGCCAGCATTATTAATATCTTCTTCCCCACCCTCCTGTCTTCCTTTTTCCTCTTCTGCTGATGCACCCAAACATCTATTGAACTCCATTTTAAAAACGTCCATCGTGTCACACCCCCAGGCCCCCCCTCCTTCTCCACAAAGCCCTGATCTTTCCAGAGACAACTCAGGAAAGTTTTAATTTCATATCAGTAATGATATTCCCTGATCCTGCAGAAGTATGTAGCCTTGTCTTTAAGCCAACCCAGAAAGTTCAGGCTGTGGTAGAATAAACTTTCTTTAAACTGTACTGGCTTTTTGCCTTTCTCTTATTAAACGACCTCTTGCAAATGTGTGTACAGCTACAAGACAAATATAGCAGCAGCTAGCCTTGTCATACAGCACAAGAATACTCCTGCTGTTGCCAAGAGAGGAGAGAAAGGTCCCATTTATTTAAAGAGCAAGTCCTCGGCATCAGGACTTCAGTTCATTTGGAGGGAGGGAAAAAAAAGATGAAAAATTTGTTATCTTTGAAAACTCTTTTTTTTTTTGTCAACTGCGTTTCCTCAGAACAAATCCCAAGTCTGTAAAAAAAAAATTATGTTCTTACGGAGGAGGGTTTTTTAATTCCAGAGCCTTCCAGCCACAGTAATTCATTGTTTGTGATATCACAGATGCCAAGCTTGTGAAGACTACAAATTTCAAAAGAAAAATGAGGTCTTGCAGATGGACTGGAGCCAAGACATTCTGAAATAATGAACAGCCCTTCCATAGGCCAAAACATGAAGAAAATATGCAAGAGATTAACAAAGTAAATTTTAGTTAAACATTAAGCAGCTCATCTCTTCCTTGTGACAGCTCAAAACTGTACATTAAGAAAAATTTCGAAGACCTTTAGCCTACTCTTAGTGACAGTTAGAAAAGACCTAAAGATTTATGTTTAATTGTTTCAATTACCAAAATTCAACAGCACCAACAACTGAAAGGCATTATTTTAATGAATAGGATTAACTTTACTGGTAACTTCATGCAGAAACTTACACTTGCCACAAATGATTTCCCCCATCACAGAGAGGATATTCAAGTAAGGGAAGACATCACTGTGGTTTGCTGAAGAATTAATCAAGAGTTCCAGTATCTTGAAACATTGCCCTTTTTAACATGTAGAGGATCTAACAGCCAAAAATTCCATCATCTTGGACCACCTTCAAGCGTCTCATGGCAGCTATTCAGTAAATGCCCACCATCCAACTTTACAATCTTTAATCATATTAAACACCACCATGACCTAATCTCAGTGACTTTAATAGGGCTTCCTGAGACATACATTTTATTGTTAGAATGGGTGTTTCAGAAAACAAAAGGTAAAAACAAAATTGCTACATACCCATATACAGCCTGTCCACAAGAAACAGCAAACCAAATGCAGAAATCATACACGTTTCTTTTGTCTGATATATTTTGCAAGGTGCCTGGCTCACCTGGTTCCTCTGATGGGTACAGCTGCCACTATTTCCCTCTTTTCACGTTCACACAAATCTGAGAAGGACAAAATACAACGAACTGGGGAGCCAAACCCTCCTGAGACATTTTGCTAGAACAAAGTGGACCATCATTTCTCTTCCTGCAGGCAATCCTGAGTACAGATGTTGAAGGCAAGCTGGCTCTAGCATGCAAAGGAGTTGGACAGCATCCCAGTGCTCACTCCTCCTGGCCATATCCCTCTGCTGTCAGCAACGTGAGCCTGCAATTCCCACACGGTGCTCACTTTGACATAACTTCTGAGTAATCCTCGGCAGCAGTCCCTACATTTGCCCACCTGCAGGGGGTTAGGGTACCACTCACGGACCCGAATGTCAGCAGGCAGGGTCCTGGCGTGGCAGCCTTGCCTGCACAGGGACAAGCCAGCACTCCTCACCCCTGAGCAGGAGAGCAGAGTAGTTCACGGGGAGGGGAGTTCCAGCTCTCGCCTGCTCTCCTGTCCCTAGGGGTGAGAAGACTACTAGCATTGTTTGAAAGCAATTGTGGCCATGCCAAAAGCCTGCTCGCTGCTGCCGCTGCCAATTTTAAACACAGTTGAAGAACACTTGACATAGAAAATTATAGGAAAGGAGAAGTCAAACCAAAGAAATGTCAGGAAGCCGATGACTGAGCCATCTTATAAACTTGTAGAACACTGTCAGCTGAGAAAATTACAAGGGTGGAGGCAGATGAAAACTGCATATATTACTAAGGTATTTTCTGTTGGTCTGTTCCCAGAAGGACATGACATTGCCACATACTGGCACAGTCATTATTTTCATCTTCCCGTTGCCTCCCCGTTCTTTGATTCTGACCACTAAGAAGTTTCTACATGAGATATTTTCAACCCTAGTATTTCTTCTCGAATCCTTGCCATTTATGATGTGAATAATGAGACATGAGCCAACAAAGACAAGTCTGCTTAAGCTATTTTCCAACCCTGGGAGTGCAAGTGAAATGATAGTTAAAATAAGATACACTTACTACATCCTTCAGATAGTCAGCATTCACCTTCATTCCCACCATTTCTATCCCAAGCAGAAGCCATGCTAGCAGATCTCAGCAATTTTAGGAAAATAAATCATATAGACTTGGACCAAGCCTTAAGAGTCCGTGATCTGGAATTCTTAAGGCGAATTAAAAAGCAGTCTCCATGCAGTATCCAGATACCGGGTTTGCTTGTTTTCTTAGAGTTCAGTACCACAAACGGCTTCAAAATCTTAAGATAAAACAAGTACTCCAAATAGTAACTTTTTGCTATAACTCGATGAGAAATTTTTGCAGTTATGAAGAATTAATTTTAGCACCACACTGTGATAAGTAATTTTCCCTTCACAGCCTGTAGTCACAAGTCAAATTTTTTGTGTTGGACTGGATTCACATTTGGAAACAGCTTTTCTTGCCAGATACGATTAGTGAGCAGCTCCCCCAGCTTCGTCAGTGCGAAGTGTAGTATAGAAGAATGGGTCCAGGGTTTTTGTTCTGCTATTTTACATTAAAAATTATTCATAGCAGAAGCATACAACACTCCAGAGGAGTGCACGTAAGCTCTTGGCAGCCAGTACCCCGTTCCCTACTCAGTTCTGCTCAGCCTGAAGAGCAGCTGCTTACAAGAGCTCGAGACAGGACTATAATTCCCTATCTCAAGATTTTAAAACAATCAACTCTGCCCCCTCAAAAAAACAAACAAACAAGCCAACTAACTCCCCCACCCGAAAAAGCCCCCAACCCACAACAAAAACCTGAACAAACAAACTAAAACAAAAAAAGCTCAACCAGTCAAACAAGGTCCATTAACAAAACCCCAAAGCACCCCACAGGTTTTATTTCTATTATCCTCACCTCTACCTCATTGTCCCATGTGTTTCTAAGTGTGTTGTAAGAAGACTTTCTGCAAATGGAGCTCAGAAAGTAACTTTTAAAATGTTCAAGCCAGTGTTTTTGTAGCCCTCCTCACTCATCCCTGGCCTGTTAATAACCATCAGTGTTACTGTAGCATTCAGTAGCCACAGTCTGAGGTATTTAGGAGATCAAACACATTTGACATTGAAATGGTCACAATTCCATATTAATTACTGGAGCCTGTAGAGAGGAAGCCAAGAAATTTCAGAAGAATGGGATTTTTGAAGGGCAAGCTGCTAACAGCTAATGAATTGAAATGCAAAGTAACAGATTTTTCAGACACAAGGGAACATGACACAAAGCAGTTGAGAAGCTGTTTCATTTACGAAGAACAAATGGGTGACAGTATTGAGATGTCAGTTTACCTGATCATCTGCCTTAAGAAGTCATCACACAGTGAGTGAATTGTTTAAACTTTATGCTTTGCTAACCAGATTCTACAATGGTCTATTTCTGAAGTGGGGAAGAGAACACAGCGTTGACATTACACTTCCACCTTCAAAGGCTCCAGCAATTTTGCTTAATTAAATCTTAGAGCCCTGGGAATGCAGTTAACCTCGACTTTACCCAGCTGACTGCTTAGCCCTGGTGTTCCCCCAGCAGATTTGTACAGCTGAAACAGATATCTCGTGGTTGTGTATCGTGGTAAAGCCCCAGTTCAGAAGGGTTTATAGTAAATATCTGATTGCATATAGAGTACCATTTGAGTTTATATGTACATAATCTATATATATTTACACTACTTACCGTAGGTATGTAGCTGATATAAGCAGGTTTTAGGTGAGTAATTGAAGGTCACAAGCTCTATAATGCTCAGTCAAATGGCCCGCTGAAATGGCAATAAACAGCATTTTAAACTCCTATAAACTGTCCAGAATCTATATAAATAAAACCTTCAAACAGGGTATAGCCCATTTCAGTCCTATCACAACTGGTTATTCCTCTTATCAGACGTAGCTCTAGCAACAGCAGTAGCAATCAGACACTTCTAGGCTGGCACTAATATAAATGGTGTCTAGAATATTTGCAAAAAATAACTCTAAATCACGCCGCTTCTCACTGCAAGTAATTCTATCATTAGCACAATTCAGATTTTTCTACATGTTTGCATTTTTTCTTCTACTGGAAGTATTTTTTTTTTCATTGTTATGGTTTAGATACAGGGAAGGGACCGGAATAAATCCTTCCAGGAGGAGAGAGTTTAAGACATGAAACAGAATTCAAACCTGTCCCTTCCTGGTGAGGACTTCACTTCTTTATTAGCTGCCAGAGAATTTTCCTTTCCTGCTCACAGTGACCAGCCCCAGGTGCCCAGCGACCACAAGCCAAGTTTCAGAACTGGGAGGGTAATGGTTCCCCTCCCACCGCCAGGAAAGAGTTTCTTGAATCTGCATTTCAGAACATTCAGTGTTTCTACCACAATTGTGATGGTGAGAAATCTGTTCAAAATGAGAGCCCTGGCTCCTCAGAAGTTGCTTGACTATGCAGAGGGAAGCATTAAGACAGTATCTCTCTTATTTAGAGATACCAGTTTTACCATGAGCAGCACTGGTCCCCCATACACTTTTCCACTATTTCTGCAGCTGCCTCACGGCTCTCTTGAAATTCCAGGACCTCTCATCCTCCAGTCTTGCCTGAATCCCCTCTCCCCTTTCATTACTCAAGCTTTACATGCCTTAAGGAAACAGGATGTAGCTAACCTGCTGGAAAGCTGTTGTCTTTCCTGCCTTTCTCACTGCCTTTTGCCAAAAGATCACAGTTTTAATGTGTTGCTATTTGCAGGGCTAAAGGCACTGGAGTTTTGAGTAAAAAATGCATTTTGGCTGCCAGAAATCCTAAAAGGAGCTCCAGGGGAGCCCTAAGCAGAATTCTTCAACTGTCTGAGAAATCCCCCCCGAAAAGTCGAGGACACACGATATTTGTGATTAATTTGAACCCGCTGGCAATCCTGCAGTAGTGCTAACATTTATTCAGCATCTAAGAAGGCAGAAAAGCCTCCCTGATCTGCACGGGGAAGAGATGCACTGTAAGCAACTGGGCTTCTTGTGGTATGTGATGGACTGTTTCCATCTGGCTGGACTATTTCCCAGCACACCACTCTGAGCTTTGTAGCACTTGATACTTATTCACAAACGCACAGAAGTATTTAGAGCTATTTCTTGCATGAGTTGGCCATCCATTAAAACCTCTGCTGGGATATAAAGAGCAGACATCTGTCCACACGGAACTGAAGGTGTGACATGTGAAAGCACCCGAGATGGTGCTAGTTAACCAGTGTGTGCATGCCCAGAGCAGTAAAGCTCCAGATTTAACTCAGGCTGGGCAAAATCCCCCGAGGAGCTCTGGAATTAATCCGGTAGCCGGCGTGCATGCGGATACATCACCGATCTCAGCGGGTGAAAAGCCAGGATGAGCAGATCTCCACACAGTGTTCTGGGGAATGTCAGGCTTTGTGTGCATCGAAGCAACATTCGCCTTTCAATTAAGGGAAGAAACTGGGTGCCGTGAAAGATGAGAGGCTTTCTCAGATGAAAGTCTCTATGAGTTAACTGTGGTTTACCTAAATGCAGATGGCCAAAACTGTAGCTTATGCAAACAGCAGAAACCACATAAGCCTCAAAAAGCCAAATTGGGAAAACTTTTGAGAGAAAACAACCTTTTTTTAGCATATTCTGACACATGCTGCTTGAGATTGGGTCAGCAATGTCCCAGGAATAGGAGTTCACTCCGTGCTTATACATTTGGTTCTTGTCCCAGCAAGTTTGGAGAGGTGTGAAAATGAAAACTGGCTGTGCTGAAAGTTAGCCAGGCTCCTCTGATCATCAAGGAAGTTCAGCTCAGGTTTCAACCAGCAGCTTGTGGTTTGGCATGAAAGAGACTATTCTAGTTCATCGCAGGTTGTAAACACCCTGGGCGAGCATTACTCCTCTTTGGGAGACCTCTGGCCACCTGCTCAAGCATTCATCCTCACTCCAAACTTATTACAAGTGCCCTGGGATTTGGTGTGGAGGAGCGGCAATAAATACATGTTTTTTTCACTGTTTGAGGTAGCTTTGAAACCGTTGCTACATGTGCCAGGAGAGAGGGGCAAAGTGAGCACGTTTTCACATGTGCTGCTGGGGCTCTGCCCGAGGGTCTCATGCCCTTTTACCTCAGGTCTCCCAGCCTCTCCCACCTGAGCTACCCCACACAGCCCTCTTGCCTCAGCCAGAGCAGGGCCCTGAAGTTTGCCGGCAGGTCCCCAGGATCTCCCAAAAAGACGTGCTCCCACAGATGCTGCTGGCACCCGAGAGCCTTACCCCAGCTCAGCACTGTGCCCTCACGGGGCATTCCGGAGCAATCCCCCACCGCCCTCCCGAGGGGTCCCTGCGCAGCCTTCCAGAGGGGCTATGGGGGTGAGCTCACTCCCTGATGATGTCCTGGGAATCATAGAGTTAATTAAGTTGGAAAAGACCTCTGAGATCGTTGAGCCCAGCCTACAGCCTAACGCCACCCTGTCAACTCAACCATGGCACTGAGTGCCACATCCAGTCTTTCTTGAAACACCTTCAGGAACAGTGACTCCGCAGCCTCTCTGGGAAGTACATTACAATGCCTAATCACCCTTTTTGTGAAGAATTTCTTCTTAATGTCCAGCTGAGCCTCCAGCATGGCTCAAGGCGATGTCCTCTCATCCTGCCCCTCGTTCCCTCGGAGCAGGGCCCGACCCCTACCTGGCTACACCCTCTGGTCAGGGAGTTGTACAGAGTTGTAAGGTCCCCCCTGAGCCTCCTTTTCTCCAGGCTAAGCACCCCCAGCTCCCTCAGCTGCTCCTCACAGGACTTGTGCTCCAGACCCTTCCCCAGCTCCATTCCCGTCTCTGGACTGGTTCCAGCACCTCAGTGCTGAATTCCTGAATTCAGGGGCCCAGAATTGGACACAGGACACGAGGTGTGGCCTCATCACTGCCCTGGTCCTGCTGGCCACACCACTGCTGATACAGGCCAGGTGCCACTGGCCTTCTTGGCCACCTGGGCACACCTGGGCTCATGTTCAGCAACTGTTGACCAGCACCCCCAGGGCCTTTTCCCCTGGGCCACTTTCCAGCCGCTCTGTCCCCAGCCTGCAGTACTGAAGGGGGCTGTTGTGGCCAACGCATGGCACTTGGCCATCTTGTACCTCATGCTGGTGACCTCGGCACATCGATCCAGCCCGTCCAGATCCTTCTGCAGAGCCTTCCTATCCTCCAGCAATGGAAGAGCCGAGTCCTCTCCCCCCAATAATGCAGGGAGCTGCGTCCCCACAGCGTGGAGGGAGGTGGGAGATGGCTCCGCTCGGCTGCAGCTGCGACCCCCACCGCTCTGGAAGGCCGAGCGGGTTCGGGAGGTCGGCACCTTGAGGCTCCTTCCAGCCCCATCCTCCAGGAACACCGACCCCTTCTCCGTGTCTTGGGGGCTTCGGGGGCTTCGTGGGGTGAGGTGGGTGCGAGCAACATCCTGTCGGGGACTGCCGTGAGGGGCGAGCACAGGTGCCGTGAGGGAGGGGCGGGCACAGGTGCCGTGAGGGGCGAGCGAGCACAGGTGCCGTGAGGGATGGGTACAGGTGCCGTGAGGGGCGAGCGAGCACAGGTGCCGTGAGGGATGGGTACAGGTGCCGTGAGGGGCGAGCGAGCACAGGTGCCGTGAGGGATGGGTACAGGTGCCGTGAGGGGCGAGCGAGCACAGGTGCCGTGAGGGATGGGTACAGGTGCCGTGAGGGGCGAGCGAGCACAGGTGCCGTGAGGGATGGGTACAGGTGCCGTGAGGGGCGAGCGAGCACAGGTGCCGTGAGGGATGGGTACAGGTGCCGTGAGGGGCGAGCGAGCACAGGTGCCGTGAGGGATGGGTACAGGTGCCGTGAGGGGCGAGCGAGCACAGGTGCCGTGAGGGATGGGTACAGGTGCCGTGAGGGGCGAGCGAGCACAGGTGCCGTGAGGGATGGGTACAGGTGCCGTGAGGGGCGAGCGAGCACAGGTGCCGTGAGGGATGGGTACAGGTGCCGTGAGGGGCGAGCGAGCACAGGTGCCGTGAGGGATGGGTACAGGTGCCGTGAGGGGCGAGCGAGCACAGGTGCCGTGAGGGATGGGTACAGGTGCCGTGAGGGGCGAGCGAGCACAGGTGCCGTGAGGGATGGGTACAGGTGCCGTGAGGGGCGAGCGAGCACAGGTGCCGTGAGGGATGGGTACAGGTGCCGTGAGGGGCGAGCGAGCACAGGTGCCGTGAGGGATGGGTACAGGTGCCGTGAGGGGCGAGCGAGCACAGGTGCCGTGAGGGATGGGTACAGGTGCCGTGAGGGGCGAGCGAGCACAGGTGCCGTGAGGGATGGGTACAGGTGCCGTGAGGGGCGAGCGAGCACAGGTGCCGTGAGGGATGGGTACAGGTGCCGTGAGGGGCGAGCGAGCACAGGTGCCGTGAGGGATGGGTACAGGTGCCGTGAGGGGCGAGCACAGGTGCCATGAGGGAGGGGCACAGGTGCCGTGAGGGGC